>CM039094.1:56338653-56938653 GCA_022113865.1 Chimonanthus praecox | reverse complement strand
AACATAACATTCATAATCGCGAAAACCTATCATAAAATAAATCCCATAGTCCACAAAATAAGATAAAGATACCATCACACATCCATGGCTTACAAGGAGGTAGGAATCCTACCGAATACCGACTCGCGTCCCTTTTTCGTTTTCGTCCAACAATCCGGCTACCGACTCGCGTACCGCTCGCGCTATCCGATATCTTATTAAATTACCAAATCAGTCCAAGTTTTCATTGTTTCTAAGCCCATAAATCATATCGTAGTGGTTTTCTTCAATTTTAGCCAATATTTACCATTTTTGCCACTACTCTTTTACATGATTAATTACTCATTTATTTAGGCATGATTAAGTCCAAAAATTGATCCATAACTTAGATCTATTAGTGGTCTATCAACCATAACATGATCTCATTAAAGATAAGTCCTTAACTTAACCAAATCCCAATCAATCTAAACACATTCATACTCCAACCTAACCCATCAAAAGACTCATAAATGGGCCATGGGTTCGGCCATACACCATGGCCGAACCCATGGTGTCCTTTTCCCATTTTTTTTCTTTGGGTCCATTGTTCACATTTGAATTTATCACAAGTCCCTCCATATGGGGATTTCACCATTCATTTAAATCACTCATTTGATCACATTGGTTTTATCTCTTGGGTTCATAAAAAATACAAACATTTCCATTTATTTTCCATTATTCACAACCCTTCATTCCATCATTTGATCACCATAGGGTTCGGCCATACACCATGGCCGAACCCATGCCTCATGATCCATCATTCATTTCTCCAAAATACCTACATTCACCAAAATATTAAATCCATCTTTTCTATCCTTTAAACCCATCATTTGATCACCATTTCATCACCATAGGGTTCGGCCACATACCATGGCCGAACCCATGGTTCAAGATTCATTCCATCCATGCATTTCAAATCCATAAAACCCCTTTGCATTTTTATCATAAAACCATTTTTAAACTTACCCACATTCATTCATTTAAAACCCTAATTTTCATTAGCTAAAAACCCTCATTGTCTTCCATTCTTTAAACCCTAACCAATTACATCAAAACCCCTAATCACCCACCATGGGGTTCGGCCATGCTACATGGCCGAACCCTATGGCCTATGATTTTCTTCCAATTACCCAATTCCATGCTTAATTTAATAAATTACAAAATGCACATAATCCATTTATGTCTTTTCTTACCCTAACCCTAATTTACCCATTTAGGGTTTCCTCCACCTTCCACCCTTTCATTTGATGGATTTAAAATCCATGGTATAAACTTATTTAACCACCATTAATTTTACAAAAATAAATCCCAATTCTTAAACCCTAAAAATCCAAAATTTCTTGTTTAAGAAATACTCACAATCCGTCGTCTCCTCCAACTTCCGCCACTCCCGTCGGTTTCCTTAGCCTCCTCTCTCCTTCCTCTTGATCTTTGGTAGGTCAAGATGCTTGATCAATGGTGGCAACCCCCAACCTTAGGATCGGCCAAGTTAGGGTTTGTATTGAGAGATGGAGAGGGAAAGATGATGAGAGGGGAGATGATAACCTTGATCTTAGAGTGATTTTGCTTAAATTTCCATTTTTTTCTTCTCTCCTTCTCTTCTCTTCTCGTTAGCTCTCTTTCTCTCCTTCACTTGGAGCATGGGACGGCAATGGAGAATGAAAAAAATGGAGAGAGTAACAATGAAGAGAGGATAAGAAATGAGAAAAGAATTCAAGGCTTATCCCCATTTGTGGCCTAACTTACACTTTGCATTAATTATTCTACCAACCTTAAGATATTTTAAAGATATTTAAATTGCTTTATGGTGGTGGTTATCTAAACCACCACCAAGTCCAACGTGTTTTATATTTGAGGTGGGGTAGCTTGGTCTCCCATTTGACCAATTTAACCCCATTTGCTTAACTTATCACTTGATTAATTAAATTATTAATTTAGGTTAATTTATTTCCAATTAACCTAATTTCACCTCTTTAAATTACCTTCATACTTCCATCCATGGTTGACTAATTCCACCATGGTGGCCGGCCCCACCAAACCTTGGGTCCACACGCCACCTCACTTGGTGAGGTGGAGGTGGGTCCCACTTGGCCACATCACCTTGGTTTAATTCTAAATTAACTTAGGTGATTTAAATTTCATTCAATTCATTCTAAATGGATCCCCATTGGGCCCATGGCCCAATTACATTTTCATCTTACCCATTTACCTTAGAACTTAACTACCTTGACCCATTGGGTCCCAAATGGGTATTTGACCTAATTTGACCATTCTTGACCCATCTAACCCTCATTGCCCCTTTAAATGAATTTAAATCAACTCCACAGTCCATTGGGCCATACTTGGGCCTTTGTCCAAGTTTTGGCCCATTTACCATTTTTTCCATCAATTTCCCAATTTCATCCTTAAAATAAATAATATCCACATATTTATTGATTTAAAAATTTTGGGCCATTACAGGCGTAGTCATACCGGAATGGGAATTACGACCATGACAGGGGCTTTTATTCCGAGGAAGAATATATGTGCCAAAGAACTATAGGAAAGAGCTATTGATTGAGGCACATCAATCCAAGCTCTCCATTCATCCCGGCAGCACCAAAATGTATCCCTATCTGAAGAGGCATTATTGGTGGCACGGAGTCAAAAGGGATGTGGCGGAATTTGTGGCGCACTGTTTAACTTGTCAGCAAGTTAAGACGGAACATCAGAAGCCACCAGGGTTACTCAAACCCTTACCAGTGCCGGAATGGAAATGGGAGCACATTTCCATGGACTTTGTGACAGGGTTGCCGAGATCCTCAAAGGGCAATGATGCCTAATGGGTCGTGGTAGACCAACTGACCAAGTCTGCACATTTTATCCCTATCAAGATGACGGATTCATCTGAGACGTTGGGTCGGCGGTATATCAAAGAAATCATTTGGCTACATGGAATTCCCCAAACTATAGTATCTGATAGAGATGGCCGATTTACCGGTAGAGTGTGGCAAAGCATGCAGTCAGCTATGGGGACAGATCTACTGACTAGCACCGCATTTCATCCACAGACTGATGGACAGTCAGAGAGGACGATACAAACCTTGGAAGACATGTTGAGAGCGTGCATGTTAGATTTCAAGGGTGGATGGGAGGACCACTTGCCACTGGTAGAATTCTCGTATAATAATAGCTATCAGGCAAGCCTTCAGATGGCCCCATTCGAGGCTTTATATGGTAGACTGTGTAAATCACCAATGTGCTGGACAGAGGCTGGTGAGCCTGCACTGATTGGACCTGAGCTAGTCGCAGAGACTACAACACAAATTCAGTTAATACGTCAGCACTTATTGACTGCACAGAGTCGGCAAAAGAACTATGCTGACAAAAGAAGAAGGTTTTTGGAATTTGAAGTGGGGGAGATGGTATTCCTAAAGGTCTCGCCACGGAAAAGACACATGAGGTTTGGGAAGAAGGGGAAACTGTCACCAAGATATGTGGGACCGTTTTCCATCATAAGAATAGTGGGGGATGTGGCTTATCAGATAGCATTTCCTTCACAATTGGCAGCGTTACACGATGTGTTTCACGTGTCGATGCTAAGAAAGTACAATCCCGATCCGTCCCATGTATTGAATGTGCAAGACATAGAAGTACAAAGCGACGTGACATACGTCAAGAAACCAGTTAGAATATTAAAGACTGAGCAAAGGGTGTTGCGAAATAGAGCGATTCAGATCGTAAAAGTGGTATGGGACCGACATGGTGTTGAAGAAGCCACATAGGAACTCGAATCGGAGATGAGAACAGCTCACCTCGAATTGTTTATGTAATTTATTTTGGAACCCTACTTCGTTCGATTTTCGGGACGAAAATTTTAAAAAGAGGGTTATATTGTAATACCCCAATTTCTCAATAACATGATATTTACGAAAATGCCACTGGATTGGTGAATTTAATAAATGTGACTGTAAATGAGAAAATGGTGGGGCCCATTGTTCAAATTAAGATCAAATGAACATATTATAAGGGTCAATTTATCATGAATGGTAATGATCATCAATTGGGTCAATGAGCCAAATGGGGACCCAATGGGTCCAGTTGACCATGTGGATCATGGTTGACCGTGTGGACCCTCAAGTGAGCTCAAATATAAGTTAAATCAGGTTGAGTTGGGACTGAAATGAGTTGGATTTAAATCAAGTAATGAGTTGACTCAAATGCATTAAATGAAATGCATTAAGTGTAGTGAGTTGGGTGAGTTGGGTGAGTTGAGTTGGAAATCAAAGGGACCTTGAGTTCAAGTGAGTCAAATGGGATATGAAGGGTTGTCTTGATCTCAAAGACTCAAAGTCAAGTGATGGCACACGTTGGAAGTGAAGTGGTGCCTTCGCCAAGCCAAGGGTCACCATGGTTGGGTGTGGCTTTAATGAGGAAAGATGGAGGGGTCTTTCCATCTCAAAGGATGCATTGGTTGGTGTCAAGGGATGCCTTCGTTGGCACCAAATGTCCCCTTGGTTTGAGCAAGAATTTATGAGTTAAATGGAGGTTCAAGGGCTGTTTAACAAAATGGATTAACCACACCTTTGGCCGATTATCACACCAAGAAATCTTAAGAATTCTTATCTCTCTCCCTCTCTCAAGAACACACCCTCTTGGCCGAATTATACTTTGGTGTTTTCACCATTGATTCAAGCTTCTAATCGGCTAGAGACTAAGGAAGCAAGAAGGAAGGAAGCAAGGTCAAAAGGAGAGAAGAGAAGCAAAGGAATTTGGTAAGTATTTCCATGGAATTTTGTTTAATAAAATGGAATAAATGGAACATGATTTGGCCATAGAAAACATGGACCATAGGGTTCGGCCACTTTGGTTGGCCGAACCCCATGAAATTTATTTGGTTAGGTTGATGGTTTTGAAGGCTACAAACCATGTAAGACCATGGAGGTTGGTACATGTTTTGATGAGGCAAAGTAATTGTTAAAAAGATTTGAATTATAGGCCATAGGGTTGGGCCCATGGGGATGGCCGAACCCCATGAAATCATATGATAATTATATGGTAATCGTTGATGGTTTTTGAGAGATAAAATCCATGTTATGTAATGAAAGTTTAAAAGGGGTTTTTGAATGAAGAAAAGTGTAATATGTTGGTTGGCCATGGGATGGCTGAACCATATGGTTTATGGTCAAAAGTATTGAGCCTAAGTTATGTAAGAATGATGGAAGGATTGAGCCAAAGAGAACAATAAGGTTCGGCCATGAGAATGGCCGAACCCCATGGACTGTTTTCATGGGGTAATTGTGTCACGCCCCGACCCGAAGGATAGACCGGGAACGCGATTGTTTTTTTTTTTTGAAAGATAAACTAACACGACATACGAACTGGGCCGGATCAACGGTTAGGCCCAAAGGTCACACATGATCTCAACATGTGGACTCAAACACATACCATAAGTCTACCCCAGAAGAATAGATATAACAATAACATCAACACATAACATGATCAACAAATCTAACCATTGACTCATTATTCAAGATCACAACAGAATGACTGCAGCAACGTAGTAGTCTCAATACATAATATTTACAAAGACCAAGTACCACATCCGGTACTTAACAAAAGCAATTGGTTCCAAGAACCAACAAGAAAAGATAAGGGCATTTCTCTCAGTGGGAATCCCGAAACACCGCTTCAGCCTAACCACCCTAAGCTTGATAAAGAGGGTCCTCCTCCTCGGGTTCATCGCCTGAAAGGTGAGTGAGGTGAGCTAACTAGCCCAGTGAAGGAAATATAACAATGCAGTGTAAGTAAAAATAACAGGTCAGCAACAGTTCAATAATATCACATGCTTGATAACAATAAGCATAATCTCATGTAAAACATTATCATCATTTCTCATCAATTACTGCTATCATCCAACGTAACGCCTGCCGACTATGCTGAGACCAGTATTAAGTCCCGACATGGTCAAAATACATCCTTGCAAGCACATATCCAGCTCTAACTTAGCCGATACTGACATCCTCAAGTCAGCAACTGACGACAGCATGGTCCACCCATGGTCCAGTAGACATAAACCATCTCCCATATGGCCGATATTGGTTCAATAGCCCAGGTACGTGGAAGCAGTCATACATATTCTTATGATCAACATCATAATATTCACAACCATCATCAGCACTCTTACCATAGTGCATCATGTCTAGGCACATGAGTGCGTTCTTCAAATCTGAAACCACCCATTGCCCAAGACTCATCTCATAATAAAACCTGTTTACATATTCTGCAGAGTTAAGTTCCCTCACTGTGATGTGTGGTTTACGCGGTCTCTGTTCAAACAACACACAAGTGCACAATTAATATACATAACAAATATATATACGCAAGTAGTATTTTGAAATCTCACGTTTTCCCAAAAATATCCAAGGTATATGGAATTGAGTCTCCTACTTGGTTTCTAACCTTTTTAAATTATCATAATCCATAATATAATAATAAATAAAAAGGGGCTCAGTCCAAAACTCATATTGTCTTCTGGGCATTGACTAGATTCACTTATTGAGTTAGGTCTATATCCTCGGGTCACTTTTCAGTTGTCTTCTGGATAGGACCAGATCTGACATTTTGAGTTAGGCCTCGAGGTCACCCAGTGCCCGACTATATAGCGTCGGCCTGAAAGTGAATCACTCAGTGCCCGACCAATAGGGTCGGGCTGGAAGCGAATACAATAGTATTTACACTATAAATAATAAGAGAAAAAGGGGTTAGTACAATTTTAATTAACAAGGGGGTAATAATCATAACGCATCATTAACCATAATCAAGCAAGATTAGACATCAATAACATTCAAACAATATTTTAACATCCCAAAAACTAGGTCCCTCGGAACATGCCTCGGAACTAGGTACAGTGGCTTCGGATCACCCGAACCACACCTAATCTAGTCACTGACCTCGGAACATGGGTCTGACTTCAGATCATCCGAAGATCGGGTCTCGGATCATCCGAAGTCCATCCGAACCGTTTAAAATTCGAAAATAAGTCTCGGTGGGTCTGGGTCCTCAGAACATCCGAAGTATGGGTTCAGAACGTCCGAGTGGGTTCTGTCCTTCCGAGCTCGGCTCTATTCGTCCGAAGGAGTCTGGCTTGCCTCTAGCGTAACTGGGCTTCTGGTGAAGCTCGGAACGTCCGAGGGTTAGCTGTCGGACCGTCCGAAGGTTCGGACCTTCCGAAGATCGGCTCTCGGACCTTCCGAGAGTCGTCTTCCTCCACTGTCTGCACCAGCAGACAGTGACGGCAGACCAACAGTAAAATACGAATCCGAAAATGGAGAGTCTCCCGGACTCGGTTTTCACATCCAGTCGATCTGATGGACTCCTCTGGGAGTCCTCTTTCCATAGGGAATGGTTTGGAGCTTTGAAGCTCACTGGGCCAACAGATTTTAACTGTAAATCCTCACGGGTACATGAAACCCATGGTTTTTCCTTAGATTTCAAACTTGTTTTTCTCACTGAAAATAGGGCCAAATTTAGATTTTTTGGATTCAAAACTAATTGGAATTGAAAGGGGAATGCAATGGATACCTTCACTTGGGTTCCTGGTTTGAAAATCCAGATTTTGAAATCCTTCCCTCTAAGCTACGGTTACCGAAAAACTGAAGAACATAGGCTAAGGCAAGGGTCTCGGCTGGTTCTCACAGTGCAGCTGAGTTAGAGACTGAGTGAGAGAGAGGAGATAGAAAATTTGGGAGTTTGATCTGTTGATATGAGGCCGGTTATATAAGAAAACAGCCGGGAAAAGGGGCCGGCTGGCCAGTGCATGCCGCTGCATGCAGCGGGGTGTGGACGTTGATACAGTGAAATCACTGTATTGCTGAGTGGTTGCAAATAAGTCCTTGAAGAGTTCTGGTTTTGCAATTTGGTCCCTCAATTGATAAAACCCGATTTTAAAACTAAAAAACAATAATTTAAAAACTCAAAATATTAATCCAACCGTACAGATAGGTTGGGTTTTGAAAATCTTGATCACCATAAAAAAAATTTAGAATTTATCTCTTACCAAAAACCATTGATTTAAAGAAAAACCATAATTTACCAATATTTACTTAAATAAATAAATGTTAAATAAATCATTTTAGAAATCTCATTTTGGGGCGAAATGGAATAAATAGATCATTCTTAAAATGGTCTACTACAAAATACTAGTTTCAAAATTTATTTTATTTCCAAAACCCTTTAAAATAATTAATACTCCCTTTCAGGGTTTTGACGGGCGGATTTAAAATACCTTTTTCTGAAAATAAATTCATTTAAAATTAGAAATACAAATCCCTTAATAAGGAGAACATTATCAATCAATAATAATCACAAAATCACACAATTTTTTTTAAAAAAAACACAACAAGCAATAAATTACCAAAATGCCCCTTCAGCTGAACGAGCTGGATCACTGAGCTCACGAGCTCGGATTGGGCCACACTTGGGCTTTCCTCAAACCCTAACCGTAATCTCCGAGATTAACTAGTTAAACAAGAATTATTAAGCTAACACACGCCTAATCTGGGGCAGGGTATTACAAATTGGATTAAGATCATGTTGGAATTTATGTCTTGTTTTATGATTTTGTGTTAAGAATCATCTACGCTTAGTTATGAATATAAATTGATCAACCATGATAAATGGTGGAACATGAGATAAAAATCCATAGGGTGAGGTTCGGCCATGTAGTATGGCGGAACCCTACTAATGATCATTTGATGGACTTAGGGTTAATTTTTATTATGATCGGAGAAGGGTGATGAAGGGATAAAAGAACCAAGGATGATTTATAGGGTTCGGCCATGGGTATGGCCGAACCCCATAGAAAGAAATTTGGGTCATGTTTGAGGGTTTTGAAGGATTAGAAGACCTAATTTGGATTGGTGTGGTTCGGCCAAGTAGTGTGGCCGAACCCCACTAAGGTGGATTGGTTATGGAATTTGGTCTTTGAGCAAAAGTAAGCATTGGTTTAAGTCCAATGGAAAAACTGTAAATACAAGTCAAATGGTAAATATGAAGAAATTGATCAAAGGACTTGGAAAGAGGTGTCCAAAACCAAAGTGATAAGGTTCGGCCAGGTCGTATGGCCGAACCCTACCAAGATATGTTTGAAGGGTAAAGTGTTTAAGGGTTGATCAAATAAAAAGGAAGATTAAATCCTAAGTTCGTGAGGTTCGGCCGAACCCCACAAGATGATTTATGGAATCTAGACTTGATTAGAAATCAAGAAGATTAAGTATTAACTTACTGTTGTATAAACAAGGGAACCGAAGTTGAACGGTGTGCGAGTCGTGATCGAGTAAAGCTTGAAAGGAACGGACACTTAAGCGAAGTTTAGGTAGGTTTCCTACCTACTTGTAACCACTGTTATGTTTGGTTTTATCATGTTTTTATGAGATATGTTGTTACTGTTTTATGTTTCAAAATGGGTTTCGAACGATGAAATATATTTACAAATGACATATATATACATTGACATCTCACGCATGGCATGGGGTGATGATTGTGGAACAACTTAATGATGAGAGTCACATCGGCCTCCTTAGGCGATGAGGGTCCCGCAAGGAGGAATAACATAATGATGAGAGTTACATCGGCCTCCTTAGGCGATGAGAGTCCCGCCAGGAGGAATATCATGATGATGAGAGTCACATCAGCCTCCTTAGGCGATGAGGGTCCCGCCAGGAGGAATATCATCAGGAAGAAATGAAAGAGTACTGTGGTTTACCTTGACGATGAGAGTCTCGTCAAGTGATGGCTATTTATACATGTGATGGGTGGAACTCATTACATTTGCACTTGCATACATAGCATTGATTTCCGTTGTTTTGTTGATCATATACCATGATATATGCATGTTTTATATACTAACCTTGTGGTAGCCTTGATCGGAAAACCTACTAGGTGCGTTGATCTAACGCCCTAATTCTATCCTTAGAGGATAATGCAGGAAAAAGGAAAAGGGAAAGAGAAGGTCGAGGACCAGGAGGGGAACCAAGCTTAAGAGCTTGAGTGTTGGAATGAACTTCTATTTTACTGTCATTTGAATTACATTTTATGAACATGTAATAACTAATAACTTTGTTATGGTTTGTTTATGGTTTGGTATTGGATGCTTGGTTTAAGCATTTTAATGGGAAACTTGTACTTCCTATCTATTCAGTATAATTCCGCAATCAGTATTTCCGTAATTGGTCTAGTTTATTCCACATGACTTGATTAGTTCCATGTGTGGTTTGTTTTTCATGGGTTTAGTCCATGCTCACATGGGTGGCCAGTTAAGGGTCGGACTTTGGAGGTCCGAACTTAGCTCGCGTTGTGACGTCGCCCGCCCTCTTCCGGTGTTATTATATTATTATTGAAAAAAAAATTAGACTTTGAATCTCAGAAAGGGCGGGGCGTTACAGGCCTAGGCCCCATTCCAAACTTGTGCGTCCTCAGACGTGTGCGTGCGCACTTGTGGGCCCAAAGCCGACAGTTTCTTGCTAAGGCAAGCCCTAAGCCCAAATTTTTGGGGTCGGGTCCTTACAAATGGTATCAGAGCCGAGTTCAGCACTCAGACTGTGTTGGGCTACTTCCTTCCACTAGATTAAATGTGTTGAACCAGGGACGGCTCTAGGCTTAGGGGGGTGTATTGTGAGGCCCTGACCCGACTCAGACGGCCGAGTCCAATAAGGGCCGGCCCAAGTGAAGGTGTGTGAGTGGTAATGCTGTAGAGTGGGAAGAAAAGAGTCCCACATCGGAAGTGAGGGATTTCCGCTTTGAGTTTATAAGTGGCAGCCTCTACTCATTCAGGAAGACGAGTTTTTGGGCCTACCAATTGGGCCAGGTCCCAATCCAAACCCGTACGGTCTTGCACGTGTGCATGCATATGTTTTGGCCCAATGCGGACAGTTTCTTGCTGTGGCAAACCCTAAACCCAGATTTTTCGGGTCGGGTCTTTACAAATGGTATTGAAGCCGAGTTCAACACCCGGACTTTGTTGGGCTACTGCCTTCCATTGGATTCATTGGTGGAGCCAAGAACGGCTCTGTGCTTAGGGTGTGGATTGTGAGACGCTGACCCGGCCCAGAAACCCGAGTCCAATAAGGTTCGGCCCAAGTGAAGATCTGTGAGTGGAAATGCAATAGAGTGGAAAAAAGAAAGTGCCACAGCGGAAGTGAGGGAATTGTGCTTGGAGTTTATAAGTGACAGCCCCTCCTCACTCAGCAAGATGCGTTTTGGGGCCTAGCAGTTGGGCCATGCCCTATTCCAAACCCATGCGGCCTGGCACGTGTGCGTGCACAAGTGTGGGCCCAAAGCCAACAGTTTCTTGCTTAAGCAAACCCTAAGCCTAGATTTTTTGGGTCGAGTCTTTACAGATGGTATAAGAGACGAGTACAGCATTCGGACTGTGTTGGGCTACTGCCTTCCACTAGATTCATTGCGTCGTGCCGGGGACGACTCTGGGCTTACAGGGGTGTATAGTGAGACTCTGACCCTGCCCAGACGACTGAGTCCAATAAGGGCCGATCCAAGTGAAGGTGTGTGAGTGGGAATGCATTAGAGTGGGAAGAAAAGAGTGCCACATCGGAAGTGAGGGATTTAAGCTTGGAGTTTATAAGTGGCAACCCCTACTCACTCAGGAAGACGCGTTGTAACACCCCGCCCTTTTCACTCTAATTTTCAGAGTTTATTTTTTTTAAATATAATAATCAAGTGATCGTGGCAGAGTATCACGACGCGAGTTAAGTTCGGACTTCTAAAAGCCGACCCTTAACTGGCCAAGCCCATGTGCGTATGGATTAAGTCCATAAGAATGATCCACACATGGTACAAATACAACTTGCGGAATTAACTTAATCTTAATCTAACTGAGGTTATAATAGAACCTATGTCTATTCCAATTTTCCATTCTTAGATAGCAAACTAGTTACCAAATTACATTGTCCAAATAGTTCAAATAACAAATCCATAAATAGTCCATTTTCAAGTCCATTCAAAGTGCCCAAGCTCCTATGCTTGGTTTTCTTCTCGATCCACGTTTTTCTCTTTCCCTGCGTCATCCACTAGGATATAGATAGGGCGTTAGATCAACGCGCCCAGTAATGTTTCCGAATAGGGCTACCACATGGTTAGTAAAAAACATACAAATAGTATAATAATAATACATGTGTGACAAAATTCCATAAAAAAGATGCTATGTATGAAATGAACATGTAATGAGTGCCACCCATCACCACTCAACATAGCCATCACTTGACGGGATTCTCATCGTCAAGGCAACCCACAGTGGTCTTTCGGACGCCCCGACGGAGTGTGGCCTCCGGATTCCTTCTGATGGGATTCTCATCATCAGGGTACCCCACAGTGGTCTTTCGGAAGCCCCGACGGAGTGTGGCCTCCGGTTACATTACCATCATCCCATGCCATGCATGAGATGTCTATGCAATCATGCCATTTGTAAATATAACATTTCACTCAAATAACTTATTCAAATAAACATAAAATAGCAATTAACATATGTGGTTACAACAAGGTAGGAAACCTACACTAGATTACTTTGTTTGACCCCTCCTTTGAGCCGTCTTCCGATCACGGCTTGTACACCGTTCTAGAAATCCAAATACCCTATGTACATAGCAGCAAGTTAATCATTTGACCATATGATTCTAATTTGATCTAAATCCCAAAAATCCATTTTGTGGGGTTCGGCCATACCCCATGGCCGAACCTCACCCATTTAAAACTTTGATCTCTTATTATTTTACTCCATAAACATTCAAACAACCAAATCCTCCAAATAGACCTTGGTAGGGTTCGGCCATACTTCAAGGCCGAACCTTACCACCTTGGGTTTTGGCTCATATGTCCATTCTTTTGATCATTTCATCTTTTCATCCATATTTACAATAACGCCACTATACTGCCCTTTGCTTAATTTTTCCTTAAAAAATAAAGTCCATCACCAAACCACCTTAGTGGGGTTCGGCCATACAACATGGCTTAACCTCACTATTTACTTTGGTCTTTTAAACCCTTTATTCATACATCTCATTTGCCCAATTCATTATGAATGAATCACCAAGTCCATCAAATGACAATTGGTGGGGTTCGGCCACACAACATGGCCGAACCTCACCCTAGAGATTTTAACCCCATGTTCCATCATCTTTCATGTTTAATCACCTTAATACTAAGTCCATAATTGACATATGTAATTCCAAAAATCATAAGCATAAAACATTCATTATCATAATCCAAATATCCCACAAAACAGTTCATGGGGTTCGGCCATACACATGGGCGAACCCTATGGTTCTCTTAATGAAAACCCACCAATATTTATCTATGATATTAATCAGTAAATTAACATAACATAAACATGGTTCAGCCATGTCATATCTACTCCAAAACAGTAAGCTTAATTCCATCTAAAAATCTTTTAAAAGCCCCACTTCAAAATATGGATTTTTGTCTTTCAAACACCATAGAATTCACCAATTTTTCTCATGGGGTTCGGCCATCCAAAGGACCGAACCCTATGGTCCATATTTTACCACTTTTAAACATCACATTCCTATATTTAAACCATTGATGGATCTGGCCATACAATGGTCAGATCTCATTTTCTTAACCAATCTATTAAACAAGGGTTCAAAATGCACTTACGAATACCGCGTCTCCTTCGATTCTTTTGACTCCTTTCTTGACCCTTTATTTCCTTGACCTCTCTTTCTCTCTTACTGTTCTTTGGGCTCAGACTGATCTTGCTGCAAGCTCCTTGGGATAATTCAGCCAGATGATATGGATTTGAGGGAGAAAGAGAGAGAGAGAGAAAACTTTGGCCTTGGATGTATGTGCTAAGTCTTGATGCCAAAACCCTTTGGCTGAACTTGTCTTGATGAAAAGAGGTCAATCCAAAGGCTGATTAAGCAACCAGCTGCTGCTCTTGGTTTTGGAGAGAGGAAGGACGACCAAGGGAGAGAGATAGAGAGAGTAAGAAATGAAAACCCCTTTGGCTACTCAAAGTCAGCCCCAAAGTTAACATTGTGTAACTCCCATTGTCTTAACCCAAAACCTTAAGTTACTTGGGAGTTTCATCTATGAAATGAAACTCCCCTACCCTCCAACGTTTCCCATGCAAGGTCTTGAGTAACCTCCTCAAATCCCATCCATTTCCAATCTAGAAGTTTCATCCAAAAATGTGAAACACCCATGAGCCCCAACGTTGTAGCCTATACTTTTGAATTTGAAATGCCATAACCCTTATGTAACTCCACCTCCCTTGATTCTCACCAATACCCCATGTGGGGGGTTTCATGCATGGAATAAAGCCTACATATTATCCAACGTGCATATGGATTAACCCTTGAAATATCACTCTCACCAACTTAACTCCCTAGTAGACGTTACATGCATGCAATGTCTCATGCAACCAACGTCCCATGATTTGAATTTGAATAACTTCTCATTAAAGACTATGAGTGGGGGTTTCATCTTTGAGATGAAACTCCCCCACCCCCTCTAGCTGCCCTTCAACGTGTGGAGTGAGGTGAGTTTGAATCATCACCTCTTTCACTTCACACACCACTTAATTAAAACTTATTTAACAACTCACGTACTTAAATTTATTTTAATCAACTCATTCACTATAATTATTCTAAATCAGCCCACTTATTTAACTCAACTATTAATTCCATTTTCAAAATCCAAACAGTCCCAATTTAATCAATCTTGGACTTATTTAGTGATCAACAAAGTCAAACCCGCCCCATTGGGTCCAATTTGGCCATTTTGACCCATTTAACGAAATTTGACCCAATTATGATTCTTGACCCGTTTAAGTTCATCTTAACCATTTATTTGTTTTGTAAATAAAACTACCATCCTTTGGGTCTTGATTGAACCATTGACCCATTTAAATTCAAATCACATATATCACAATGGCAATTTCGTAAATATGAATAAATTCATATAAATTGTTATCTTTGAAATTCCAGGGTGTTACACGCGTTTTGAGGCCTACAATTGGGATAGGCCCCAATCCAAACCCGTGAGGCCTCGTGCATGTGTGTGCTCTCGTGTAGGCCCAAAGCGAACAATTTCTTGCTGAGCCAAGCCCTAAGCCCTGATATTTCTGTCAGGTCTTTACAAATGGTATTAGAGTCGAGTTCAGCACTCGGACTTTGTGGGCCTACTTCCTTCCATTGGATTCATTTGGTCGAGCCAGGACGACTCTAGGCTTAGGGGTGTAGATTTTGAGACCCGGACCCTGCCCAGACTGCCGAGTCCAATAAGGGCTGGCCCATGTGAAGGTGTGTGAGTGGGAAGAAAAGAGTCCCACATCGGCAGTGAGGGATTTCTGCTTGGAGTTTATAATTGGCAGCCCTTCCTCATTCAACAAGGTGCGTTTTGGGGCCTACCAGTTGGATAGGCCCCAATCCAAACCCGTGCGGGCTCACTCGTGTGCGTATGCACGTGTGGTCCCAAAGCAGATAGTTTCTTGCTGAACCAACAACTAAGCCAAGAGTTTTCATGTCGGATCATTACAAATGGTATCAGAGCCGAATTCAGTACTAGGACTGTGTTGGCCTACTGCCTTCCACTGGATTCATTGGGTCGAGCCGGGGACGGCTCTAGGCTTAGGGGGGTGGGTTGTGACACTCAAACCTGGCCCAGACAGCTGACACCAATAAGGGCCGGCCCAAGTGAAGATGTGTGAGTCGGAATGCAGTAAAGTGGGAAGAAAAAAGTCCCACATCGGAAGTGAGGGATTTCCGCTTGGAGTTTATAAGTGGTAGCCCCTCCTCACTCAGCAGGGCATTTTGTAATGACCTGACCCGATCTTTTGGGTTTTGTGGGAGATTTTTTAGATCTCCTTGTCGGATTAGGTATTTTGGTGGCAGTGGAGAGAGTGTGGGCTCCGCAGTGGGCCCCAATTTGTCGAATTCCGAGGTTTGAGGCTCGAAGGGCATTTTGGTAATTTTGATTTACTATATGATTTTTTTCAAAAAAAAAATGTTTGAAAACACACATTTCAATATTTTTTTTTATTGGCTTTGAAAACGTTAGAGATTTCTCTTTTCTTTTAAAAAAAAAAAATTCAAAGCCCTAATCCTAACTATAAATTCATCTCTTTCACTTCTCCCCTCCTCTCTCATATCCTTTTCCTCTTTTTCTCTAACCTTAATCTCTCTCTCCTTTCATCTTCTTCATCTCCTTCCCCTAGCCTTCGGCCCTACCTTGCCGCCGCCGCTCTCTTGATCTTTTTCTTTTCTCTTCTTCTTTCCTTCTCCATCTATCCTGTAACACCTTGGAATTTTATATTACTAATATTCATGAAATTTGCCATTTCTTGGATAAGGTTACAATTGGAATAATTGGGTAAGACATATTCAATTGGGTCAAAATTGCTAATTGGGTCAAAATGTCCAATTGGGACCCATTGGGGTGTGTTTGATTTGGTTGACCACCAAGTGAGTTGAGCTAAATTAAATGAGTTGAGTCGTACGGTTTATATTTCAAATTCAAATAACGAGACGTACGGTTTGTATTTTAAATTCGAATTCAAATAACGAGACGTACAATTGATAGTTCAAATCCAATTTCAAACAAAAGAAAGGATGGTTTACATTTTGAATGTAAAGGGATCGACGGCTCCATGTTTAAAATTTAAATGAAGGAGATGGATTCAATGTTTGAAATTCAAGTAAACGGAATAGGTTTGAAGTTCAAATTCAAAGGCAAGAATATACGTTGGAAAGATGAGGGAGGTTTAAAGTTTAAATTCAAACAAATGAGTTGGGTTTAATATTTGAATTTCAAGCAAATGAAATACATTTGAAATTCAAATGGAATGGACGGTCTTACTATTGGAAATTCAAACAAAGGAAATAGAAGAGTTATAATTGATACACGTTGGGCTGGTTTTAAAAATGTGAAATTCAAGATAATGGAGATGGATTGGCTTATTTCAAAATCAAGACAAGGATGCTTATGGAGGGATAATGAGATAGTTTTACATTTAAAATTTTCAAAATTCAAATGGCTCACACGTTGGAGTCTTGAGAATTTTATCTCATGTAAAGATAGGAAAGATAACCCCAATTGGCCATCTCTCCCTCACACTCTACCTAGGACGGCCAGCAATCTAATAGAAAAGATCAAACACTTGGAGAAGTTCTCATTCCATTTTCTTGCTCTCTTGGACGTCCCTCTCAAAGACTAGGAGTAATTTTATCATCTCAAGGTTTTCTATCTCTCTCAAATCAATACCCTAGCCGAACCACCTCAAGGACTGCAACAAGATCAATCTCAGTTAAAGGAGAAGAAAAAAGGACTAAGAAAGGAACGGAAGAGCAAACCGGAGCAAAGACCAAATTGGTGGAGTCGCGGAAACGGTAAGTGTTCTACAATTTTTAGTTAGTAAGATAACCAAAGAAGCATGATCAGTTCCTTGAATATCCAATTCTTAAAAAGGGATGTACAAAACCATTGAGCATGAAAAGGAGGTGATTAGGTTTGGTCATGATGATTGGCCAAACCCATCAAAGAATATGATCATGGCTAGGATGTTCAAAGGAAGAGGTAAAGGAACCATAGGGTTCGGCCATGACTATGGCTGAACCCCATGGAAGAAAATGAATGGTTAATGTTGTTTAAAAGGAGTAGGAATTGGATCATAGGGTTCGGCCACCTTGGATGGCCGAACCCCATGAAAAAATATGGCAATTCTTATGGTTTTTGAGGAATGAAAACCATACTTTGTTTTGAAGGTTTAAAGGGTTTTTAAAGGGAGTTAAGGTTACTGTTTTGGATCAGTTATTACATGGCTGAAATATGTGGTTATCATGACTAAGTTGTTGGTCATAAACCATGGAAAAATAATGGAGTAATTGGATTAAGAGAACCATAGGGTTCGGCCATGTGTATGGCCGAACCCCATGAACTGTTTTTATGTGTTAGTTAAAGTAAAAAACATGGTTGGAAAATTATGGACTATGATGTGCTTTGAATTAAGAATTAGATATGTTGATTTATGGACTTAGTATAGGTGATTAATCAACCATCATGGATGATGGAAAGTGGAACAAAAACCGGTTTGGTGAGGTTCGGCCATGAAGTATGGCCGAACCCCACTAATGGTTATTAGTGGCTTCAATGTGTAACTAATAATGTGATTGAAGTGGTATTTAAGAATGATTCAAAGGATCAAGATTATGATGGTGAGGTTCAGCCATGTTGTATGGCCGAACCCCACCAAGGTGGATTGGTTATGGTTATTTGTTTTTAAGTAAAATTAGACAAAGGTTAGTATAGTGGCATAATGGTAAATAAAGATGAAATGACCAAAGGATTGGAAATATGGGCTGAAACCAAAGTGGTAAGGTTCAGCCATGTTGTATGGCCGAACCCTACCAAGGGTCTTTGGGAAGTTTGAGTTAATTGAAGCGTTTAGTTAAATAAAAATAGAGACCAAAAAGTTAAGTGGGTGAGGTTCGGCCATGGGGTATGGCCAACCAACCCCCACAAAGTGGATTTTTGGGATTTAGACTAAGTTGGAATCACATGGTTTAGAGGTTGATTTGCTGTTATAAAAATAGGGCCACGGGACTTGCTTGAACGGCGTACAAGTTGTAAACGGGAGACAGTTCAAAAGAAGGGTCAAACTAAGTGAACATTAGGTAGGTTTTCCTACCTCTTTGTAACCACTCTTATATGTGATGTTTATCATGAATTTTATGAGTAGTTTATGTTAGAGTATTATGTTCAAATGGGATTATGAAATGTTAGAATATATTTCCAAATGGCATGTATCATGTATTCATTGACATCTCATGCATGGTATGGGGTGATGGTTATGTAACCGGAGGGTCCACACTCCGTCGAGGCGTCCGAAAAACCTATGTGGTGGTATCATGATAATAAGAATTCCCATCAAGGGAAGCCGGAGGGTCCACACTCCGTCGGGGCGTCCGAACAACCAATGTGGAGGGAGGCTATGTATATTTGTGATGGGTGGGACTCATTACATTTGCATCACATACATAGCATTGTTTTTGTAAGATTTTGATGATATGTATGTTTATATTATTTGCATGTTTTATACTCAAACTTTGTGGTAGCCCTAATCGGAAACACCTACTGGGCGTGTTGGTCTAACGCCCTACCTCTATCCTTAGTGGATGATGTAGGAAAGGGGAAGGATGAGGATCGTGAAGGAACACAAGCATAGGAGCTTGGGCTTTTGAAGGGATTAATTATGGATTGATATATGGACATTTTATTTAAGATTATTGGACAATGTAATTTGATAGTTTGATGATTTTGGGCATGTAATAAATTAGTTAAATAATTACTATGGTTTGGATTGATGATTATGTTAAGATAACTATGGAAAAATGACAATGTACCATGCTATCTAATAAAATGGTGTAGTCATAGGTTCCATTATAATTTGCAGTTAGATTAAGTGTTATTCCGCTACGGTTATACTTTATTATGTGAGAACCATTCTCATGGACTTAGTCCATGCTCACATATGTTTGGCCAGTTAAGGGTCGGACTTTAGAAGTCCGGGCTTAACTCGCTTCGTGACATTCCGCCCTAATCACTTGTCTATTTATTTAAAAAAAAAAATTACTCTGATTTTAGAGTGAAAAGGGCGGGGTGTTACATATCCTATCCTCTCGAAAGCCCTAAACTCCCCTAACCCCTTGTGCACCGCCTCCACCATAACTTCCACTCCTCCTCTTCCTCTCATCTCCTCTTCTATCTTTAACCATACCAAAACCCTTACGCCGCCCCTCCCTAAACTCGCCCCTCCATCTTTTTCCCTCTCTTTCTCTCGGATTCTCTTTATTCACTTCTTTTCCCTTCCTTTCTCTGGTTTTCGCCTTTTCCCTCTCTTCTGAGTCTCCGACTCGGCTCAGTTGGTTCACTAAGTTGACTCAGTTGAGTTACTGAGTTGAATCGTGGGAATGTCCGAGTGAGTCCAATAGTTGGGGCCCAACTCACTGCAGATCCAAGCCCATTCCTCTAAGCCCAACCTGGTGTCAGCCTAACTCCAGTCCAACAAGCACCACCTACTTTAGCAAACCGACCCCGTCTAGTCTGGCCCAGCAGACCGGTCCAGTCTAGTCTACCAGGCCCAATCCAGTTCGATTTTGAGCTCGGTCCATCCTGTGACCCGATCCAGTTCCAGACCCGGCCCGACCCATTTCCCAGTCCGATCCAGCAACCCAGCCTGGCCGAGTGCCAGACCCAGCCCAACTCTCGAGCCCGGCCCGTTTGGGCCCATTTAAGGTCCAGTTTTGGGCTGCTTCTGAATTGTTTTGGGATCACTTCTAGAGCTTTTCCAGGCCCTTTTGGATAGTTCCTGGATCGCTTTTAGCTCATCTCCGGCCAAGTTTGTGGGACCGACCCAGTTTTACGGGATCGTCCTAGTTTTTGTAGATCCGCCCCAGCTTCTTAGGCCCGGTTGCTTATGTGTCGCTTCCTTCAATCCATCGGCCTGTTTTCATCATCTTGGATTTCAAAAATACACATAGGTGAGGGGACTTATCACCTTTTTAGCACTCATTTGCATCTACCAATACTTATTCCTAGACTTGGAGTGACCTGAATGAGATCCTTTATTATTTTAAGCCTCTCGGTAAGGGTAACATGTAATGATCATGTGGCAAGAGATCTGTTCGGTGTACTCCTATCAATTATATTGCAATTATAGAAATTTTTAATCGAACAAGTAAATATTATATATGATACTTGGATTATGCTGATTATACATTGCGTATCCATGCAATGGATGCGAATGAAATCAAGTTGGATATAGAGGTATGTGTTTAAGCATTGTCATGTGTTATTGACCGTATGATGTGGTATGTTGTTAATAATGATATTATGTTAGAACGTGTTGGTGTTGTCAGACATGATTATGATACCATGTGCATACATGTGAGGATTTGTTTATGTGTATACATTCATAGCGATGAGATGATTTGGTCGTTGGGAGGACAAAACATGTTTATACTATTATACTTGTTCCTATGAAAGGGGAAGTAAACCGCAACGGACAATGTGTTGTTGGGTGTTGAGGTTGAGAAATTGTTTATATGTGTATGCTTATGATGAGATGAGAGATGATGATTTGGTTGTTGGGAGGACTCCTCCGTTATGCTCCCGGGTTGAAACCCCCATAGGAGATGCGGGTTTCCCTGCTGCGTTCCGGCGGTTGAGGTGCCTGCCCATGAAATTGGCTTCCCCCTTATACTCTGGCGGTTGAGACCCCCGTAGGGGATGCGGGTTTCCCCATTGCATTCCGGCGGTTGAGGTGGTTGTGTATTGTATGTGTAACACCCCAGATTTTCAAGATATCAATTTACATGAATTTTGTACATTTAAATTATGAATTAATGGACATGGACCTCAGATGGGTAAGATGTTGGGAAATGGCTCAATGTAAGACCCAACGGGTATCGAATGAGTGTTCAATGTAGGGTAAATGGGTAAGTTACACCTAATTGGGTCAAAGTGACTATTTGGGTCAAAAGGCCCAATTGGGACCCAATGGATCATGTTTGACTTGGTTGACCACCAAGTGAGTCCAAGAATAATTAAGTTGGGACTGATTTAAGTTGGAAAGGAAATCAAATAATTAAGTTGAGTCAAGTGAATTTAAATGGATGAGTTAAGAAAGTGAGTTGAGTTAAATGAGTTGGAATGAGAGTTTCATCTCATGGACCCCACTTGAATCATAAATGGAGAAATGGGGGGTTTTGTTCATTTCAAATTCAGACCATACCACACGTTGGAAGGGAGGGGGAAAGTTTCATCTCAGAGATGAAACCCCCACATGGGTCATTAAGGGAGAGGAGGAAGCTTGAGGAAGGTTACACCAAGATGTCAAATTCAAACCATACCACACGTTGGAGAGGGGGGAAAGTTTCATCTTAAGATGAAACCCCCACATGAAACGTTAATGAGAGGAGGAAGATGGGGGGGAGGTTAAACCAAGGCAATCTAAGGGAGCCGTTGGATGCCTTGGATGTTTCATCCCATACATGAAACCCCAAGAGAACATAAAGGAGAATAGTTAATGAAAATGGGAGTTACAAGTGGTGCCACCAAGAGACACCACCTTGGGGCTGAATTTGATTAACCAAAGGAGGAGTTTCATTTCCATTCACTCTCTCCCTCTTAGCCGACCAACACTCTAAGGAAAGAGGACCAAACACTTTGAGAATTCTATCTCATTCTCTTCCTCCCTCTCAAAGCCGGTTCTCCTCTCAAGATCAAAAAGGACTTAGAGTAATTTGATTTCAAGCTTTTCTCTCTCAATCCATATCACTTGGCCAAACCACTCCAAGGGGTTTCCAGCAAGGTTAGTCTCGGCTAAAGATCAAGAAGGAGTGAAAGAACTGGAGGAGTCGCGGGATTGGTAAGTGCTCAATAAACTCTTGCTAAATAAGATGGTTAAGGAAACATGATTCGGCCAATGTATGGCCGAACCCATCAAGGGTTAAAATCATGGATATTGAATTTAAAAGAGGAGATAAGGAACCATAGGGTTCGGCCATGATGTATGGCCGAACCCCATGGAAAGAGTCAAGAAATTTTTATGGGTCTAAAATGATGTTTAAAAAGGGAAGAACATGGACCATAGGGTTCGGCCACTTTGTATGGCCGAACCCCATGAAAATATATTGGTTTGATTTTATTGGATTTGAAGGAAGGAAATCATAAGTGTATGTGTTTGATTTTGTTAAAGTTTTAAAAGGATTTAAACGGATGGAAGTATGAGAATCAATCATAGATGTATAGTAGGTTTTAATGGAACTAAGGAACCATAGGGTTCGGCTATGCATATGGCCGAACCCCATGGAGAGACAATGATGGATAGTATGTTCTTATGTTTTAATTGATGGAAGATCGTTCGTACTTTAGAAAGGTTTTAATGATTGCTTGGATCAAAAGAAGAGATGAGGTTCGGCCATGGTGCATGGCCAAACCCCACCAAATAACATGTATGGATTTAAGGTTGCTTGGTTATTGAATTTATGGATGTTTTAATAAGTTAATGGGAGGAAATAATAGATTAAGGATTAAAAGGGGACCCAAGTTAAATGAGTGAGGTTCGGCCATGTTGTATGGCCATATGAATGAAATGGAAACTAAGAATTGGATCAATGGCAAGATGGTAAATAAATGAAAATAATGAACCAAGGGTTCGGCCATGTTGTATGGCCGAACCCATGGGAAATGTTTTATATATTTGAAGTGTGATAAGGTTGGATGGCTGATTTAAAAGTGTTGGGTTTTATGAATCAAGAATGGCAAGGATTGGATTTGAAAGATCAAAAGGTTGAAAAGAAAGGACCAAAACCAAGATGATGAAGTTCGGCCATGTTGTATGGCCGAACCTCACCAAGGTGTATTTGGTGGATTGAGGGTTTTTTTAACTGGGTCACTTGGATGAGATCAGTTAAATAAAAGGGACCAAATTAAAAAGGGTGAGGTTCGGCCATGGTGTGTGGCCGAACCCCACAAGGTTGAGATTTGGACTTAGACATTGATGTGAATCAAATGGGTTGTTGGTTTGATTGATTGTTGTGTAAATAAGGTAACGAGACCTTACAAGTGGGACGCGATCGTGAATGGTCGACGGTTTAAGAAGCAAGGACACTTAGTGGTCTTGGTAGGATTCTACCTCATTGAAACATGGTTATGTAATATGTTTTATCTTTATTTTGCTGATTTATATTACAAATAAATTATGTTCCAAATGTGGAGTTTTTAATGCTTTGGTTATTTATATTACATAGCATATGGACATGTACATTCCATGCATGGCATGGGAGGGAAGTTGGTAACCGGAGGCCACGCTCCGTCGGGGCGTCCGTGAGTCAATCGTGGGAAGACCTTGATGTGTATCATCCCATCAAGAAGAACCGGAGGCCACACTCCGTCGGGGCATCCGAAAGACCTGTGGATACCTTGATGAGGGAATTCCATCAAGAGGTTACAAGCATTGTGATGGGTGGGACTCATTGCATATATCATAGGCATGGCATGATTTCATATGTTTGAGTATGTTATTATATATGATTTTGTTACTAACCCATGTGTTAGCCCTATTTAGAATTCCTACTGGGCGCGTTGTTCTAACGCCCTACTTCTACCCTATTGAATGAAACAGGAAATGAAGGAAAGGATGATCGTGAACAGAGTCAAGCATAAGAACTTTGGAATGTTATATTGTTATTTTATTAAGTACTCAAGGACATGTAATTTGAGTAGATAGACTTCGGCATGTAATAATTAGATATTTACTATGGTTTGTGGATGGTTTGGTTAGGATATTTAATCTAAGTTAATTTGGTTAATGACTAAGTACTTTGCTATCTAAAATGGACTAGTGTTAGGTTCTATTATAATCCGTAATCAGTTTATGTTATATTCCACATTGATAATAAGTTACTATGTGTGAACCGTTCTCATGGACTTAGTCCATGCACACATAGGGTTGGCCAGTTAAGGGTCGGACTTTAGAAGTCTGGACTTAACTCGCGTCGTGACGTCCCGCGCTCTATCATTTTTTTTTAAAAAAAAATAGACTCTGATTTTCGAAAAGTAAGTGAAAAAGGGCGGGGCGTTACAGTATGGTCTCCCAGTTGTATTGGTAGGGAGACCGGAGTTGTTGGAGGACCATTGAGAGTTATGGAGGTGGTGTCTCGGATTGGTCAATGGGACCATTGGTTAATAGTATAGTTGTACACTCATATACAAAGACATTCATTATATTATGACATTTTTGCATTCATGCAAACGGTATTTATGTTGCTGACAGGTGTTATGCATTATCTCTTAATTGGACTGGTCGTATTGAGTAGTCTCCCAGTGGCACTGGTAAGGAGACCGGAGTTTTCTAGAGGACCCGGTGTGGGTTACTGAGATGATGTCTCGGATCTGGTCGGTGGATTATTAGTTGTTGATGTTACTGGGGTTGTACGTGTCCATGAGAACATTTGTTATCCTGATGTTCTTGCATTCATGCACTTGATATATATGTTGCTGACATGTGATATACTTTATCTCTTCACTGGGCTAATTAGCTCACCCTTTACCTTTCAGGTACCCCGAACACCGAGAGACAAGGCGAGTCCCTTGAGCAGGCACCTGGAGAGGAACAGTAACAGTAGATATTTACTAATCGTGTTTATTCTTAGTTGAGATACTTGTTCGTATGAACTTTATTTGTATGTTGTTTGTTTGGGTGACTGTATAAACATATTTGAGCAGTTTATGGTTGCTTGTTATGTCTCATAGTATTATGGATTGGTAGTTGTCGAACGGGAGGTGGTTACCCCGTTTCCCAAAATAATATAAAAAAAAAAGTACCCGATATTTTTTTTTTTTTTTGGTGATGTTTGTGATATTTCGGTGATAACGCGTCCGTAGCAGGACGGGGTATTACATACGTTTTGGGGCCTACCAGTTGGGCCAGGCCCCAATCCAAACTCGTGTGGGCTCACTCCTGTGCGTACGCATGTGTGGGTCGAAAGCAGACAGTTTCTTGCTCAACCATGCCCTAAGCCGATATTTTTCGGGTCGAGTCTTTACAAATGGTATCAGAGCTGAGTTCAGTACTCGACCTATGTTGGCCTACTATCTTCCACTGGATTCATTGGGACTAGCCACGGACGGCTTTGGGCTTAGGGGGTGGATTGGGAGACCTTGACCCGGCCCAGACAGCCGAGTACAATAAGGGCCAGCCCAAATGAAGGTGTGTGAGTGGGAATGCAGTAGAGTGGGAAGAAAAGAGTCCCATATCGAAAGTGAGGGATTTCCGCTTGGAGTTTATAAGTGGCAGCCCCTACTCACTCATCGAGACGCGTTTTAAGGCCTACTAGTTGGGCCAAGCCCCAATCCAAACCCGTGCGGGCTCGTCCATGTGCGTGCTCACATGTGGGCCCAACGCGGACAGTTTCTTTCTGAACCAAGCCCTAATCCCACGTTTTTCGTGTTGGGTCTTTACAAATGGTATCAGAGTCGAGTTCAGCACTCGGACTGTGTGGACCTACTTCATTCTACTAGATTCATTTGGTCGAGCCGAGGACGGCTCTAGGCTTCGGGGGGTGGATTATGAGGCCCTGTCCTGTAACACCCTGGAATTTCAAAGTTATCAATTTATAAGAATTTATTCATATTTACGGAATTGCCATTGTGATATATTTGATTTCAATTTAAATGGGTCAATGGTTCAATCAAGACCCAAAGGATGGTAGTTTTGTTTACAAAACAAATAAATGGATAAGATGTACTTAAACGGGTCAAAAATCATAATTGGGTCAAATTTTGTTAAATGGGTCAAAATGGCCAAATTGGACCCAATGGGTTGTGGTTGACATGTTTGACCATTAATTGAGCTCAAAAATTTAATTGGGTTAAGATGAATTAAATGTTTTGGTTTAAATTGAGTTGGAATAAATTGTGGAGTTTAGTGGAGTGGAATTTATGAGTTGAGTTAGGTGAGTTAAGTAAATGAGTTAGATGGAATAGTTGTTTAATGAGTGAGGTGAGTGTAAGATGGAGGTATGAGCTGGTTGCAAATTTTAACTCAATAAAAACGTGGGCTGCAAGGTGATTTCATGTATGTAACTCCTAAGATAGACATGAATGGGAGTGGCGTTACATGGGAGTTACAAAGGTGAGGGTGCATTTCAAATTCAAATTGTGATGCACGTTGGAGTAGTATGGATCATTATTTTCATGCAAGTAACCCCCAAAGTTGGAGCTGCTGTTTATGAAGTTACACAAGGAGATAATGACATTTCAAATTCAACTCTTGGTTTACACGTTGAAGGTAGGGCAAGAGTTTCATCTCAAAGATGAAATGGAACCACATGGGACGTTGATGACCATTAAGAGGTGGCGGTTACACATGGGCTGCATCAAGGGTGAGGAGTTACTTATTTCAAATATTCACATCAAGCATGAGAAATGCATGGACATGGAGTTTCATCTCAAGGATGAAAACTCCCAAACGGTTCACTAATGGAAGATGAAGGTGATACAAATTAGGCTAGGGCTAAAACCGTTGGAGCCTAGGAGAGTTTCATTTTCAAATGAAACTCTTACATGCAATGGTAATGAGAGAAGGAGTTAAGGAGGGGGGTTACACAAGTCCAACCAGCAAGGGATGTTGGGAGCATGGGGAGGTTTCATTTCATAATGAAACCCCCAAATAACATAAAGGACTTTGATTAAGGTGAGGTGAGTTACACAAGGTTAATCTTGGGCTGGTTTTGGTTAAACAAAGGGCTCTCATTTTACTCTCTCTATCTCTCTCTCTTCCTTGGACGGTTATCATCTCTCTAAGATCAAGAACCCAGCTGGTTACTGATATGAAATCAGTCCTTGGTTGATTTATTTCACCAAGACAAAAGCATACATTGAGCAAAGGAGTTGGCATCAAGGTTTTCCATTCAAAGCCAATCTTCTATCTCTCTTTCTCTAATTCATACCTTAGCCGAATCATTTTAAGGACAGCAACAAAATCATCTTCGGCCAAGGAATCAAGAAGAAGGAGAGGCTAAGAAAGGGAAGGAACAAGCCGGAGTGAAGATCAATTGGAGGAGTCCCGGAAACGGTAGGTTTTCGATAAACTATTATTTAATAAAGAAACATGATCCGGCCATTGGATGGCCGAATCTAACAAGGGTTAGATATTGGATGGTAGTTCATGAATGAGATGAAAAATGTATTATAGGGTTCGGCCACTTGGGATGGCCAAACCCCATGAAAAGAATGGGTTAATTTGGATAGTTTTTGTAAAACAAAACCATGGATTGTTTTTGATGCTAAGTTAGATTAATTGCATGTTTTGAAAAGTTCTAAATTATGGTTTTGAGTGTCATGTGTTGGGCTATGGATTGGCCGAATACATCAATGAATTTAATCTTGGATAAGATTGCTTAAAAAGGATAGAAAATATATCATTGGGTTCGGCCATCTTGGCTGGCTGAACCCCATGATAAGAGTGGATTGGTTTGATGTTTTAAAGGTCAAAAACCATGTCAAAACATGGTAATTTTTTATATGTGTTAAATGGGTCATCTTGTGGCCAAATTAAGTAAGGATGTAAAGTATGATGAGAAGATTTAGATCAAGGAAACCATAGAGTTCGGCTAAGTGAATGGCCGAACCCCATGGGCTGTTTTGAGGTTAGATTTGGGTTTAGAATCATGTTGGAAACTATGATTTATTCTATGCTTTTGTTTCAAGAAACACCTATGCTTAGTTATGGATTTATTATTAATTTGATCAACCATGATAAAGGTTGGAAAGAAAGATCAAAAACTAAGTAGTGAGGTTCGGCCATGTGTATGGCCGAACCCCACTAAAGTGGTTTGGTGATGGACTTTGTTTAAGATAAATTAAATCAAAGGTTAAGCTAAATGGCATGATGTTAATTATGATGAAATGATCCAAGATGAAAAGGTCATAGGAATGGACATGTGAGCCAAAATCCAAGATGGTAAGGTTCGGCCATATAGTATGGCCGAACCCTATCAAGGTTCAATTGGGAATTTTGGGTTAAGATAGATAAGGAGTGACCAAAGTTTTAAGGGGTGAGGTTCAGCCATGGCTATGGCCGAACCCCACAAAGGGGTTCTTGGAACATTAAGCCTTGCTGGAAATTAGGTGGATGAATGTTAACTTGCTTCTATGTACATAAGGTATTTGGATTGCTAGAACGGCGTACAAGCCGTGATCGGAAGACGGTTCAAAGGAAGGGTCAAACAAAGTAACATAGTGTAGGTTTCCTACCTTGTTGTAAAAACATATCTTATTTGCTGTTTTATGTTTATTTGAATAAGTTATTTGAATGAAATGTTATATTTACAAATGACATGTTTGCATAGACATCTCATGCATGGCATGGGATGATGGTGTTGTAACCAGAGGCCACACTCCGTCGGGGAGTCCGAAAGACCACTGTGGGGTACCTTGATGATGAGAATCCCATCAAGAGGAATCCGAAAGCCACACTCCGTCGGGGCGTCCGAAAGACCATTGTGGGGTACCTTGACGATGAGAATCCCGTCAAGAGGAGGCTATGTAAAATGGTGATGGGTGGGACTCATTACATGTTCATTTCATACATAGCATGTTTTTTATGGAATTTTGACACACATGTATTACTATATTATTTGCATGTTTTATACTAACCTTGTGGTAGCCTTATTCGGAAACAATACTGGGCGCGTTGATCTAACATCCTATCTCTACCCTTAGTGGATGACGCAAGGAAAGGGAAGAACGAGGATCGAGAAGAAAACCAAGCATAGGAGCTTGGGCATTTTGAAAGATTTAAATGGACTTTGAATGGACTATTTATGGACTTGTTATTTGATTTATTTGGACAATGTAATTTGGTAATTAGATGTGTGGGCATGTAATAAGTAGTTAAGTAGATGCTATGGTTTGATTTATTTTGGATGGTTTGATTGAAGGATTAGTTAAGATTGTTAAGAGATTATGATTAAAGTACTTTGCTATCTAAGAATGGAAAATTGGAATAGTCATAGGATCTATTATAACCTGAGTTAGATTAAGACTAAGTTAATTCCGCAAGTTTATTGTACCATGTCTGGATCAGTTTTATGGACTTAGTTCATACGCATATGGGCTTGTCCAGTTAAGGGTCGGATTTAGAGATCCGAACTTAACTCGCGTCGTGACACTCCGCCCCGATCACTTGATTATTATATTTAAAAAAAAAATTCTGATTATTAGAGTGAAAAGGGCGGGGTGTTACATGTCCCGGCCCAGACGGCCGAGTCCAATAAAGGCCAGCCCAAGTGAAAATGTGTGAATGGGAATGAAGTAGAGTGGGAAGAAAAGATTCCCACATCAAAAGTGAGGGATTTCCACAAGTAATTTGTAAGTGATAGCCCATCATCACTTAGGAAGACACGTTTTGGGTCCTAACAGTTGCGTCATGCCCCAATCCAAACCCGTACGATCTCGCAAGTGTGCGTGCGTACGTGTGGGCCAAAAGAGGACAGTCTCTTGCTGAGGCATGCACTAAGCCCAGATTTTCCGAGTCAGATCTTTACAAATGGTATCAGAGCCAAGTTCAGCACTCGGACTGTGTTGGGCTACTGCCTTCCACTGGATTTAATGGGTCGAATCGGGGACGTCTCTGGCCTTAAGGGGTGTATTGTGAGACCCTGACCCGGCCCAGACAGCTGAATCCATTAAGGGCCGGCCCAAGTGAAGGTGTATGAGTGGGAATGCATTAGAGTGGGAAGAAAAGGGTCCCACATCGGAAGTGTGGGATTTCTGCTTGGAGTTATAAGTGGCAACCCCTACTCACTCAGGAAGACATGTTTTGCGGCCTACAAGTTGGGCTAGGCCCCAATCCAAACCCGTGCCGGCTCGCTCATGTGCGTGCTCACGTGTGGGCCCAGGGAGGACAATTTTTTTCTAAGCCAAGCCCTAAGCCCTGACTTTTCGGGTCTAGTCTTTACAAATGGTATCAGAGCCGAGTTCAGAACTCGGACTGTGTGGGTTTACTTCCTTTCAGTGGATGCAGTTGGTCGAGTCGGGGACGACTCTAGGCTTTGTAACGCTCGCCCCTTTTCACTATGCTGAAAATCAGAGTATATTTTTTTTTTTGAAATAAAGAGTGAAAAGAGAGCGGGACGTCATGACGCGACCTAAGTCCGAGCTTCCAAAGCCCGACCCTTAACTAGCCAACCCTACGTGTGCGTGGAACTAAGTCCACGAGAACGGTTCACACATAATAAGTTAAGCTTGCGGAATGTAAACTGTAGATGCGGAATTATAATAGAGTCTATCCTATCAATTATTAAGTAGCAAGGACATACATCACTTAATTAATAAATACCTTAACTTAGAATGTCCAAAAGTAAAGTCCAAACCATAGCAAGTAGTCTAAATTGTTACAGTCCAACAAACTAATTACTCAAATTACATTTCCATAAATAAAAACTTAAATAAATCAATCTAGCTCCTCCAAGCTCCTAAGCTTGGCTCTAATCACGTCCTTCGCTTCCTCCATTTCCTGCATCATCATCTAAGGTAGAGTACGGCGTTAGACAACGCGCCCAGTAGGTACTCCGAGTAGGGTCAACACATGAATTAGTATAACAAAACATATAGATATAAATAATATCAAAACCATGCAAGTCAATGCCATGCCATGGGTGTCATATGCCATGAGTCTCACCCATCATCCATATCACCATCACATAGGATCCTCTTGATAGAAAAATCCTCATCAAGGTATCACAATCACAACCCCTCTTGATGGAAAATCCTTATCAAGGTATCACAATCACAACCCCTCTTCATGGAAAAATCCTCATCAAGGTATCACAATCATAAAGTACCCTCTTGATGGAAAATTCACATCAAGGTATCCCCACGTTTGTTTATCGGTTGCCCCGACTGAGCGTGGACTCCGGTTACATCTCAAACATAGTATCCCTCTTGATGGAAAATCCTCATCAAGGTATTACAACCACCTAGTATCCCTCTTGATGGATAATGCACATCAAGGTATCACAATCACATAATATCCCTCTTGATGAAAAAGCCTCATCAAGGTATCACAATCACATAGTATCCCTCTTGATGGAAAATCCTCATCAAGGCATCACAACTCCATAGTATCCCTCCCATGCCATGCATGAGATCCAAGTACAAGCATGCTATGTAATAATAATAACATCATAGCATTAAAATCCCATCATTAAGCCATAACATTTGATACCAAAATAATTCAAGTAAAACATTCACATATACTTATTCCATGGTTTTCAATGAGGTAGGAATCCTACCAATGTTTAAATACCGGGTCCTTGGGTTTCCGTCCAAAGATCGGTCACCGATAGCGCACCTCTTGTGAGATCCCGTTACCTTGTACATATCAACAAATCAAACCAATGTTCCATTTGATTCCAACCATGTTTAAGTCCATAACATGCCTTAGTGGGGTTCGGCCATACAACATGGCTGAACCTCACCCACTTGGTATTGGGTCCCTTTTTAATCCTTAGATCATTTTAATCATGTGGGTCCAAGATCAGCCATCCTTTGATTCATTAATCCAAAAACACATAGGTTAATCATTTACCATTAATAAAATCCTAAGTCCACAAAACATTCTCCATGGGGTTCGGCCATACACCATGGCCGAACCCATGGTCCTTCCATTTTCACCACATTTACCACTTTGCCATCATTCTTTCCATAGCTAATCACTCCTTTTATTTATACATACTTAGGTCCATAACTGATCCATAAACATGGATCCATAATTGATTCATTAATCATAACATAAAACCCTAACAAATCCCGAACAAATACCTCCATTCCTTAGCTTGATAATCCATTCATTTTAAACATGCATGCATAGATCCATAATGTCCATAAAATGGGTCATGGGGTTCGGCCATACAACATGGCCCAACCCATGATGTTCATTTTCATCATCCCTTTAAAATCATTTACAACATTTTAGACCCATAAACAAAGTCCCTCCATGGGGGGGTTTAATCATACACTTAGGTCATCTTTTTACAACCCAAAGTCCATCAACATGTCTTCCATCATTTCCATGGTTCAAACCCATCTAAGTCCATCAATATCTCTCCATGGGGTTTGGCCATACAACATGGCCGAACCCATGGTCCATGTTTCTACACCATTCACAACATTTTAGACCATTTAAATCATTAACATGCATCCATTCAAAACCCTTTAAAATCCTTAACGTACATCTATGATTTTCATCCTTTAAATCTCATTAAAAATCATTAATACCCCTCCGTGTATGGCCGAACCCTATGGTTCATCATCTTCTCTTGAAATCACATACTTATGATTATATCCCTCGATGGGGTTTGGCCATACATCATGGCCGAACGTCATCCAAATCCTTTTTAGTTCTCATGATCCATATACATAGAAATCTAGGGTTTGGCCATGCAAGGGCCAAACCATGATCTTGATCATATACCTTATCTTAGACATGCATGAGGTCCTTTCCATATATCCATAACAATTAGGGTTCGGCCATACAATGGCCGAACCATGATCCTTAACCCTTTTAGCCATGCATGCATGCATAAACCATATATACATAGTGTCCTTAATATTCCATCATTTACATAGCCTATCTTACCCATTAGGGTTTGTCCATTTTCTATATCATTTCTTGGATGGATTTTAAATCCATGGCCCATAACATTTTGGCCAACTCTCCAATCCAAAAATGGGATTCCATGGTTTCCTTTAACTCCTTCAAATTAGTAAAATCTTGTTAAGTGATACTTACCGATTCCGTGGCTCCTCTGATTTCTTTCACTCCTTTCTCCTCCGATCTTCTCTTTAGTCTTTCTTCTTTCTTCCTTCTTGATCTTCGGCCTTGAGAGGGAGATGAAAGCCCCAAGAAGATGGTTTGGCCTTGGTGAATGTTTGAGAGAGGGAGAGGAGGAGAGGATGGAAACCCTAAGTCCTTTTCTTTTGTCTTGTGAGAGAGGTCGGCCAAGCTTGAGATCCAAATTTCTTTAAATATTTTTCTTCTTTCTTTTAGAGTGATGGTCGCCCAAGAGAGGGAGAGGGAGAGGGAGAGGGAGAGGGAGAGAGTGAGATGAGAGGAATGAGATTCAAAAGCCTTTTTTCCCTCTTGTCTAGGGTTTGCTTGGGTTAGACTCCACCCTCGTCAATGTGGAGTCTTCCTCATGAGCCCATTGACCAAACAAAAAAGTGCATGCCCTCCACATGGCACATACCATTCCCATGTCTAACGGTTTTGGCTTGGTTTCCTTGGGTGGTTTGGTAGTTTCCATGAGATGGAACCACCACCTCTCTTTTGCCCAATGCGTGGTCTTGCATGTCCCCATTTTAAGCTTCTTGTCTTGCATACCACCCCTATGTCCAATGGTTTTGGCATTGGTTTCCTTGGGTGGTTTGGTGGTTTCCATGAGATGGAACCACCACCTCTCTTTTGCCCAATGCATGGTCTTGCATGTCCCCATTTTAAGCTTCTTGTCTTGCATACCACCCCTATGTCCAGCGGTTTTGGCATTGGTTTTCTTGGGTGGTTTGGTGGTTTGGATGAGGTGGAACCACCATCTCTCCTTTGGCCAATGGATGGTCTTGCGTGTCCTTCATTTAAGCTCCTTGTCTAGCGAAGGGGGGGTGCATGCCCTCCACATGGCACATACCACCCTTATGCCCAACGGTTTTGGTTTACTTTCCTTGGGTGGTTTGGTGGTTTCCATGAGATGAAACCACCACCTCTCCTTTTGACCAATGTATGGTCTCCACCTAAGCTTTTGATCTAGCCAAGGGGGAAGCATGCCCTCCACATGGCATGCCACCCCTTATCCCAACGGTTTTGGTGGAGTGGTTTCCATGAGATGAAACCACCCACTTGACTCACTCCATCTTTTGGTCTTTTAGGTGACTCACTCCCCACTTGACTCACTCCATTTAATGTAACTCAACTCCCAACTCAATCATTTGAATTGATATCTAACTTAGGTCATTACAATTAAATAATTTAATTCCACTTACTATATTTAATCTTCTTTAATTTATCTTTGACTCACCCATAGTTGCCAATGAGATGGATCCCATGCCTTTGATCTTAATTAGGTCTATGACCCAATTAGATCCATTCCTTACCCATTTACCCTAATGCTCAATCCATCTTGACCTGTTGGGTCCCAATTGGGCATTTGCCCCAATTGACCATCATTGACCCAATTAAGTTAAATCAAGCCTATCCATAGTCCATTAGATCATACTTGGGCCATTACCCCAACTTTGATCCATCTAACATTCATTCCATCTAAGAATCTAAATCCATTCCTTACCCATTTACCCTAATCATCAATCCATCTTGACCCGTTGGGTCCCAATTGGGCATTTGACCCAATTGACCATCATTGACCCAATTAAATAGAATTGATCATATCCATGGTCCATTGGACCATACTTGGGCCATTGCCCCAACTTTGATCCATTAAACATCCATTCCATCTATGGATCTTAATTTTTAACAATTAAAATCAATAATAGCCAATATAATTATTGAATTGAAAATTCGAGCTATTATAGGCTTAGGGGTATGGACCATGAGACCCGGACCAGGCCCAGACGACCGAGTCCAATAAGGGCAGGCCCAAGTGAAGGTGTGCGAGTGGGAATGCAGTAGAGTGGGAAGAAAAGAATCCCACATCGGAAGTGAGGGATTTCCGCTTGGAGTTTATAATTGGCAGCCCCTCCTCACTCAGCAAGGCATTTTTTTAAGGCCTACCAGTTGGGCAGGCCCCAATCCAAACCTGTACGGGCTCGCTCCTGCGCGTATTCACGTGTGGACCCAAAGCCGACAGTTTCTTGCTGAACCAAGGCCTAATCCCAAATTTTTCGGGTCAGGTCTTTACAAATGGTATCAGAACCCAGTTCAGCACTTGGACTGTGTTGGCCTACTGCCTTCCACTAGATTCATTGGGTCGAGCCGGGGATGGCTCTCGGCTTAGGGGGTGGATTGTGAGACTCTGACCCAGCCCAGACAGCCGACTCCAATAAAGGCCTGCCCAAGTGAAGTTCTGTGAGTGGGAAGAAAAGAGTCACACATCGGAAGTGAGGGATTTTCGCTTGGAGGTTATAAGTGGTAGCCCCTATTCACTCAGCAAGAAGCGTTTTGGGGCCTACCAATTGGGCTAGGCCCCAATCCAAACCCGTACGGGCTCACTCGTGTGCGTGCACATGTGTGGACCTAAAGCGGACAGTTTCTTGTTGAGCCAAGACCTAAGCGCAGGTTTTTCAGGTCGGATCTTTACGAATGGTATCAGAGCCGAGTTCAGTAGTCGGACTCTATGGGCCTACTTCGTTCCACTGGATTCATTTGGTCGAGCCGGGGACGATTCTTGGCTTAGAGGGGTGGATTATGAGACCCTGACCCGGCCCAGATGGATGAGTCCAATAAGGGCCGGCCCAAGTGAAGTGGTGTGAGTGGGAAGAAAAGATTCCCACGTCGGAAGTGAGGGATTTCCGCTTGAAGTTTGTAAGTGGTAGCCCCTCATCACTCAAGAAGACTTGTTTTTGGGCCTACCAGTTGGGTCAGGCCCCAATCCAAACCCGTGCGGCCTTGCGCATGTGCTTGCTCACGTGTGGGCCCAAAACGAACAATTTCTTGCTGAGGTAAGCCCTTAGCTCAGATTTTTCGGGTCGAGTCATTACAAATGGTATCAGAGCCGAGTTCCACACTCTGACTTTGTTGGGAAACTGCCTTCCACTGGATTCAATGGGTCGAGCAGGGGACAACTCTGGGCTTAGGGGGGTGTATTGTGAGAACCTGACCCAGCCCAGACGGCCGAATCCATTGAGGGCCGGCCCAAGTGAAGTGTGTGTGAGTGGGAATGCAGTAGAGTCGGAAGAAAAGAGTCCCACATCGGAAGTGAGGGATTTCCACTTGGAGTTTATAAGTGGCAGCCCTACTCACTCAGGAAAACCCATTTTGGGGCCTACCAGTTGGGCCAGGCCCCAATCCAAACCCATTCGGGCTTGCTCATGTGCGTCCGCACGTGTGGGCCCAAAGCGGACAATTTCTTGTAGAGCCAAGCCTAAGCCCATATTTTTTGGGTCGAGTCTTTACAAATGTAATCGGAGCCAAGTTCATTACTTGGACTGTGTTGGCCTACTCCCTTCACTGGATTCATTGGATCGAGTCGAGGACGGCTCTGAGCTTAGGGGGTGGATTGTGAGACCCTGACCCTGTCTAGATGGCCGAGTCCAATAAGGGCTGGCCCTAGAGAAGGTGTGAGAGTGGCAATGCAGTAGAGTGGGAAGAAAAGTGTCCAACATCGGAAGTGAGGGACTTCCGCTTGGAGTTTATAAGTGGCAAGCCCTCCTCACTCAGAATGGCGTGTTTTGGGGCCTACTAGTTCGGTAGGTCCCAATCGAAACCCTTGTCGGCTCGCTCGTGTGCGTACGCACGTGTGGGCCCAAAGCGAACAGTTTCTTGCTGAGCCAAGCCCTAAGCCCAGATTTTTCGGGTCGGGTCATTAGAACCTAAATCTAAGGAAATGTGTGTATATGATGGATGCATGTGGAGGCTCTAGGGTTTCTAAGAGATGAATGGGTGAATGAGATTAGATGAGCTAATATCTAATGGCTAAGATGACTAATGCATGAAATGAATGCAAGGATTAATAGGTGATGCGTGGATGAACACTAATCTAAGGTTAAGATGATCATGATGTTGATGGATGACCTAGATCTAATGATAGATGAATAGATGGGTTAGATTTGATGGTGGTTCTAAGGTTTGACCTAATTGGGTATGTGATATTGAAGGTTAAGATCTAAGATGGGAGTGGGATGGTGTGGATGTGGAGTTAGGTTATGGGTTTTGGACATGGGTTGTTTGGTTGGACTTAGGTTAAATCAGACATGGACCATGGAGTTTATTTGACTTGGGCTTTGGATTTGGATCTAGTCCTCAATTAGACCCTAAACACTGGCATTGGATTTGAGAGCTTGGACCTTAGTTGGACTGAGCTTGCACACCGGCCTAGCCCAGAGTGTGAAATGCGCATGGGCTTGCATGTGGCTTGGCCCATTGATGCTTTGTGGCGCATAGCTTGGTCCCCTTGAACTGAATCTTGGCCCATTGACTTGAAATGTACGCTTTGGCTCTTGGATTGCAACTTTTAACCTCTAGAATTAAATAATTATTCAACCACTTTAAATCTAAAAAATTATTAATTAATCAGAGACTCTCATAATTGGATCTAGATTAATTAATTTACATGAAAATCCTAGAAAGTGACATAAAAGAATTATAATAACTCTAGGTCTTCTCTTTAAAGCTCTAAACTTGCAATCTTCTGTTGTTTTAACTTGATTTTCCTGAACTTTCCATTTTTTACTACAAAACTGACAAACTACATTAAATACATTATTATATACAAAATTGAGGAGTAACTAACCTAATAGTCAAGGGTAAAAATGTAAGATTTCAATGCTCAACAAATACCACCAAACTCAGATTTTGCTAGTCCTCGAGCAAAACTAAAACTAAAAAAATCTAAAGACACACTTAAATCCTATTCTAGACCAACTGAATAAATTGAAAATCCTAGACTAAGCCACTTTCGCTGGTACTCTCTATTGCATTTAGCATATGCAACAAGCCTTTAAACCCCTAGCTCACCATTAGTGGACGAGTTATTGTCTCGTCAGGGCTTTCAATGATAATACCCACAAATATCAACATGTTTAACAGGAGCACAAAGATGAGAGGTCTAGACATCATACAACTCTAAAATTCATTGTACAAGGCTTATACTTGGAGTGTAGTGTGTGCTTAGCCAACGTGAAGATAGACCTCTTTTTCCAAATAGACCCAAGTTTTGTTCACACCGTTGGAAAATACGCTTTGATTGCAAACCTCACTGGATATATCTCTCAGAAAAATTAACACTCAGAGGTTTGGGTTCATTTTCTCTTAAGTATATGTGAGCAGAATTATGTATTCAAAATCAAAGTATCTCACATATGTATTAACAAAGATGACTTATATCAAAGAAGATGAATGATCTCATGAATAGGTGCCACTTTCCTGAGAACGTTGAGTCAAATACGATCATTTTTCTTCCTTTATTCTCTACATGAAACACCCTATTTAGACCTAAGATCAATAAGACTTCCTTTTAGGATGAAACGTGGCTTGGGATCAGGTCAACTAAAAAAATGATATAAGGCTCTAGAAATATTTTGAATAGAAATGGTTAGAGGTCTTCATGATTTTGAATGGGATATTTTTCCTCTATTTTTTTTTTCCGGCATTTTTTCAAAGTATTTCTATTTCTTTATTTTTCTTTTCTTTTTCACATCCTTCTTTTGGTATCTAGATGTTTCCCTTTTTGGATGATATTTCCATTTTTTTTCTTTTTTTTTCTTGTTTTTACTTTCTTGTGCCCTTATTTTTAGAGTACCATCCCTTAATTTTTCATCTCTAACCTTTTCTAAGAATAGGTCATGGATATTTTTTTTATTGGCTCATACTCCTGGACTAGAGTTGGGTATGGTAAACATGGCTAGTCAAGAAAGTAGGCTTATGTAATGCTCAACTGGGGAACTATCAAGATAAGATGACTAAGTATAGTAGGGTTTTAGGCTTAAATGATCCAGCAATATCCTAACTTTCAACAGGTGGTTTATCTGTTTTAAATCAATTCCAAAAAAATTCAGATATAATAACTCAATTTTGATGGTGTTCGCAGTAATATGACCAAGATGAAAGATAATGAGATGAACAACGACTTATTTGCGCTACCAAAGAAAATACAATTGACTTATAACTCTCAGAAGAAAGAATGGCTCTAAAGCTCACTGGGTTAAGTCTCCACTGGTATTCCTCTAGTGATTACTTGACTCGTGAATATTTTTCTTTTTAGACTAAACTTAATATGGTTGTGTACAATGGTTTCCAAATATAAATCCTATAATAATCTTTCCGGAAAAGTATGAAATAAAGATCTCTATCTAAGTATTAATGATAAAAATGTGACTCTTTTTACGTCAGATTGTCAAGACACATGTTTTTCTTAGACCTAAATTGACAGTCTTGTTAAGTACCAAGGAGCCTCAGCTTTTGCTTACTCTACCCTCAAAAAGATTAAGTCTGCCTCTCTCTGCCTAAAAAAACTATGACTCGTTTAACATCAGATTGTCAAGACGTTTATAGTCCCCTAAGTGAAAATCAATAGTTCTTTGGACACTAAGGAGCCTCAGTCTTTTTGGACTTACTCTACCTTTGACTAAATCCAAATAAATCTGTCTCTTTCCACTTATAGGTCTATACTTTGTTGCTGTCACACAACAAACTCCTTGATCAGATATCATTCCATTACAATTCCCACGTCCACATTTGTGACAGATTCCAAGCCTCTTAGCTTTTCTCTTTGCAACCAGAATGCTTCGACCACAGAGAGGTCTGGGTTGTTCCTCTTGGATTTCCAGCTTCCTCACCCTTATAGCTAAGGAAATGGTTTTCCTACACAAGTCTAGGGGAAATTGTATTCTAGACAGGTACAATGAAAAACAAAAACTGAACCATCTACGTGCATGACTTCTATGCAGTTCTTTAACGTCTTCTGGTCACAAAGACAAAGATGGATGATGGCTGCTAAATTTCTTTTTTTAAGGGTTCTCAGTTGTGAACTTACTCTCCCCAAAGAATTTTTGTGAAAATGAATGAATGACCTTAATACCCCCAAACTCGAATTGAACATTGTCCTCAATGTTCCTTAATCGACACTGGCCATGTGTAAATGAAGAAATATCTTAGAAAACGAACAAGCTAAATATGGGTTGTACTGTGGGATGAAATGACTGACTTGTATGCTAGATTTACTCAAAGAAAAACTAGACTCAAGGAAAATAACAACTAGACTCTAACGACTCTGACGAACTTTAGACCAACTCAGACATATACAATTGGACTGGTGGGTCTGGGTAAAGATGAGTGGGTAAGGGTAAATGGGATTGAGTAAAGATGTGCAAATCAATTTTGGTAAACTGGATCAATGAGCAGAATTTTCTCTGTTCCTTTTGTAATGTAGGGCTCTAAAAATGGTTTCAAATGTTGACCATTGACTTTAAAAGGATGACTATTTTTAGGATGCTTGATCTAGATGGCACCATATGAAAATACGGCTGTGACAATGAATGGACCGGACCATTTGCATTTCAATTTTCAAGGAAAAATATGCAACCTAGAATTGTACAATAGGACCTTTTGACCAACAATAAACACTTTCCGGAGAATGTGTTTGTCATGAAAGATTTTCATTCGGTCTTTGTACTTCCTAGATTGGATGATGAAACGTTATACTGTCCCTTAGGATTTGGAATAGGTTGACTGGGAAATTTGCCTTGTTCTCTATCACCAATAGCAGTGGCTAATTGTCCAAGTTGTCTTTCGAGCTTGTGCATAGCCTGCCTGGTTAGATTGCATAAATTGCTGCAACGTATCCTCAATTGAAGGTTTACGTTGTTGTGAAAGATAAGATTGATTTGACTGATGACTGGGATGGATGGCATGGCTGATTTTGAGGTGGTGGCTGATATGGAGGTGGTCAAAATAACTGATTTTGATATTGAGGAAAGTTTTGATTCATTGGAGGTTGATTCAGTCGCGAAGAAAAATTGGGATGATTTTGCCTGTAACACCCCAGATTTTTAAGTTATGACTATATATGGAAATTTTCCATTTAATTTGTGAATTAACGGAAATAGACCTTAGATGGGTAAGGTGTTCGGTCAATTGCCCAATTAAGACCCAACGATTTTAATAAATGGTTTCAAATAAATTTAAATGGGGTTGAATTTAAATGGTAATGAAACATAATTAAAAATAAGGGATATGGATTAAGGATATGCGCATGATGAGTGGGAGATATGCATATCCATGTGATATGCGCATAATATGTTGTAGTATTTTTAAAAGGATCTTTTCCCTTGATTAAAGGTGATATTAGGGAATTATTAAATAAAGAAGATGTCCAAACAAATATAGAAGATATCTTAGCCGTGTGGGAGATATGCAAATCCTTGTTTATGCGCACAAGATCATTAAAAAGGGGGTCTTTTCCTTGATAAGAGCTACATTTAGGACTCTCTAAAGTGGGAAGCCCAAGGTCGGCAACTTCCAATTAAGACTCAAGCAAGGGGTACACGGCTGTAAGGGCCCGGAATTTTTAAATTAATAAAAATGTGGATATAAGTTAATTTAATGATGAAAATTGGGAAATTGGTGGGATAAAAGGTAATGGGCCAAAATTTGGACAAAGGCCCAAGTATGGCCCAATAGACTAATGGTTGGATTTAAATTTATTTAAATGGTTAATGCGGGTTAAATGGGTCAAGAATGGTCAAATTGGGTCAAATACCCATTTGGGACCCAATGGGTCAAGATGGTTGTGATCTAAGGTAAATGGGCTAGATAGAAGTGTAATTGGACCATGGGCCCAATGGGGATCCATTTAGAGTGAATTCAATGAAATTAAATCACCTAAGTGGTTTAAAAAAAAAAATTAAACCAAGATGGTGTGGCCAAGTGGGACCCACCTCCACCTCATCAAGTGAGGTGGCGTGTGGGTCAATGTTTGGTGGGGCCATCAACCATGGTTGATTTGGTCAACCATGGGTGGAATAATGGAATTAGGTTAAGTATAATGAGTTAAAGTAACTAAAATATCTAAATATTAAATGATTAAAATTATAAAAATAAAGTGGTCAAATGGAAGACCAAGCTACCCCACTTCAAATGAGAAAAAACGTTGGGCTTGGGTGGTGGTTTGGATAACCACCACCATAAAGCAAATAAAATATCTAAAAAAAAAATATCTAAAAAAAAAATATCTTAAGGTTGGTGGGATCATTAAATTAAAGTGAAAAAATGGAGATAAGTCTTATTGGTTATCTCATTCTCATTTTTTCTTCACAAACTCCATCCCTCCCATTTCCCATTGTCGTCCCATGCTCTTAGGAAGGAGAGGAAGAGAGTTAAGGAGAAGAGAAGAGAAGGAGAGAAGAAAAAAGTGGAAATTGGAGGGAAATCACTCTAAAGTTAGGGTTTAACATCTCTCCTCTCATGATTTTTCCCTCTCTCTCTCTCACACAAACCCTACCATGGCCGATTCTAGGGTTGGGTATTTCCACCATTAATCAAGAGTCTTGACCTATCAAAGATCAAAAGGAAGGAGAGAGGACGCTAAGGAGACCGACGGGAGCGGCGGAAATCGGAGGAGACATCGGATTGTGAGTATTTCTTAAACAAGAAATTTTGGATGTTTAGGGTCTAAGAATTGGAATTTATTTTTGTAGAATTTAATGGTGGTTACATAAATGTGTGTCATGGATGTTAAACCCATCAAATGAGAGGGTGGAAGATGGAGGAAACCCTAAATGGGTAAATTAGGGTTAGGGAAAGAAAATGAATAAATGGGTTATGTGCATTATGTAAATTATGAGATTAAGCATAGAATGGGATGATTGGAAGAAAAATTATTGGCCATAGGGTTCGGCCATGTAGCATGGCCGAACCCCATGGTGGGTGATTAACCATTTGATGTAAAATGGTTAGGGTTAATGAATGGAAGATAATGAAGGTGGCTAATGGAATTTAGGGTTTTAATGAATGCATGGGAGTAAGGTTTTAAAATGAGTTTATGATAAAAATGCAATGGAGTCTTATGGTTTTAAAATGCATGAAGGAAAAATATACAAAATATGCAATGGAGAAGACTAACAAAACAGTCAATCGACTGAATCATAGATTCAGTCGACTGAACTGGTGATAAACGAATCAGAAACAAGTTTCTGGGAGTTTCAGCCGACTGAATGAGGGATTCAGTCGACTGAACTAATGGTGGCTGATAATAGAATGAGTTTCTGGGAGTTTCAGCTGACTGAATCTGATGATTCAGTCGACTGAACACAAACTTCTCGGATAAGAAAAGGGTTCTGGAAGTTTCAGCCGACTGAATATACGATTCAGTCGACTGAAGGGATGCTTATTAAACACGTAAATGGATGGTTGATAGTTCAGCCGATTGGATCTATGATTCAGTCGACTGAAAATAAACTGACAGAACAAACAGATGACCTGATACAAAATCAGCCGACTGAATCTGTGATTCAGTCGACTGAAAGGGGTATGAACCATGTTTCAGCCGACTGAATGTGTATTTCAGTCGATTGAAACTGAACTGGCAGGACAAGCAGACAATCGGATTCGAAGTCAGCCGACTGAATCTGTGATTCAGTCGACTTAACTCATGATTCAGTCGATTGAACTAGTAATTTAGTCGATTGAATTGAAGTGTACAGTTTTGAACATCTTCAGAGGTCGCTGTTAATCCGGTAGGATGAATGGAGATTATGTTAAATTAAAGGGACTGATCTTAATGATCCTACGACATGATTGGTAAGTCATCAATGGACCTAAGTATGCGGATCGGTTATGGATTGAATTACGTATATGTGTTTTAATCAACGGAAAATAGGCTAAGATAAGGGCTGATTTATGATAATCTTGTAACATGGCTAAAGAGCATTAATGAACCTAGGTTATAATCAGTTAGAGGCTTAATCATGGACAAGTTATAGACTAACTTGGAAAATGTATAATAAGGTATCGAGGCATCACAAGCGGTGCGCAATCGGCGACCGGGTTTATCGAACGGAAAACGTAAAAGGACGCGAGTCGGTATTCGGTAGGATTCCTACATTTTTGTAAGCCATGGATTGGGTGATGTTTTCTTTAATTTATTTTGGAAAGCATGTGGTTGCCTTTAAGATGAGTTTGGAATTATGTATCTTGTGATGTTTACCTTTAAATTATTTTGGAAATCATGTGAATGTCTTAAGATGGGTTTTGGATTAGATATTATGGGATGTTTTTCCCTTTGATTTATTTGATAATCAAGTAATTGTTTTAAGATGGGTTTTTGTGTTACTATTGAACTACATATATTGCATAGCACATGGCATCTACATCTCATGCATGGCATGGGAGGGATATGACAGGGGAAGGATGAAATGAAACCGGAGTCCATGCTCCGTCTGGGCGACCGATAAACGCATGGGGATGTTGATTATGTATTATTATTATACCTTGATGATGGTTTTCCATCAAGGGGGATGTTGTATTTATTGTTATACCTTGATGATGATTCTTCCATCAAGGGGGATGCCTAGTGTGGATCGCATCTTGATGAGGTTTTTCCATCAAGAGGATCATGGCACGATGATGGTATGGATTTTATTCGGAACACTGTGTATGGTTGAAAAAGGGACATTATACGATGAGGATGAGATGGATGGGTGGGGTTCATGACACAGAACACCCATTGCATAACATTGCCCAAAGTGCATGGTTTTGCTATAATATTATCTGCATGCTGTTATTACTAATCCATCTACTAGCCCTACTCGGAGTCCTACTGGGCGCGTGGTCTAACGCCCTACTTCTACCCTAGCTGATGATGCAGGAGGTGGCAAAACGGAAGGACGGGACGGGAGTCAAGCTTAGGAGCTTGGGAAGGCAGATTAATTATGTTGTTTAAGTGTATGTTGGAAAAATGTAATTTGAGTAGCTTAGCTTGTCGGAATGTAATAAATTAGATTACTGGCTATGTTTTGGGATTTTATTATGGACATTATGGTTTTAAGGTATTATAGAAATTTAAATGAATGTTATCTTCCCTGCTATCTCAAATCTGTAGGATAGTCTTTGTTGTTAATTTCGCACTGAGAAGTAATATTCCTTGAGCTTACGTCTACGCGTGAACCGTACTCGTGGACTTGGCTCCACGCATGCGTAGGGTTGGCCAGTTAAGGGCCGGGCTTTAGAAGCTCGGACTTAACTCGCCTCGTGACGTCTGTGCCCTTTGTCACTTTTCTTTTTTTCTTTTTTTAAAAAAAAATAGACTCTGATATTTCGGTGAAAAGGGGCGAACGTTACAACGGCAATGGTTAAATTTAAAGGAATCATGGTACTTTCTATTTAGGAATGAGATATGCTCATAGGATCAATTAAAAGAGGCAACAAGGATGGGCGCATAGCACATTCTACATTTAGGATTAAGGTTGGCCGTGTGGAAGTTTTTATTAAGGAAAGGGGCGCATGGAAATTTTTATTTAGATCAAGAGGGAGTTATTAAAAGGAGAGGGCAACAAAGTGGCTCACGGATTGTCTAAGTTGGAACCGTGTAGAATTTTATTCAAAGGAAAAGAAGGACAGCAAGGGCGCAATACATACATGCACATAGCCGATTTCTCTCTCTCTCTCAAGATCATTCTCGGCAAGAACAAATAGAAGAGAAGGCAGCCAGCTGAATGGAAGATCAAGGAGGCTAAGGAAAGAACAAGATTAGAAGAGCAAGATCAACTGACGAAAAATAGGAGGAGACGAGGAACCGATAAGTGCTTTTATAATTTTTGTTTAAAGGAAAAGAACGATAGGGTTCGGCAATGGTGTATGGCCGAACCCCATGGAAGAAGATTGAGGGATGAATGATGAGGTTTTAATGGAAAGACCTGGTTTAAATTGTGGGTTTTTGGGTTGAAAACCATGGACTAATTATGCATGTTTTAAAAGGGATTTAAAATGGTTTAAGAAGAGGTTGATAAACCATAGGGTTCGGCCATGGTGAAGGGCCGAACCCCATGAAAGGTTGTTGGTTATTTTATGGGAGAAAACCATGGAATAATTATAGGATTTTAAAGGGTTTAAATGGAGAAGCATTAGTTAATGAATGCATATGGGTTTGAATGGTTTAATAAAAAGGGATGAACCATTGGAGTTTTGTTGATAATAATTATGGGATTTCGAAGGATGAATCCTATGGAAAGAACATTGATTTTTAAATGGAAGTTTGAAGGAAAAGTTGAATCGTAGGGTTCGGCCATGTTGTATGGCCGAACCCCATGTGAAAGGTCATTTATGATTTATTTTAAATGGATGTATGGTTGATGGTTTTAGATCCATGGAAAGACAAATTAATGGATGAATGGGAATGCATGATTTCTAAAGAGTATGAACCATAGGGTTCGGCCATGGTGTATGGCCGAACCCCATGGAGTTGTTTATTAAATTTGGAAACCTTCTAAATATAGAAGGTGGAGATAAATTTGGAAACCTTCTAAAAATAGAATGAGGAGATTAAAATGGGAAAGTTTTTAAGTATGGAAAGATGCATGCTAAATTTGAAAATTATCTAATTTATGAAGGATGCTTCTTAATTTAGAAAGTTTCTAACAATGGAAGCTTGGAGGAACATTGCTCATTTTTATGGAAGATGGTTACTATTTTTAGTGAGTTTCTAATTAAGGATATGGGTCGGCCATTGCATGGCCGAACCATAATTTCATTATGGCTAAGATGCTAGATCAAGGATTAATGATTTTTGAAAGAGTGTTCATAATTTGGAAAGGTTGTTATATTTAATTGTTGGATCAAAAGAATAGAAAAGAAGGGGTGAGGTTCGGCCATGGTGTATGGCCGAACCCCACCAAATATAGTTATGGATTCAGGGTTTCTTAGACATTAAATCATGTGGACTGATTTATTAATTTTTAAAGGGTTGCAAAACATAAAAATCAGGAAAGTGTTAAGGAAGTTTTAAAGGTCTAAAGTGATGTTAAGAAGGGAAATAAGGAACCAAAGGGTTCCGCCATGTGTACGGCCGAACCCATGGACCATTTTTATGGGCTATTGGTGAAGTGAACCATGAATAAATAATTGGATGTTTGAGCAAGAAAACAATGAATTTAAGTATGTATAACTGTGATCTTAGAGTATGTTATTGGTCATGAAATGTTATGAATGGCAAAAGTGTAATTAAAGGCCAAAATGGAGGATCATGGGTTCAGCCATGGTGTATGGCCGAACCCCATGAACTATTGTATGGATTATTTGGAACTCAAGCCTTATGAAAATAAGGAAGGTAAATGGCTATGGTAAGAATGGCATTATTGTAATTAACTGAATTAATGGACCATGGGTTCGGCCATGGTGTATGGCCAAACCCCATGGGGAATTGTTTGATGAACATAGGGTTACGTATGTTGGGTTAAATGAATGAATTGTTAATTAAAGATTAGACCAATGGCAATTTGGTAATATCGGTTGAAATGATAAACCATGGGGATTAGTTTATGGACTTAAAATATTGTAAATCAAGTGGGACTTAGTTTTAATTGATTGTTATATTATAAGGTAATGGGACCTAACAAGGTGTTTACGATCATGAGTGGTTACCGGACGAAAGATGCAAGGACACGTTAGCGGTCTATGGTAGGATTCCACCTCTTTGAAACCATGGGTTTATTTACATTGTTTTTATCTTGATTTGATGAATTTATATTGCAAAGGATATGTTTAAAATGTGAGGTTTTAATGCTATGTTTATTTTATAAAATAGCATGTGTTGTATATGTTTCAAATATGAGCTTTTAAATGCTATGGTTTGTATAATTGCATAGTATGTGGTCATTTGCATCTCATGCATGGCATGGGAGGGATGAACTGTATCTGGGGACCCACACTCCGTCGGGGCGTCCGTAAAACACTCTCGTGGGGGGGATACCTTGATGAGGAGCTTTCCATCAAGAGGATATTATGTATGAAATGTAACCGGAGATCCACACTCCGTTGGGGCGTCCGTAATAGAATCGTGGGGGATACCTTGATGTGATTTCCATCAAGAGGATACTATCTATGAAATGTAACCGGAGGGTCCACACTCCGTCGGGGCGTCAGAAAGACCTATGTGGTGGGTACTTTTATGTACATGTGATGGGTGGGACTCATTGCATATGATAGCATGGCATGGCATGGCATTGAATCAGCATGATTATGACTTTTATTATCATGCAAGATTTTCTGATTTTTATCTGTATGATTGGATCTCTATTATCATACATAGTTTTGGATACGATGCTTTATGAGTATGGTATGATTTATTATAACTGGATTTGATATATATGTTATATCTGGATTTTTGGTACTAACCCATGTGTTAAACCTACTTGGAATACCTACTGGGCGCGTTGTTCTTACGTCCTACTTCTACCCTAGTGGATGATACAGGAAACGAGGGGAACGATGAACGCGTAATGGGCCAGGCATAGGAGCTTGGAAGATTATAGCTTATATTTTGTTTAAGATACTCATGGGCTTGTATTTTAAGTATTCAGAATTCGGTTGTAATAACTTAGATGAATTTGCTATGGTTGGGTGTTTTATTGGATAATTGTGTTATGATAATGATGATTAAGGACTTGACGTACTTTGCTATCTGAATGGAATAGAACTATGTTCTATTATGTTTCCGCATGTTATGATTATTATTCCGCATGTTTATATTGCTATGTGGAACCGTTTTCTTGGACTAAGTCCATGCACACATAGGGTTGACCAGTTAAGGGTTAGACTTTAGAAGTTCGGACTTATCTCGCGTCGTGACATCCCCCTCTCTATCACTCTACTCTGTTATAAAAAAAAAAAAAAACGACTCGAGTGAAAAATTATAGTTGGTATCAGAGCGAACCCGAAAATTGAATCTTTCGGAGTAAATTAATCCGGGTCTCGTGAATTAATTTACTTCGTTAGATTCAATGGTTGATAGCAAAGGAAGCACAGTCAAAATAATCGGATTTATCCAACATAGCAAAATATGATATATTCCTCGAAAATAAAGAAAAAATCAAAGAGTACTAATTTGGCAATTTCCCCAAGGACAAGAAACACAAGATGTTTATTTGGCAATTTTCCCCAAACAAGCGACATTATGTGATACATAGAGAAATTCCCCAAACAAAGATTTAGTTTGATTAGAACTGCTATTGGCATTGACATACTTCGGTTGTTGTGATACAAATATGTCGGGCAACATAGAGTATACAGAGTTGTGGGACAGAGGTACACCTAACTGTCCGATCGATCTGGTTTCTTCCGATGATTCCAGCGTACCAAACTTCAATAATGAAGTTGAAATTAGTCAGGACATGGAAGTAGAATCGCCCGAATACAATGTTGGGGTTGATCCAGCCTTTGTACCCGAAGAGGACGAAGAAGATGTCCCAAATTTAGAAGAATCTGTATGGGAGATAGGCTCGCCCGAGTATACTCCGGCTACTCCAACTTCGGATGAGTGGATAGATTTTATGTACGAATTATACAATCAGGAGGGGCACAACTGTACTTATTGCCCCCAAACCTATTGATGTTATTTGCCTTGTTTGTGGACTTCACAGACACGGAAAGGAGAGGACTAACTGTCCATCCATTGGGGGACCAGGAATAATACCCTGTCTGACTTGTGGATTGTTGGGGCACACGTCGACGACATGCCCTAACAACTTCTTCAATTTTGGTGATGATGCAGGGTCTTCTATGAAATATTAGGAAGGGTAAAGAAATGTCGGGGAAAAAGGGAAAGATTTTGTAAAGGTTGTGGGTATGTTTTGGAGGGTTGTTCTAACCCTACCAACCCTTGTATTGTGAGGAAAGTTTGAATAATTTTCAATAAAATTTGCAAATTTAGGAGTTTATGAGAACTTGGGCATTGAGATGCATGTGACGAGGTCACTTGAGTTTATTAAGATATGGCATGAGTACGTCTTATACGTGATATTGATGATATAAGTATATAGATTCTATGAGTATGGCTTAGAGTAGCTATGAGACTGTGGGAACCTCGATATGAAATACGGAGACTAGGTCCCGTAGGGTACCATTGAGGAGTGGGTCCCTCGCATGCTACGCGCTGGAGGACGCTCTCACGACTATTTCGCACACTTGACGTGCGTGGATGCGCAGAGCTAGGTACTATTTTACCCCTTTGGGGGTGGTGCTAGCTTCGTTAGACACGGACCGGCCGCCTTAGAGCTTGACTGAATCACCCTTGGGGTGAAGGGATGCAGGGCGGGGTAGACTGGATCACGTTGGACGTGGGTCTTCCGCTTAGTAAGTCATGGGCTTTAAGTCTTGCTAGGGGTCGGGGAATATTATGAGTTGATATGGTTGCCATAGTCGGATAGTGACTCATTCGAGTGTTATTTCTATGGATAGAATATCTCATGGTAGAGGATGTGCCTTGGATTAATTATGCCCATGAATGGATTATACCCAGAAGGGGATTATATTCATGGATGGCTATTAACCAGGGGTAGATAATACTCATTGATATAGTAGTACCAGGGATGGATGTGTATAACTACGGATGGTGATTCCCGTAGTGGTTTGGATTAATGTCAAGTATCGATACCATGGTAGACATGTTGGTAGTATGATGGACCTGTTGGTCTCATAGATAACATATAGACCTAATGATTGGGACACGTTTTGATTTACGTCCCACGTTATAAGGAAAAGGTGTTAGTCGTATTACGACTTGTATCACAGGAAAGTTAGAGTAGAAAGATACTCACTATCATAGAAGTTTTGAATAAAAGGGTTAGTCACATAATGACTTATATGAAAAAAGAAGATATGCTTACTTTTGGGAGATGTACTTAAGGGAAAAGTTAAAAGTCTAGTGAAACTCAAATGGGAAGCTATGGGCGACTGCCGAGTGAGACTGACCACCTGACTCTGTAGTTAGCCGATGGAGTTCCAGGAGAGTGCAGGTAGAAACCTAGTTAAAATGGAATCAGAAAAAGCTTTGAGCATAGGCTCGTATTGGCAGGCTACCTCACACAGAGAGTGGACGAATGAACGTATTGAGCAAGTACATGTGGAAAATATATTTTTTTTGTAGCAGGTCAAGTGAAACAGAGTATATTGATTTACATAAGAATTGTAAATGGGTTCACAAGAAAAAGAGATAACATGAGATAGAATAAATTCTGCTAGAATGAAACTCATAGGTTGATATGAGTGATTTGATGTAATTAAGTGGTACTTGACAAGATTGAACAGGAACAATGGATAAATCCAGAAATGGAGGAGATATGGGCGAAGATGTTTACTGGCGAGGTCATACCGGAATGGGAGTTACTACTGGGACAGGGTCTTGTATTCCGAGTAAGGATATATGTCCCTAAGAGCTGTAGAAAAGAGTTGCTGATTGAGGCACATCAGACCAAACTCTCTATTCATCCGGGCAGCACCAAGATGTATCATGACCTAAAGAAACATTACTGGTGGCACAGACTCAAAAAGGGATGTGGCAAAATTTTCCAATGTATGCACAACCACAACTAGGAAGAGGTTCTAGGATATGAGATGTTCCTATGGAAGCCTAGATTTGTTTTTTTTCCTCTCTCTATCTCAATCAAAAGATTGATTGGATCTCAAATGATTCACCAATGTGAAGTGCTTAAAGAGAGGTTGGAAGAGGTTGAGATCTCTAGCAATGCCTTAAGATTTTCGTATATGAAAAGGTCCAACAAAACTCACCAAAGTTTGGAGTTTAAATAGGCAAACCAGATTTTTCTGGAACTGTAAGTTGCCGATGGGCCGTGGCACACAATGGGTCATGGGAGTTTAAATTTGCTTCCCAACCATATGATCATTGCACATTTAATGCACATTAACGGATAAAAAATGGTCATACCTGATTGGTCATGTTCCACGATAGGTTGTCGAACCCAATGTTGATGGGTCACCACTGACGATATTATCGTCCTACGACTAACTGTATTTTACAGTGTATTTTCAACCAGAAATAAGAAAATACCAGCCGAGAGGTTATGAAAAACGATGGGTCGTCCCAGTCATTTACGATGGGTTGGCACCCGCGATGGTCTCGGTTTGAGAGCGCACCAATTTGACAGTATTTTCCAACGAGAACCTTCGTCATTGTAATAACTTGACCTGAATTAAGTCTAATTAATGAGATTTATGTTAATAACTCATGTTTTAACCCGTTAATCATGAAGACTATGGTTTGGACTTTTAGAAAAGTCCAGGATCGGCCAAATCGGAGCTTGATAGGCCCTTAATCCAACTCATTTTAAATTGGAAGGGTAAAATGGTAATTTACCATAAATAGTGTTACTTTAATAATTTTAAATTATTGATTGAATGTTGCTTGAGTTAAATTGATTTCTTTGATAGGGATTTAAAATTCTAGAATTAAAGAGTCCTAAACTTTGACCCGAAAAGGTCCTGATCTTTACGAAATAATTATTTTAAAGAAATTTTGAAGTTAGAAAATTTTAAGAAAATACATTGTATTTAATCTATGTATGGACTAATCATTTTGTGTTTTTGGATTTTGAAGAGAAGAGTTTTAAACCCTTTAAATAAATGAAAATTTAATTAAGGAAATTGTTTAAAAATGTGAATTTTATTTAAATCTATTATTCTTAAAAGAGTATGATTTTCCAAAAATTTATGGTATTTATAGATTTCAAAACCTAACATTTTGAATCAGATGGATTAAATTAATTAAATATTTTAATAGTTAAATAATACAATAAATAAGTTTGAAGGAGTAAAATGTAAATAGGAAAAAAAAATTAAATCACCCACGTAGAAGGTGACGAGCAGAAGCAGCAGCGTGGGTATCGGCTCATGCAAGCTGCGATCGTAGCTTGCAGAGTAACGTTGGAGATCTCCCAACTAGTGACAAGCCTACTGGTCTACCCCTCCATCTCTATTTAAAGCTCAGTCCAAGCAATTGGATTTCCTTCACTCAAATTGTTTTCATTCTCTTCTTCCCTCCGTTGGTTTCTTCTTTCAAAAGCTTAAGTGGAAGTTTTTCCAAGTTACTGAATTTCAACCCAACTTTCCAAGCGAAGGTAACTATTGTGTTTATTTTTTAATTCAGACCTGTTTAGGATCAAACAGAACTGAATTTGGTTAAGATCTGAGTTTTAAAAACAATTTTGAAATTTAGTGGAAACTTTGATTTCTTATGTGTTTTACTGGTTTTTCTCTTAAAATCAGAGGTTTTTCATTGATGTTTACTGTCTAATTTATTTCAAAATTGAAGAGGACTCACTAAAGAACACATCTGACCAAAAGGATGTGAAAAATGAATTCAGAAAACCCACTGTGAATTCGTATTTCACTCTATCCGTCCCATCACTACACTGGTTGCAAGTGACAGAGGAAGAAAGCGATTTTCGGAAGATCCGAGACCTGTCTCGGAAGTTCCAAAGACCATAGCTCGGAAGTTCCAAACTTTTGTTTGGGGTTCTGAAGCAAGCAGAGGCCAACTATTTTATTTGCCTCTGCTGGACAGACAGAACATTCCGAGACCCTCTTCGAAAGTTCCGAACCTGTCGAAAGATCTGACCATACCTCGGCAGGTTCTGAGATAGACCAAGACCAACTGTTTTTCTGTTTTGATGTTTTATGTTCGGAACAAGCTCGAAATGATCTAGCAGGATCTCCCATTATTGTATTTTCATTTTTCCATGCATTTTTCCTTGTTTTCTCTTGTTGTATTCTTGTTTAAAGACTTAAAAATAAAGAAAAGTAAGTCTTTAAGGGTACTAGTCGATGCACCAATCGACTGGTACATCGTCTAGTGACTGTACTATGTTGCAGATCACCCTCAGATGGTACCAGTCGATCCACTAGTAGACTGGTACATCGTCTAATACAGTTTGTGAATAGTACCAGTCGATCCACCAGTTGACTGGTACATCGTCTATTGTCTGTCTGTAAGAATAGACAGCTCCCTGATGGTACAAGTCGATCCATCAGTCGACTAGTACATCGTCTACACAACCTGTGATCAGTACCAGTTGATCCACCAATCGACTGGTACATTATCTAGTGTCTGTCTGTAAAAACAAACAGCTCTCTAATGATACCAGTCGATCCACCAGTCGACTGGTACATCGTCTGGCATATTCATTGAACAGTACCAGTCGATGTACCAGTCGACGTACCAGTGGACTAGTACGCAGAAACTGCTGATAGTTTGAGCAGTTTTCGACAGTTCTGGGTAGTTTTTGCCCACTTTTATCCCTTTTTCCGTTTGTTTTTGGCAATCTCCAACCTGTGGATGCACGCCAATACTCGTGATTGTACAATCCCTTGAGAAATTAGAAGAAAAGACCAAAAAAGAGAAAGATTCATCTTCCCAAAATCCTGCGTCTCTCTTGTTTTCTCATTTTATTCCGGTGTGTTTCTATCCATTGTCACCCAAACGTTTGGATTAACGGATCAAGTTGGTATCTGGAGCTTGGTTTCTTCTTCTTTTGGGAAGCCTAGGGTATATGGTCTTGACACGTGATAAATTCCAAAAATCTGGTGAAGAATTCTAAGAGTCCCTTTGTTCAGAGAGAAGGAGAATCTTGGGAAAAACGGATATGGTTGCGAATGGCGAATTGAAAGAGCGTTACTCCAAATTGGAGGAACAAGTGACCGCATTAACGGAGTTAATTTCCAAGCTAGTGGAAGGTACTGCCTCAAAGTCCTCTCTGAAACAGTCGTTTGCGGGTTCATCCAAGAAGAAGAGGAATGAATCGACGGATACAGACGAGACAGATGAAGAGGAAGAAGATGAGGAAGAGGTCGATCAGACCAAGATGGTAGACACCTAGATGGTAAAAAACCTTTCAGAGTAGATTTCAAATTAGAAATTCCTACTTATAATGGTGATGTTAATGTGAAAAAATTAGACAATTGGATAGAACAAATGGAGAACTATTTTACTCTGTGTATACACCAGTACACAGAAAATCAGTCTGGCACGACTAAAGATGTCAGGTCATGCACTGACATGGTGGAACGCTTATGTTAAGCTCCACAACATAGCTGAATTGACTTGGAACAAGTTTAACAAGTTGGTCCGAAAATAGTTTTACCCAATTGGACATGAGGAAGACCGGTGGATTAGGTGGCAGTACTTGAGACAATGATCTGGCCAATCGATTCAAGAGTACACCACTGAGTTTCACACTCAGGCTATTGTACTGGACATCTCTATGGAAGATTTTGAAGGTTTTATGAAGTATGTGGGTGGTTTAGCTGAATACATTCGGAGGGTGCTAAAACTTTTCAAAGTTAGCTCCATCGATGAAGCTACAGTGAAGGCCATTGCCATAGAGGAAAATAACAAGAAATCTGATAGGGTTGAAGTCAGGCCGAATTTCAAGGGAAGAGCTGGTATGGGTGGTAACATCAAGGGTGAGTCTAGTCAGCCAAAGAAGTTGAGTAATGCAAATGGTCCTACTTGTGACCACTACAAAGGGGTCGATCATACAAAGGATAAGTGTTGGAAACTACATCCTAAACAACACCCGAAGAAGGACAGAAAGGAAGTGTCGAATGTTCGTAAAGTGGAAGAGATAGAGGACTTGAAGACAGTTGATATTAAACTCTCACTCATTGCAAAAACTGCAGAGACTTCTAAGAACTATGAGTTAGGAGAATAACTTTTTCACTTGAAGATTCAAGTGAAGCAAAGTGTGATTGAGGCAATAGTCGACCCTAGAAGCGAGAAAAAATTCACTTCAGAGTATTTGGTACAAAGGATGGGTTTGGTGCCTACAACACATCCACGACCCTATCCATTGGGGTGGATATAGAAAGATGTGGAGATGAAGATCACTAAGCAGTGCACTTTCAAATTTGCTATCACAGAGAAGTACATTGATGAGGTGACATGTGAGGTCATTCCATTAGATGTGTATCAGGTCATACTGGGGACTCCATATTTGTGGGACCGGGATGCCATTCAGTACAGATGGCAGCGCAAGTGTCAGTTTGTGAAGGACAGAAAGGAGTTTCACGTCAATGCCTACAAACTACAGACCGCCACTTCTTTGGTCACTGCTACACAGGCCAAGAGGATGGTAAATGCTTGTGGGAAGTTTCTCCTACTGACGATCAGACCATAGGAACAGTCGCCAGTGAAGGTGACACTATCTATAGTATCACTCACCCCTAAACAAGAGTCTGAAGTTGAGAAAGTCAAGTTGGCTTTCAAGGACCTATTCAAAGAGGTACAAGGTCTACCACCACGGACACATGTGGAGCATGATATACAGTTAGTAGGAGATGCATCCCTACCTAACTTGGGTCTGTATCGTACCTCCATCACAGAGAATAATGAGATCCGACAGCAAATCCAAGAGTTATTGGAGCGTGGAGTCATCAAACCGAGTTGTTCACCTTGTGGATCTCTAGTGTTGTTGGCCTAAGAAGAATGGAGGCTGGAGAATGTGTATTGATTACAGGGCGTTGCGCAAGATTACCATCAAGAATCGGTATCCATTACCGAGGATTGATGACTTGTTGGATCAACTACAAGGAGCCCACCTTTTCACAAAGTTGGACCTGAAGTCTGGTTATCACCAAGTTCGGGTTCGTGAGGATGACACCTGGAATACTGCATTCAAGACAAGGCAGGGGTTGTTTGAATGTCAGGTTATACCATTTGGATTGTGCAACGCACTGACAACCTTCATGCGATAAATGAATGAGGTATTGCGTCATTTCATTGAAGATTTTGTTATACTTTATTTGGATGACATTTTAATTTATAGCACTTCATGGGAGGAGCATATTGTTCATTTCAGTAAGGTATTTGGGGTGTTGAGGGAGAATCAGCTCCAGCTGAATGGAAAGAGGTGTGAATTTGGGAAACAATTGTTGGTGTACCTAGGTTTTGTAGTTGGAGCAGGGGAGTTGAAGGTAGACCCTTCAAAGATTGAGGTCATTACTAAATGGCCTACACCTCGATTGGTAACTGAAGTGAGGAGCTTCATGGGAGCTTGTCAGTATCTATAGAAGTCCATTCGTTAATTTTCACAGATTGCAGCGCCTTTACATGCATTGACAAAGGCCAATCAGAAGTTTGACTGGACGAAGAAGCAGGATGATACATTTCAGTTATTGAAGAGGAAGATTTCTGAAGCCCCAGCAATGGCATTGCCAAATTTGCATCGCCCTTTTGAAGTTGAGACAGATGCATCTACATATGCCATGGGAGTTGTATTGTTGTAGGATGGGAAGCCATGGCTTATCATTCTGAGATGTTTAGTGGGCCGGTGATGAATTACCTCACTTAGGATAAGGAGATGTATGTTTTGCAGCAGGTGGTGAAGCATTGGTGTGTGTATTTGTTGAGGAAGGATGTCATAATCCACACCGACCACAAACCCTTTCAATTTTTACAAACTCAGTCAAAGTTGGAGCAAGCTCGTCATATTAAGTGGATGCCATATTTGTAACAGTTTAACTTGGTGATTAAATACAATAAGGGAGATACAAATAAGTTAGTTGATATGTTGTCTAGACTACCTACGCAGAGGAGCTCCACTCTCACGATGGCAATGCAGATCCAGTCTATGGCCCTTACTGAGTATGCACAAGGGTATGACACTGATGAAGACTTCTAGACAGTGTTTGAGAAGCTACAACAAGGTCAGACTATAGAGTTTGAACAAAATGATGGGTTGTTGTATAAGGGGTCACAACTGTGTATAGCGAAAGACAGGGACAGCTTATAGTGGGATAGAGAAGCTCATACCCCCCGAGTAGCGGGACATTTTGGGGTTGAGAAGACACTACTTAATCCGTAGAGGTATGTCTTTTGGCCGAAGATGAGGCTAGATACATCTTAGGTTGCGTTATTTACAACACTGCAAAGCCATCGAACAGGAAGGTAGGACTGTATGCTCCTTTACTAGTACCTACAAGACCCTAGAAAAGTATTTTGATGGACTTTTTGGGAGGCTTACCAAAGACCAAGTCTGGATATGATTATTTGTTTGTTATTATGGGTCGATTCAGCAAGATGGTGGAACTCATATCTTGTAAGAAGACAATAACAAGAGAGGCAGCAGCGAAGCTATTCTTTGACCATGTTTGGAAACATTATGGGTTGCCTACGTCGATTGTCTCGTATAAAATAGTTGATTCCTGAATCATTTTTGGAATTCACTTTGAGGAATGATGGATGCCAGATTGAAGAGGAGCACGACATTTCATCCACAAACTGATGGACAGATAGAGGTAATGAATAAGACTATGGTGAACCTCCTTCGAGCGTACAATTCCAAGCATCCTAAGATTTGGGATACTAGTCTCTTCTATCTGCAGTTTGCCTTCAATCGGGTTATTCATATCTCCACAGAAGTAGCCTTTTGAAGACTGTTTGGGCTACTTGCCTCAAAGCTCTTTAGATTTGGCTTTCACATTTGGGGACTGTCAGTATGAAAGAAAGGAAGAGGAGGACAGGGCTAGAGCTCAACGATTTCTTGAGAAGATAGCAAAAGTGCACAGAAAAGTAGAGGCACAGCTGCAGCGTTCACAACAGAGATACAAAGACCGACATGATCGACATTGGGCGGAATGTACATTCCAAGAAGGTGATCTTGTTTGGCTGAAGATGAGCAAAGAGCGGTTGAAGGGAGTAGGAAAGAAGCTGAAATCCATCAGATATGGACCGTTCAGAATCATCATGAAGATTGGAGATAATGCATTCCAACTGGATCTACCACCGTATATGTAGATGTACTCAGTCATCAATGCCGAGAATTTGAAATTGTTTGAACCTTCTATGTTTGATGAAGATTCAGACAAGGAGACGTGCCTACCATCCATTGATGATTTTTGGGTAGATCGGGAGGATCCATTATCTGAAGATTGCATATTGGAGAAGAAGGTTATGGAGACTAGGCGAGGGACGTATGATTTTTACCGGCTCGGTAAGAAGGGTCAGAAGCCAAGCTTGTAACGCCCGCCCCTTTTCACCGAAAGTCAGAGTCTATTTTTTTTAAAAAAAAAAATTAAATGTGACAAAGGGAGCGGACGTCACGATGCAAGTTAAGTCCGAGCCTCTAAAGCCCGGCCCTTAACTGGCCAACTCTACGCTTGCGCGGAACGAAGTCCACGAGAACGGTTCACGCGTAGGAAGTAAGCTCGTGGAATATAATTACATGTGGAACATTATAATAGAGACTATCCTACCAGTTTTAGATAGCAAGGAAGTATGACGCTTAAAATTACTAAAATACCCCTATGTTCATAATCATATCTCAAAATGATAACGTCCAGAGTACAGTCCAAACCATAGCAAGAAACAGTAATTATTATAACCCGACAAACTAAGCTACTTAAATTACATTTCCAAAATAAAACTTAAATAAAGTTAAGTAGTCGCTTTCCCCAAGCTCCGAAGCTTGGCTCCCGCCGCATCCGCCGTCTCTTGCGTCATCAGCTAGGGTAGAAGTAGGGCGTTATACAACGCGCCCAGTAGGACTCTGAGTAGGGCTAGCACATGGATTAGTGATAACAAGCATACGGATAACAATATAATAAAACCCATAAAATGAATGCCATGCCATGGGTGCCTATGTCATGTGTCCCACCCATCATTCATACCATCATACAACATCATATCCCCCTTGACGGCAAGGCCTCGTCAAGGTGTCCCCATGTTTGCTTCTCGGTCGCCCCAACGGAGCATGGACTCTGGTTATAGCATATCAAGCTATCCCCATGTTGCTTCTCGGTCGCCCCGACGGAGCATGGACTCTGGTTATAGCACCTCAGGCTATCCCCATGTTTGCTTTTCGGTAGCCCCGACGGAGCATGGACTCCCGCCCATGCCATGCATGAGATGTAAGTGCATTATGCTATGTAGTATATATATAATTCATATCCTTAATATATATTCCATAGCATTGAAATATAATCCATAGCATTAAAAATACCATCCATAGCATTAAAATATAATCCATAGCATTAAAAATATCATCCATAGCGTTAAAATATAATCCATAGCATTAAAAACCCATCTTAAAATAAATCATATGATTACCGAAATAAAACAAGGAAACCATCACATACATATAATCCACGGCTTACAAAAAGGTAGGAATCCTACCGAATACCGCTTAGCGTCCCTTTACGTTTTCGTTCGGTGTTTCGGTCGCCGATCGCGTACCGTTTGCGATGTCCCGATACCTTATTATACATTTACCAAATTAGTCCAAATTTTATCCATGATTAAGTCCCTAACTGATCGCAAACTTAGATCCATTAATGATCCCTAACCATGTTACAAGATTATCAAAAATAGCCCTTAACTTAGCCTCATTTCCATTGATTTAAACACATGCATAATTCCAAATTTTTGCCCATTAAACATTCTAATTTTTGTGAGCCTAAAATACAGCAACCCTAAGCTCCATTTAATCACTCATAATGTCATCTTAATGCACCCAAGTTCATGTCCAACCTACATGGGGTTCGGCCATGTACCATGGCCGAACCCATGGCTCTCAATTGTGGCCAATAATTACGATTTTGCCACTATACTTCCATGGTTTAATATTTCCTTCATCCATGTACATTTTTTTCCATAATTCATCCATATACTTAGCCCCATTAATTGTAAGGTCTTGGAATTTTGGAATTAATATAAATGTGAGTATTATTTATTTTAATGATGGAAATTAGAAAATTGGTGGAGTAAATGGTAAATGGGCCAAAATTGGATAAAGGCCCAAGTGTGGCCCAATAGACTATGGTTTGGATTTATATTTATTTAAATGGGTCAAGAATGGTCAAATGGGGTCAAATACCCATTTGGGACCTAATGGGTCAAGATGGTTATGCTCTAAGGTAAATGGGCTAGATGGAAATGTAATTGGGCCATGGGCCCAATGGTGATCCATTTAGAGTGGGCTTAGTGAAATTTAATCACCCTAAGTAATTTGGGATTAAACAATGGTGGTGTGGCCAAGTGGGACCCACCTCCACTTCATCAAGTGAGGTGGCGTGGGGGCCAAGGTTTGATGGGGCCGGCCACCATGGTTGACTTGGGTGGATACATAGAGGGAAGTTAAGAAATGGAATTAAATTAGGTGGGAATTAATTAACCTAAGGTAATTAGTTAATTTATTAAATGATTAAAATAATCAAATGAGGGTCAAATGGTCAAAAAGTGGAAAACCAAATGCCATCTTATCTTAAGGCATCAAAAAAAAACGTTGGCAAGTGTTGTTGGGGTCAAAAAAAGAAAAAAAGCATGGAAAATATCTATGTGGGGTTGTTGGGAGGAATTGATTACTCCACCCAATTGAGATAAACTTTATCTCTTTTAACCATCTTCTTCCATCGATGCTCTTTTCTCTCATTTCATTTTTTTCCCATTTTGCTCTCCACCACCGTCCCAAACTCCAAGAAGAGAAGAAAAAAATTAAGAAAGGAAGAGGAGAAGAGAAGAAAGAAGAGAAGAGGTGCAAGCATGGTCCCATCATCTCCTCCTTTCCCTCTCTCAAGTAAACCCTACCCTGGCCAATTCTAAGCTTGGAGATTTCCACCATTGATCAAGCATCTTGACCTACCAAAGATTAAAAGGAAGGAGAAAGGAGGCTAAGGAAGCCGACGGGAGCGGCGGAAGTCGGAGGAGACAACGGATTGTGAGTATTTCTTAAACAAGAGTTTTGGATTTTTTTTTTAGGGTTTAAGAATTGGAATTCCTTTTGGTTAAATTTAATGGTGGCTAAATAATTTTGTGCCATGGATTTTGAATCCATCAAAATGGAAGGATGGAAAGTGGAGGAAACTCTAATGGATAGGTTAGGGTTAGGGAAAGAAAAAATAAATGGATTAAGGGTTATATAATTAATGTATGATTTCTTTTAGGGTTTTAAGGAATGGAGGATATGCAAAGTAATTTGGGCATTTTAATGATTTATTAGGGTTTATGAAGAGTGGAAAACCATGGAGGATGGTTTAGGGTTTTAAATTTCTTGATTAAATGTGATTAAGTTTAAAGGGGTTTTATAAGAAAAATCATGGGAAAGAGGGTTTATGATTTTTTTAAGGACTTAATGATTGAATGTAGTGATTTGTAAATGGATTTCATGACCTATTTGTGGGTAAACTTATGATTAATTTTGGTGTTATGTATGTGGGAAATGAATGAGAATTAGAATATTTAAATGGCTAAATTCTAGTGTTGTTATATTATGGTTAAGGAGACACCAATGGACCCATTTTGTGTGAACCAATTAAGGACTAAGATGAAGGTATATGTATATGGATTAGTAAATGAGGAATATGGCATGATTAAAGGGGACATGCATGGATTCCAAAAATGTAGTTTATGATGATAAAAAATGATAAGTCAAATGTGTGATGGAACTAAGTGATGTATGTAGACCGGTTTGGCCTAAGGTTTATGTGTTTGCATATGATTAAATTAATGGAGTTTAGGTTCAATTAAGTGGCTGATGTAATGATTTTGAGATATGGGGGATGGGTCATTAATGGACCTGAATCCATGAATGAATTTTTAGACAAAGAAATGTATATAATTAAGTTAATGTTTAACTATAGGGGAGGTAGTGGCAAAACCGTAAATATTGATCAAATGAAGCAAACCACTAAGATATGATGTATGGGCTTAGAAATGGTTAAAATATGGACTAATTATGTGTATGTAATAAGGTATTGGATATCGCGAGCGGTACGCGTGTTGGTAGTCGGATTATCGGACGAAGCCGAAAAAGGACGCGAGTCGGTATTCGGTAGGATTCCTACCTATTTGTAAGCCATGGATGTGTGATGGTATTCTTGTCATATTTTATTGATTCTAGTATTTATCTTATGATGGGTTTTTACAATTATGGATGCTATGTTTGAGATGGATTTTATTTAATGACTATGAACTATGATTAAGGTTATGCATTATAAATTAAGGCTATGTATGATATCTTAAGGTTATGAGTTATAAATATTACATAGCATAATGCATTACATCTCATGCATGGCATGGGCGGAAAAAAATAAACAAACCGGAGTCCATGCTCCGTCGGGGCGACCGAAAAACAAGCATGGGGATACTTTGATAACCGGAGTCCATGCTCCGTCGGGGCGACCGAGAACAGGCATGGGGACAACTTGACGAGGTTTTGTTCCGTCAAGAGGGATATGATATTATATGGTTTGGATGATGGGTGGGATGCATAACATAGACCCCCATGGCATGGCATCATGTTATATTTTCATTATATGATGGTTTATCAATTTTCATTGGGTTATTATCGTTATGTTGTTGTTACTAATCCATGTGCTAGCCCTACTCGGAATCCTACTGGGCGCGTTGTTCTAACGCCCTACTTCTACCCTAGCTGATGATGCAGGAAATGGCGGAACGGAAGGGCGAGACGGAAGCCAAGCTTAGGAGCTTGGGGAGGCGGATTAATTATTTTTGTTTTACGTTTATTTTGAAAAAGATGTATTTGTATAGTTAGCTTGTCGGAAATGTAATAATTTAGGTAGTTTGCTATGTTTAGGTATTATTTTGGATAATACAGTATAATGGCATTTTCGTAATTAATTGGGTATTTCTTCCTTGCTATCTGAAGAACTGGTAGGATAGTTCTATTATCATCTGCAGTTATTTTTATGTTCCGCGAGCTTACTTCTACGCGTGAACCGTACTCGTGGACTTATGTTCCACGCACGCGTAGGGTTGGCCAGTTAAGGGCCGGGCTTTAGAAACTCGGAACTTAACTCGCGTCGTGACGTCCGCGCCTTTTGTCATTGTAAAAAAAAAAATAGGCTCTGACTTTCGGTGAAAAGGGGCGGGCGTTACATTAATGATTTTGTTAATCATGGCATAACATCCCTAAAATCAGTCACTTAATTCAATCAAATTTCAAATCATCTAATCCATACATAATTCCAATTCTTGTCCATAACATGACCTACAATTGGGTCATGGGTTCAGCCATACACCATGGCCGTACCCATGATGCCTTTTTCCTATTTTTTTTCTTGGGTCCATTTTATCTCATTTGGTCCTACCATAAATGAATTTAAATCATACATTTAAATCATCCTTCCTTAATCATCATGAGGTACATTTTTGTCCATTAATTCAACCATCATTCCCATTTATTTTTCCATGGTTCCCAAAACACCAAATTCCTCAAAGTCTCCCCATGGGGTTCGGCCATGGTAGTCTCCCCATGGGGTTCGGCCATGTACCATGGCCGAACCCATGGTCCATAGTTTTCATTTTTAAAAAGACTTCATTTCCACCCATTTAAAACCTTGTTTAAAATACTAAAGAAAAATCCACTTAATTACCATTAACCCTCTCCATTAATTTCCATACTTTTATAACTATTAAATACATTATTCCATCACCATAGGGTTCGGCCATACACCATGGCCGAACCCATGGTTCATGATTCACCATTTTCCTATGCCTCTTGAGGCCACAAAATTATTCACACTCTATGATTTTTCCTCATTTAAACCCCTTTAAATTTTTTCCAACATTTAATCATTTATAACCTTAAAAATCATAATCATTCTCCATGGTTTTAAACCTAAAAAACCCTAATTAAATTCATCCACCATTTACCATGGGGTTCGGCCATACTACATGGCCGAATCCTATGGTCCATCAATCCATTCAAAAACCCATACTTCCATGCTTAATCCATTTATTTATTTTTCTTAATCTATCTCTCCCATTTCATCCATTTCTCATCTTATCATTGGATGGATCTTAGATCTAAGGCCCATGACATTTGTGGCCACCATCCACTCTAAGAAATGGATTCCATAAACACATCTTAACCTTTTTAAAAAAAATATAAATTCTTGTTTAAGAATTTCTTACCACACCGACGACTCCTCTGGCCTTCTTTCTCCTCTTGATCTCCTTAGCCTTTCTCCTTCTTCTTCTCTAAGTCTTTTTCTCTTCTTCTTCTTGTGCTATCCTTGGAAGAGGGGACGGTTTTGGGAGAGGGAGTGAGGGAGAGAATGAGATGAGAAAGGGATGGAGACAAGTGATGAGAACCCTAGACCTTTCCCTCCCCTTTTGGTTTGCTTGGATTTCTTTCTTTTCTTTTCTTTTCTTCTTCTCTTCTTAGCTTTCCGCTTTTCTTTTCCTTGGTGAGGGACGTTTTTTGAGAGTAAGAAAGAGAGAGAGAAAAATGAAAGTGAAATGAAGAGAGGAGAGAAAAACCCATCTCATTTTTTTTTGTTGAGTAATTAATTCCCCACCTACCACATAGATTAATGTGTAGTAGTGGTCGTAGTTGGGATAAAACCACTCTCCTTAGCCCATGGTTTAAATTTGTGTTTCTTTAGAGTGGTTTGTGTTCGTTTGCGTGGGTTTGACCATTTGACCATAATTAGATTAGCTTAATTAATTTAATTAATTTGATCATTAGGTTAAGTTAATTAATTCGCACTTAATTTAATTCTATTAAATTCCCTCTATGAACTCCACCCATGGTTGACCAAGTCAACCATGATGGTCGGCCCCACCTTTTCCTTGGTCCACACGCCACCTCACTTGGTGAGGTGGAGGTGGGCCCCACTTGGTTATGCCATTTTAACCATCTCATCATTAACTTAGGTGGTTTAATTTCAATTCAACCCATTTCAATCAATTGAGTCACCATTGGGCCCATGGCCCAATTAAATTATTTTCTATCATTTACCTTAGAGCTTGACTCATTTTGACCCATTGGGTCCCAATTGTTTATCAGGCCCACTTTGACCATTATTGACCCCTTAAATGAATTCCATCAAATCCATGGTCCATTGGACCACACTTGGGCCTTTGCCCCAAGATTTGATCCATTTAGCATCCATAATATCAAAATTTCAATTTTTCCATTATTAAAATAAATAAATACCATATATATGTTGATTTAAAAATTAGGGCTATTACAAAGCTAGTCATGGTGGTACAGTCAGGAGAAGGGAGCTAAACAGTTCCATTATTGAAGATTTAGTGTGACCTAAATCCCCTGAACAGGGGGAGCCATGATCCAGGAGGATTTCCCATTATTGTATTTTCATTTTTCCTTGTTTTCTCTTGTTATATTCTTCTTTAAAGACTTGAAAATAAACAAAAATAAATCTTTAAGGGTACCAGTCGATGCACCAGCAACTGGTACATCGTCTAGTGACTGTATTGTGCTACAAATCACTCTCAGATGGTACCAGTCGACTGGTACATCATCTAATACAGTACTGTGAATAGTACCAATCGATCCACCAGTCGACTAGTACATCATCTACTGTCTGTCTATAAGAATAGACAGCTCCCTGATGATACAAGTCGATCCATCAGTCGACTAGTACATCATCTACACAACCTATGATCAGTACCAGTCGATCCACCAATCGACTGGTACACTGTCTAGTGTCTGTCTGTAAAAATAGACAACTCTCTAATGATACCAGTCCATCCACCAGTCGACTTGTACGTCGTCTAGCACATTCATTGAACAATACCAGTCGATGTACCAGTCGACGTACCAGTCGACTGGTACACAGAAGCTGCCGGTAGTTTGAGTAGTTTTCGACGGTTCTAGGAAGTTTCTGCTCACTTTTATCCATTTTTCTCTTTATTATTGGCACTCTCCAACCTATGGATGCACACCAAGGCTCGTGATTGTACAATCCCTTGAGAAATTAGAATAAAATACCAAAAATAGGAAGATCCATCTTCCCAAAATCCTGCGTCTCTTGTTTTCTCATTTCATTCCTCTGTGTTTCTATCCGTTGTCACCCAAACGTCTCGATTAACGGATCACGAAAGTTTTGAGACCTGAACTTCAGAATTTTCGAAGTACTGAACCCAAGTTCCGAAGGCTCTGAAAAACCCAGAATTTACGCAGTGGCTCGGAAGTTCTGAAGGCTCTGAAAAACCCAAAATTTTCGCAGTGACTCGGAAGTTCCGAAGGCTCTGAAATACCCAGAATTTATGCAGTGGCTCGGAAGTTCCGAAGCCATAGTACCAGGTTCCGAGGCATGTTCCTAGGAACCCAGAACTGGTTTTTCATGTTAGGTTTAGATCTTAGGATTTGATGTGATTATACGTATACCAATTCTTAATTAAAAATGATACTAACCCTTGTATGTTTTATTATATTGTGTGTTGACTTCCAGGCCTAAACCCTCTATCTGTGGTGCAACGGAAACACCGCCCTATAGCTATCTGTAGGGCAACGATTAATTTCGCCGCTCGGTAAAAAAGAAGGGATCGGGCACTGAGTAATTTTCTTTATCTCTCTAGGCTAAACTCAATAAATCTTCATGGTCCAATCTAGAAGATAATAGGAGTAGTGGCCTGAGCATCTTATATTTCTAAGGCAAACTCAATACGTCTCCATGGTCAATTCCAGAAGACAATACGTGTAGTGGCCTGAGCACCTTTAGTTGTAACGCCCCGCCCTTTTTCACTGTAACGGCCCGCTCTTTTTCACTTACTTTCCGAAAATCAGAGTCTATTTTTTTTTTTAAAAAAAAAGTGATAGAGAGCGGGACGTCACGACGCGAGTTAAGTCCGAGCTTCTAAAGCCCGATCCTTAACTGGCCAACCATACGTGTGCGTGGACTAAGTCCATTGAGATGGTTCACACGTATTAAATTCATAATTGCGGAATATAACATAAACTGCGGATTATAATAGAACCTAACTCTAGCCCATTTCTTTTAGATAGCAAAGTACTTAGTCACTTAACCAAATTAACTTAAATTAAATATCCATACCAAACCATTCACAAACCATAGCAAATATCTAGTTATTACATGCCGAAGTCTAACTACTCCAATTACATGTCCTTGAGTAACTTAATAAAATAACAATAAACATTCCAAAGTTCTTATGCTTGACTCCGTTCACGATCATCATTTCCTTCATTTCTTGTTTCATTCACTAGGGTAGAAGTAGGGCGTTAGAACAACGCGCCCAGTAGGAATTCTAAGTATGGCTAACACATGGTTAGTATAAAACATGCATATAAATAATATAACATCAAAACCTTGTAAAATCATGCCATGCCATGTATGCAATGAGTCCCACCCATCACAATCAAATGTATCCTCTTAATGGGATTCTCATCATCAAGGTACCCTCACATAGGTCTTTCGGACGCCCCGACGGAGTGTGGTCCTCCGGTTATCTCTTGATGGGATTCAAATCATCAAGGTACCCCCACATAGGTTTTTCAGACGCCCAGACGGAGTGTGGCCCCTCCAGTCACATAACCTTCACCTCATGCCATGCATGAGATGTAATGGCCCGGAATTTGTAAATCGATATATATGTGGTTACTATTTATTTTAAATGGTGGAAATTGGAAATTTAATGGAATAGATGGTAAATGGATCAAAGTATGGACAAAGGCCCAAGTATGGGCCAATGGACTGTGAATTGGATTTTAATTCGTTTAAAGGGTCAATGATGGTCAATTAGGCCAAGGATGGTCAAATTGGGCCCAATGCACATCCGGGACCCAATGGGACAAAATGATTTAAGCTCTAAGGTAAATGGGTAAGAGGAAAATGTAATTGGGCCATGGGCCCAATGGTGGTCCAATTAGTTAGAATGGATTAAATTAAATCACCTAAGTTAGTGATGAGTTGACCAAGGTGACATGGTCCAATGGGACCCACCTCCACCTCACCAAGTGAGGTGGCGTGTGGATCAAGGATTGGTGGGGCCGGCCACCATGGTTGAATTGGTCAACCATGGGTGGAAAAATGGAATTAGGTTAAGTGGAAATTAATTAACCTAAGGTAATTATCTAATTAATTAAATAATTAAATTATTCAAATGAGGGTCAAAGGTGGTCAAATGGTCAAATGGAGGACCAAAAGCCATCTTATCTTTAAAGACACCAAAATGTTGGCTTGGTGGTGGTTATCCGAACCACCACCATAAAGCATGGAAAATATCTTATGGTAGGTGGAGGAATTAATTACTTAACCAATGAGATAAGTCTCATTTTACTCTTTCCATCTTTCACTCTCCCTCATTGCCGTCCTACACCTAAGGAGAAGAAAGAAGAAGAGAAACCATGGAGGAAAGAAGAAAAGAAAGCTAAGAAGAGAAGAAAAATTCAAAGCAAAGGCCCACCACTCCAAGATCAAAGTTTGGGATCTTCTTTCTCACCATCTCCTCCTCTCCCTCTCTCAAGCACACCCCATCTTGGCCGACCCAAGCTGTGGTGTTTTCACATTGATCAAATATGTCTTAGCCGATCAAACAAGGAGAAGAAGAAGGAGAAAGGCCAAGGAAATCAAGAGGGGAAAGAAAAACCGGAGGAGACGTCGGATTGTAAGTAATTCCTAAACAAGAGATTTGGATTTTTAGGGTTTAAGATTTGGGATCCATTCTTGTTAGATTTGATGGTGGCCAAATGATCATAGGCCTTGGATCTCAAATCCATCCAATGGGACAAAACCCTAATGGGTAAATTAGGGTTAAGGAAAAAAATAAAATGGATTAAGGATAGTATGTAATTAAGTTAATTAGGCATGGAAGTGTGGGTTTTGAATGGATTGATGGACCATAGGGTTCGGCCATGTAGTATGGCCGAACCCCATAGTAGATGATTGATTTATTTACTAGGTTTTATAAGAATGGAAGCATGAAGAATGAGTTAGGGTTTTAAGTTGTTAAATGATTAAATGTAGTAATTCTGAAAAGATTTTAAATGAGGAAAAATCATGGTAGATATTGGTGATTTCAATGGTCTCAAAAATGGTGATGAATGTGGAATGATGATGGATGTAAAAGAATGGAAAAATAAATGGGAAATGTTGGTGGTGTTGATGGACCAATGTGAACTTAGTGTTGATAGTTATGATTAAAGAATGATGAATTAAATGTATGGTTTAGGTTCTCTCAATGGAGGGACTTGTGATGAATCTAAAGTGTAACCAAAGAGCAAGGAAAAATGGGGATTTAGTTAAGTTAAAAAAGGGCAGATTTTTAATGGACATAATTGTAGATCATTTTTGGCCTAAGATTAGTGTGTATGTATATGTTTTAAATGAATGGAGTTTAGGTTAAGTAAGTGACTGAATTCTAATGTTGCATATGTTTATGAGTGAGATAAATGTGAATAAAAAGGGTGGAGAGTGTTTGATAATGTGATATATGGGTATGCTTAGGGGATGGTACAATGGTTTTTAGAAAGGGCTTTTATATTGGTGATGACTCATGGCTTGACAATTTTTCATGACCCAAGTGAAGAGATTTGTGTTATGCAATATAATGGGTGATGATGTAAGCACTTTGTGAGGGGATATAAGAGGTTCTCATATGAACAAAGTGCCCATTTGAGAGATGTTAGATAAGCAATGTACTTGAAAGAGACCGGAATGCATGGGTTAACTTGCCACATGAAACTCGTGAGATGACGACACTATGAGGAGGGTGTGAAGGGTTTAGCTTGCAAAGACTAATATGTGATATGAAAATCTTGTATTTATAATGCTATTGCATTCTCCCAATGTGTAGTGTAGATTATGAACGAGTGATGATAGGCCTTGAAATGGGAGTAATGGCCATATTCAAAGTGCGGACCACGACATGGGGGTAGTGGCTGATTTTTTATGATGTTGTGTCATGGCTAAGGAGTCATTAAGGGATCCAAGTCTATGGATCAATTATGGACAAAGAAATCTATATGGTTAAGTGAATGTCTAAATATGGGAAAGGTAGTGGCAAAACCGTAATTAATGGCCAAATTCAATAACCCATGGAAGATGATCATGGACTTAGGGGCTCTAAGTAATAAACTTATGTATGGTTAAATAAAGCCTAGGGTGGCTGATTTTTAGATTCATGTGATTTAAATATTTGATAGATTAAATGGGACCCACAAAACTGCATAGTGGGGTTCAGCCATGATGTATGACCGAACCCCACTAAGGTATGATTTATGGACTTAATAATGGTTAAAAACAGGGACTGATTATTCACATGTAATAAGGTACCGGACATCGCAAGCGGTGCGCGATCGGCGACCAGATTTGTGGACGGAAAAGCGTAAAGGGACGCTAGTCGGTATTCGGTATGATTCCTACCATTTTTGTAAGCCATGGATTAAGTCTTATGTGATGGTTTTTCCTTTGATTTATTTTGGTCATGGATTAAGCATTATGTGATGGTTTTTCCTTTGATTTATTTTGGTAATCATGTAATGGTTTTAAGAGGGGTTTTATAACTATGATCATATATATTACATGGCATATGGCATCTACATCTCATGCATGACATGGGAGGGATATGGTATGGGAAGGATGAAATGAAACCAGAGTCCATGCTCCGCCGGGGCGACCGAGAAGCAAGCATGGGGATATCTTGATGTGTTTCATCCATCAAGAGGGATATTATGAGATATAACCGGAGTCCATGCTCCGTCAGGGCGACCGAGAAACAAGCATGGGGACACCTTAACGAGGCTTTGCCATCAAGGGGGATGATTTGTGATTGTTTACACCTTGACGAGGTTTTACCGTCAAGGGGGATGCTTTGTGATTGTTTATATTTTCTTGACGAGGTTTTTCCGTCAAGGGGGATATGGCAGCATGATGGTATGGATGATGGGTGGGATTCATGACATAGGACACCCATTGCATGACATTTCACCAAATTGCATGGTTTTGGATATGATATTATCTATATGTTTTGTTACCACTAATCCATGTGTTAGCCCTACTCGGAGTCCTACTGGGTGTGTTGTCTAACGCCCTACTTCTACCCTAGCTGATGACGCAGGAGATGGCAGAAACGGAGGACGAGATGGGAGTCAAGCTTAGGAGCTTGGGGAAGCGAGCTGTTTAGTTTATTTAAGTTTTATTTTGGAAATGTAATTTTGAGTAACTTAGCTCGTCGGAATGTAATAACTTAAATTACTTGCTATGTTTTGGATTTTATTTTGGACAGTACGATTTAGTGGTATTTTAGTAATTAAATGGATGTTTCTTCCCTGCTATCTGAAAATTGGTAGGATAGTCTCTATTGTAATTTCTGAACTTAGTTTAAATATTCCTTGAGTTTACTTCTACGTGTGAACCGTTTTTCGTGGACTTAGCTTCCACGCACACCTAGGGTTGGCCAGTTAAGGTCCGGGCTTTAGAAGCTCAGACTTAACTCGCGTCGTGACGTCCGCGCCCTTTGTCACTTGTTATTTCAAAAAAAAAAATAGACTCTGATTTCGGTGAAAAGGGGCAGGCGTTACATGAGATGCTAATGAATTCCATGCTATTTTATATGATAAACATAACATTAAATCCTCATAGTTGCAACATATTATTTTAAAACATAACTCATTAAAATAAGATAAAACCAACATACATAACCACGGTTTCAAAAGGGTAGAATTCTACCCAAGACAACTAAGGTGTCCTTGAGCTTTAATCCGACAACTGATCACGATCTTACCCCCTTTGTGTAGTCCAGTTACCAATTTCGCGTCTCCTCCAGTTTTCTTTCACTCCTTCTTGTCCTTTCCTTCCTTAGCCTCTCCTTCCTTCCTTCTTGATCTTTAGCCGAGGCTGACCTTGCTGGAAACCCCTTAGAGTGGTTCGGCCAAGTGATATGGATTGAGAGAGAGAAGCTTGAGATCAAATTATTCTAAGTCCTTCTTGGTCTTGAGAGGAGAATCGGCCTTGAGAGGGAGGGAGAGAACATGATAAAATTCTCTAAGTGTTTGGTCTTCTTTCTCCTAGAGTGTTGGTCGGCCAATAGATGTTTTGAGGGAAAGATATCAGCCAAGAGGGAGAGAGAGAGAGAATTGCAAGATTAGTCTTTTCCTTGATTACTAGGGTCGGCCCAAAGGTGATGACTTTGGTGCTCCCAATGTGTAACTCCCATTCCATAATCTCCCTCACTAATACTCCACTTGGGGGTTTCATCCATGAGATGAAACTCCCAAAGGCTCCAACGGTAAAGCCTTAGCTTGCCTTGTGTAACCGCCACCTCTCTTTTTAATTCCCCATGTGGGAGTTTCATCCATGAGATGAAACTCCTTGTGCCCAACGGTTTGCCTTCTTGGCTTGTGTAGCACATTAGACCTTCCCCCTCCTTTTGGTGTTCCATCTTGATTTGAATTTTGAAATAAGAAACTCCCCACCTCTCCATTTAATTCCCACTTGGGAGTTTCATCCATGGGGTGAAGCTCCCATGTAACCAATGGTCTTGCCTTGGCTTGGACCACAAAACCGTTCATACTCATTGATGATTACTTTGGGGGTTTCATCTATGAGATGAAACTTCCCCCCCCCCCCCCCCCGCCCCCCCCCCCCCCCCCCCCCCCCCCCCCCCCTTCCAACGTGTACCCATTGTTGAATTTGAAATATGTAACACCAAAACCTTTCCATCCAACTCACTTCTCAAATAAATTTAATTCAAATTTATTTAACTCACTTAACTGAACTCATCCAATTAATTCAACTCAAACATTTAATTCAACTCAACCATTTAATTCAACTCAACCATTTGATTCCATTTCCAACTCAAATCAGCCCCAACCAAGTTAAGCTTGGACTCACTTGGTGGTCAACCAAGTCAACCATGACCCATTGGGTCCCATTTGAGCATTTCGGCCCAATTAACAAAATTTGACCCAATTAACACTCTTGACCAAATTGAACACATCTTACCCATTTATTTCTATTGGAAACATGTCCACAATCCATTGGATCTTAATTGGGCAATGACCCAACAACACTTTACGCATCTAAGGTCTATATCTAATAATTCACAACTTAAATGGGTAATTTTCACATATATTATTCCCTTGAAAATCCGGGGTGTTACATTATTTGTACCCTCTGGGCAAAGTCTTATACTCTATCCTGACCAGGAAGAAATATGAGACTAGGCACTGAGTATTTTATTGATTGATTGATTATTGTAACTAAAAAGGAGTGGTAAACCACTTTGAGGACTCACAACCATTTCCCTTGAAGTTTTTCCGGAAAATAAGATAGAAAATATTTGAAATACTATGGATATATTATGTATTGTATATGAATGTGTATTATGATTGATTATGAATATATATTCATTGTATTTCTATTTGTGTGTAACAGGCACCTGCTATACCTTACATATTTTGGTGAGGAGACTTAGTAATACATCATGGGTAAAATCAGGTTTTTGGTAGATCTAGTGTAATGAGTGGTTTCATGGATTAGACATGACACTGCTTCCATTTGAGGGATGGAAATTTGTTCTAACTGTTAAAGAATGGAAGAAATACACGGTGTCAAGGAGTCAAGGTCTACTAGTCTATGAACGAAGAATGAACCCACTTATATGCCAAGACTTGATATATTGCTATGAGATGTTCATATTGACACTAATGATGTTTATCATGTATTGCATTGTGATATTGATGATGAAATGCTCCGATTTGAGAACTTGAGCATTTATAATGTTAATACTGCCTCCACGTACAATTAGTTGTTGGGTATGGTAGACCAGTGTGGTCATATATTATTGTCAATAGGCCGGACCATATAGGTCATCTATTGGCAATAGACTGGGCATTGGCCGGACCATAAGCGTCATTTATGCTCTTGCAAGATGTTGCCTTTTGACCTTGTCGGGATTTAATGCATTTATTGTCAATGTAGTGCTTTGGTGTTAAGGTGGTATGGCAGTGATGTTGGTGACTTGATAAATTGGTATAGAAGACTAATTATGATTTCAATTATGATAAATGGTATAAGTAGATCATTATGATGTTGTTGATTATATCTACATATACTAACCAGATGTTGATTATTGTATAATGTTAAAATTCTCTTCATTGGACTTGTAGGTCACACCCCTCACATTTCAGGAGATGTGCCCAAGGAGGAGAAACCTTCATTACAGGCTTAGGATGAGAAAGTCGTTGTTGTTGCTTGTATCTCCCACAGATGGGAAATACATTCTTTTTGTTTTGTTGATTGATAAATCACATTTTGTATAAGTACCGCCTGTGGTACTTATTATCTTTTAAGCATGTATTAGACCTCCATATTAATGTTAGCAACTCTGGTATAAATATGATTATGTTTTGATCATGTTATGAAAATATTTGTTTGTATGATATGTGTTGTATATGGATAGATATATGGTACATGTTTGGGTCCATGTGTGACATTTTATTTCTGGGCTTAACTGTTCATCTTGAAGATCAAGCCCAGTTATGCTGATGGTTGATTAGGAAATTATAAAAAAAAAAAAAAATTGTAGCATTCTGGGCCGACAAACTGGTCGGATCGTTACATTTGGTATCAGAGCTTTCTAGGCTCTAGGACTGTAATGGGTATTACATCTTTAGAGATTATTTTAGGGATTAGAATGGAATTTTGATTTGTATATGCTATTGACATTAGCTAACAATCTTGATGAATTGTGTTGGACAGATATGTCAAGTAACGAGGAATACACTTAGATATGGGACAAGGGAACACCTAGTTGCCTGATAGTACTGGATTCCACTACAGACAATTCCAGTGTTCAAAATGAGAATTTTGAAGCTTTGTCAGCCATAGAAGTGTCATCATCAATAGGGCAAGGCCTCGCCTGAGTATACACCATCCACCCCAAATGTTGACACCATTGTAGTATACGCCCGCAGGTTATGAAATCAGGAGGGACATTTTGAAATAGAGTGTCCTTCCACCTTAACATGATATGCCCAATATGTGGATATAGGGGACATGGAAAGGACAGGACAAATTGCCCTTACATCGGAGGTCCCGGGATAGTTCCATGCTTGACTTGTGGAGTGTTGGGACATATGTCATCAGCATGTCCTGACAACATCCTCCTCAGCTATGATGATGATGTGGAGTCCTCTACAGATGGTTAGATAGGGTGATGTACGGGAAAGGGAAAAGAGAGAAAATTGTACAAATATGAATATATATGAGTGTGTTGTACTAAAGGTTTGATAAAGCCCTATCAACTTCTATGTATAAATAAAACTATGTAATGAGAAGTTATGTGATATTGTCTGTTAAATGCATGTTTATGTTATAACACAACTGATATAGTATATCTTGATAAACCTTTCATTTATATGTGATATTTACGAATGTAAATGACAGGAAATGTCAGGACCATTCAAAAATACCAAAGGCCGAGGAAGGAGGACATGTCCTCAACCCTGTGCCAAAAAAGATGTGCCCTATGAGATTGTGTGCATAGCGATGGAGGCTTTCTAGAGGATTGTCGAGGATATGCGAAATCCTCCACAAAGGACCCAAAAGACTCAACCCTATGAGCATTTCAGGGGTTGAAGATCCAAGTGTAGCAAAGAGTTGGATCACCCAGATTGGCAGGATCTTCAATACTCTTGCCATTGCAGAAGACTTGTGGGTGACCTTGGCCACCTATCAATTGGAAGGAAACACATACGAGTGGTGGGAAACAAAGTGTCTGGCTCGGAATCATGAGCCAATGACTTGGAAAGAATTTTTAATTGCTTCCCTTGCTCGCTATTACCCTAAAGCGGGGCAGGAAGTAAAGAAGAGACAATTTTTCAATTTACAACAAGGATTTGATACTGTGGCACAATATGGCACAAAATTAATCGAACTAATAGAGTATGTTCCTTGGATAGCGGCGAATGATGCGGAGAAAATTCAGCATCCTGAGAATGGACTTCGTCCATTTCTGCAAGGACAAGCAGCTGGATTGACTTTCGACACGTTGGAAGAAATTATCAAGTGGGCTTCAAAGGTGGAAGCTGTAGACTCCACCAACTGGAGTACCGAAAGTTTCCTGAAACCCTCTCCTAATAAGAAGACCAAGTTCAACCACAAGAGGCCTTTCTTTAAAAGAAGCCAACCTTCAGCCGGATAGACTAGTCAGGCAGGTGCACTACAGCTGGTGTGTTATTCTTGCAACCAGCCGGGGTACACAGTCAGAACCTGCCCAACACAAAGAGATAGGACATGTTACCACTATAAATAGGCAAGACATGCTTTTAGGGATTGTCCCTATCTTGGCATGGTTGTACCTTCACAAATCACGAGGCCCGCTCAGTCCGTTATGCAATCATCATTTGGCAGAGGATCTCAACAAACCTCTAGAGGCTCAGTGGCACCTAGGAATGGACCACCACGGAATGGACAGGGGAGAGGATAAGGACGTCCTCAGACCACTCAGGGGAGAGTCTACACGATTGGGACTCAGATGGAAGAGTCAATGGAGAACACGGTGATGGAAGGTACACTAACTTTTTTTAGCCTATTGGCACGAGTGTTGTTTGATACTGGTGCTTCGCATTATTTCATTTCTAAATCTTGTTGTGATAAATTGGATTTGCAACCAGTAGAAGTAAGTAAACCCTTGACAATATTGTCGTCTTTGGGTAGAAAGGCGTTAGTAAATCAAAAATGCAAGTCATTTTGAGGATTTGTGGTGTAGATTTGTCCTATAACTTCTAGTCCTAGAAATGACGGACTTTGATATCATCCTAGGCATGGATTGGTTAGCAGTGTATAAAATCTTGATTAATTTCTCTCAGAGGAGAATTTTTGGGGTCTCCCTAACCAATGAAGGGTTCATAGAGAAGTTAATACCGTATGAGAAGATGAGAAGCCTAATAGAGGAAGCTGGATAGTGAATTTGGACATACGAATTCATTTCATTGTCATCTCGACCATTTGTTCTCAACGACCCCACGGTGGAGACAAGGTCAACCCATCATGGTCAAAGACTGGTCAACCAGATTGACAAAATGATCTGGATCTTAGAACTGTCATTCTGGGTATGCCTATGATCGAGAATCTCGAATGCACCGACCCCCGGTAATGAACTAAATGACCCCTCATGGTCAAATGACTCGTCCATGAAAAACTTGTGAGTTCTTGTAACGTCCCGCCCTTTTTCACTCACCAAAAATCAGAGTCTATTTTTTTTGTAAATAAAAGAATGAGAGAGCGCGGGACGTCACGACACAAGCTAAGTCCGAGCCTCCAAAGCCCGGCCCTTAACTGGCCAACCATACGTGTGCGTGGACTAAGTCCACGAGAACGGTTCACACGTACCAAGGCTATACTTGCGGAATAAACATTATAAGGAATTATAATAGAGTTTTATCCTATCCAATTTTAAATATCAAGGAAGTCCATCACTTAATAATAATTACCTTAAGTTAAAATGTCCAAATAAAAGTCCAAACCATAGCAAATAGTCTAAGTCATTACAATCCCAATACTAGCTACTCAAATTACATTATCCATGAATAAACTTAAATAAAATGAAACTAGATTATCCAAGCTTCTAAGCTTGGCTCCGATCGCGTCCTTCGTTCCGTCCATTTCCTGTGTCATCCTCTAAGGTAGAAGTAGGGCGTTAGACAACGCGCCCAGTAGGTACTCCGAGTAGGGCCAACACATGGGTTAGTATAAAAATCACATAGATATAAATAATATCAAAACCATGCAAGTCAATGCCATGCCATGATTGTCATATGCCATGAATCCCACCCATCATCCATATCACAATCACATAGTATTCCTCTTGATGGATAATCCACATCAAGGTATTGTCATGACTCCCCACAAATGCCTTATCGGTCCCACCGAATGGAGCTTGGACTCCGGTTACATTTCAAACACAGTATAGCTCTCCCCACGAGTGCCTTATCGGTCCAACCAAACGGAGCGTGGACTCCGGTTACAATTCAATCATACATCCCTTGGAATCAGTGTGGATTCCTCCCCACGATTGTTTATCGGAAATCCGAATGGAGCGTGGATTCCCCTCATTTGATCCCTCCAATGCCATGCATGAGATGCAAGTACAAACATGCTATGTAATAAAAAAACTCATAGCATTAAAATGCCATAGTTGAAACATAGTACTTTGATGCCAAAATTAACATAGAAATAAAAACATCACATATACATATTCCATGGTTTTCAATAAGGTTGGAATCCTACCAACGTCCAAATATCGGGTCCTTGTGTTTTCGTCCAAAAACTGATCACCGATCGCGTCAAGCCGATCGTACACCGTTTGTGAAATCCCGTTACCTTATTACATTTAACACATATATATACATCAATTTGTGATCCATTTAATTCTATCAACCCCTACATCATCCTAGATTCATCTCCCTAGTCTTTTATCCGGTTAAGTCCCCTAAGAGGTTTCCATCATACATTAGGGCTGAACCATGTTTAAGTCCACAAAAATGCCTTAGTGGGGTTCGGCCATACCACATGACCGAATCTCACTCCCTTGGTTTTGGGCCCCTCTTTTTAGTCCTTGATCATTTTAGTCAATTTGGGTTTAAGATCATTCCATCTTTTGGTTTATCAATCACATAGGTTAATCATTTTACATTAATAAAAACCCTAAGTCCATAAGACATTCTCCATGGGGTTCGGCCATACAACATGGCCGAACCCATGGTCATTTATTTTCACCATATTCCCATCTTTAGCTATCACCCTTTCCATAGCTAATCACTTAACTTATTTACACATAACTTAGGTCCATAAATGATTCATTAACGTAACATAGATCCATAATAAATCCCTCCATTCATTAGCTTGATCATTCAATCTTTTAAACATGCATAGATCTACCACATGATCCATCAAAATGGTTCATGGGGTTCGGCCATACAACATGGCCGAACCCATGATGTCTCATTTTTCATCCTTCCTTTCTTAAATCATTTACAAATATTAGATCCAAAAACAAAATCCCCCCATGGGTTTTAATCATACACTTAGGTCACTTATACATACTTAGATCCCACAAACATGATCCATGGGGTTCGGCCATACAACATGGCCGAACCCATGGTTCTTAATCTCCATTCCATCTTATTCTTTGGATGGATTTTAAATCCATGGCCCATAATATTTTGGCCAACTATTTTTGATCCGAAATGGAGTGTTCCCTTAACCTCCCTTTAATCAATAAACCATACATACCGCCGATTCCGCGACTCCTTCGTTTTCTTTCGCTCCGTCTTGCTCCTCCGATCTTCTCCTTCCTTATTCTTTTCTTTCTTCCTCTTTGATCTTCGGCCAAAGTGTGTTGCTTGAGAGGGAGAGGGTTTAAGATGAAAACCCTAAGAGATGGTTCAGCCAAGGAGAGAGCTTGAGAGAGGGAGAGGAGGAGAGAATGGAAAAACCCTAAGTGTTCTCTTGTCTTGGAGAGAGGTCGGCCCCTAGGGTTTTTGGTGAGAGGGAGAGGAGTTGAGATAGAAAACTCTTAAGTCTTTCTTGTCTTAGTGAGAGGGTAGGCCAAGGGAGAGCTAGAGAGAGGGAGAGAGAGTGAATGAGATAAAGAGCCCTTTCCATCTTGTCTTAGGGTTCCTTGGGTAAGACTCCACCTCCAACTACCCTCATCAATGTGGAGTCTTCCCCATGAGTCCTTTGACTAGCCAAGAGGGTGCATGCCCTCCATATGGCACACACCACCCTCTCCAACGGTTTTGTGGCTAGTGGTTTTCATGAGATGGAACCCTCCACCTCCCCTTTGACTCACTAAGTGGATGCTTTCCTCCCACATGGCACACTCCACCCTCTCCAACGGTTTTGTGGCTAGTGGTTTCCATGAGATGGAACCCTCCACCTCCCCTTTGACTCACTCCATTTTTTCATCTTCCATGTGACTCACCCCCATTTGACTCACTCCATTTAAATGAAACTCAACTCCTAACTCAAGCACTTGGATTTATTCTAAATTAACTTAGGTGATTTTAATTAAATAATTTACCTCAATTCACTTCACTTGATCCTCTTTAATTTACCCATGAACTCACAATGGTTGACGAAGTCAACCATGGTGGCCGGCCCTACATGTGCCTTAGTCCACACGCCACCTCACTTGATGAGGTGGAGTTGGGTCCCACTTGGATATGCCACTTAGATAATTCCTCATACACTTGCCACCTCACTTGATGAGGTGGACCCCATGCCTTTGAACATAATTGGGTCCATGACCCGATTAAATCCATTCCTTACCCATTTACCCTAATCATCAACCCATCTTGACCCATTGGGTCCCAATTGGGCATTTGACCTAATTGACCACATTAACGCAATTAAATAGAATTAATCCTATCCATGGTCCATTGGACCATACTTGGGGCATTGTCCCAATTCTTATTCATTAGACATCCATTCCATCTATGAATCTTAATTTTTTTCAATTAAAATAAATAATAGCCAATATATTTATTGAATTAAAAATTCGGCTATTACAATATTACCCTCTTTTGAAATATTCGTCCCGAAAATCGAGCGAAGTAGGGTTTCACACAACTTATACAAAAAGTTCCGGATTAGCTGTTCTCATTTCTGATTCAGGTTCCCGGGTGGCTTCCTCATTACCATGTCGATCCCATACCACCTTGATGAACTGAATGGCGTGGTTCTGAAGTACTTTTTGTTCTTTCCCGATCACTCTTACCTGCTTCTCCACGTAAGTTACGTCGCTTTGCACATCAACATCTTGCACGTTCAAAAAGTGTGAAGGATCAGGGTTGTATTTCCTCAACATGGACACATGAAACACATCGTGCAAAGATGAAACCTGTGGAGGAAGTGTCAATTGATAAGCCACCTCCCCCACCCTCTATAGGATTGGAAACTGTCCCACAAATCTAGGCAACAGTTTCCCTTTCTTCCCGAATCGCATGTGTCCCTTTCGTGGCGAGACTTTTAAGAACACTAAGTCTCCCACCTCAAACTCAAGGAACATTCTCCTCTTGTCAGCATAGCTCTTTTGACGACTCTGTGCATTAAGTAGGTGTTGTCGTATCAACTTAATCAGTATCGTAGTCTCTGCAACTAGCTCGGGTCCAATAAGTGCAGGCTCACTAGCCTCTGTCCAGCACACTGGTGATATATATGGTCTACCATACAAGGCCTTGAATGGAGCCATCTGGAAGCTTGCCTGGTAATTGTTGTTGTAAGAGAACTCCACCAGCGACAAGTGATCCTCCCATCCACCCTTGAAGTCTAGCATACATGCTCTCAGCATATCCTCCAACGTCTGTATCGTCCTTTCCGACCGTCCATCAGTCTGTGGATGGAATGCTGTGCTAGTCAATAGATTCGTCCCCATAGCCGACTGCATGCTCTGCCACACTCTGCCGGTGAATTGGCCATCTCTGTCGAACACAATAGTCCGGGGAATACCATGTAGTCTGATGATATCCCTGATGTACCGTCGACCCAAAGTTTCTGATGAATCTGTCATCTTGATGGGAAGAAAGTGTATGGACTTGGTCAATCGGTCCACTACGACCCATATTGCATCATTGCCCTTTGATGACCTTGGCAACCCTCTCACAAAATCCATGGAGATATGTTCCCATTTCCACTCCGGCACTAGTAAGGGTTTGAGTAAACCTGGTGGCTTCTGATGTTCTGTCTTAACCTGCTAACAAGTTAGGCAGTGAGCAACAAACTCTGCCACATCTCTTTTGAGCCCATGCCACCAATAATGTCTCTTCAGATCATGATACATCTTGGTGCTGCTTGGATGAATAGAGAGTTTGGTTTGGTGTGCCTCGATCAATAATTCTCTTCTACAGCTCTTAGGCACATATGTCCTACCTTGGAATACAAGACCCTGTCCTGGTCGTAATTCCCATTCCGGTATAACCTCAACAATAGACATCTTAGCCCATATCTCCTCCACTTCCGGATCTGTCCGTTGCTCTTGTTCAATTTGGAGACCATGTTGGACCGTATGATCAGATTATACATACTCCCATGGTTCTTGATATACAAGTTGAATTCTCGAATGGTATTCAACATCTCCCATTCCTTCCTGATCAAACTGGCCACTGTTGCATGTGACATGCGGCTGAGGGCATCTGCCACTTTGTTCGCCTTACTAGGATGATGTCGAAGCGCAAACTTATAATCTTGTAGATATTCCATCCATCTGCGCTGCCTCATGTTGAGTTCCTTCTGATCAAACAAATATTTCAAGCTTTTGTGATCTGAAAACACCTCAAACTTCTTACCATAAAGATAGTGTCTCCAGCTTTTGAGAGCGAAGACCACTGCGGCTAGTTCCAGATCATGCGTGGGATAGTGGCGTTCATGAATCTTCAACTGTCTTGAACCATAAGCCCACCACACGTTGGCTTTGAGTGAGAGAATACCCAAGTCCCTCTCCTGAAGCATCACAATATACTTCATAACCCTTGCCCTTTTCCGACAAAATCAGAATAGGAGCAGTTGTAAGCCTCTCCTTCAGTTCCTCGAATCTTCGGTTGCACACATTCGACCACTCAAATTTGACTTCTTTCTGAGTGAGTCGGGTAAGTGGAGATGCAATCTTGGAGAAGTCCATGATAAACTTCCTATAGTAATCGGCCAATCCCAGAAAGCTACGGATCTCGGTCACATTCTTCGGTGCTTTCCATTCCCTCACTGCCGCCACCTTAGCCAGGTCCACTGCTATACCTTCCGCTGATATAATATGCCGCAAGAAGTTAACCTCAGACAGCCAGAATTCACACTTGCTTGCTTTGGCATACAGCTGATGCTTTCTTAGGGTGTCCAGGACTATTCGCAAATGCTCAGCATGCTCCTCTTGACTTTGGAATAGATCAGGATGTCATCAATAAAAACAATTACAAACTTGTCCAAGAAGGGACAAAAGATCCTGTTCATCAGATCCATGAACACAACTGGTGCATTGGTAAGTCCAAACGGCATGACCACATACTCATATAGTCCATACCGCGTCCTGAAAGCTGTCTTCTCTATGTCCTCATCCCTAACTCGGATTTGATGGTAGCCGGACATCAGATCAATCTTGGAGAAGTGGCTGGAACCCCTGAGTTGATCGAATAGATCATCAATCCTAGGTAGAGGGTACTTGTTCCTAACTGTCAGCTGGTTCAATTTTCTGTAATCTACACACATCCGAAGTGCACCGTCCTTCTTCTTCACAAATAATACTAGGGTTCCCCAAGATGATGTGCTGTTCTGGATGAATCCCAGTCTGAGCAGTTCATCAATCTGCTTCTTCAACTCGGACATCTCGGCTGGTGGCATCCGGTAATGTGGCAATGGCACTAGAGTAGTGCCAGGATACAGCTTGATCTCAAAATCAATCTCCCTCTTGTGTGGCAAGCCAGGGAGTTTTGTTGGGAATATCTCCGCGTAGTCTTTCACTATCGCCGGAAGATCAGCCACTGGTGCCTTGTCTAATCTGATGTTGTTCAGTACAAGGTGGTTCAATTCTTCATGCAGTCTTCTGGTCATAGGGATACTCTGTTTGTCAACATGTACCACATATCGTTTTCCCTCGAGTGACCAAAATATCACCCTGCGGAGATGGCAATCAATGTTGACCTGAAAGTTAGCCAACCAGTCCATCCCAAAGATGATGTCGTACTCAGTCATCTCGAGTACCAGATAGGCGAACTCAAATTTGAATCCAGCGAGTTCATTGTTTACCGCTGTGCATATAGGTCCCAATGATGTGTCTCCGACGGGGATACAATAGTAAGTGATGTGGACAATTTTTGTACTAAGGTACTAGTAGCAGTTATGAATACAGCAGATACAAATGAGTGGAATGCTCCAGAATCAAACAATGCAAAAGCATAGGAACTATCGACTACTGCCATACCTTGAATCACAGAGTGATCCATCGCCGTCCAGATCCTGTTGGGTTAGGTGCCCATCCCATCTTGTTGTATGCCCTGGTTCCTGAATGAGCTGATCTGGCTGGAGGGCAAAAAGAACCCCTGGAGTGAGAGGGTTTGCTGTTCTTTGGACATTCCCTCTTGAAATGGCCATGCTGGCCACACTGGAAATAGGTGCGTACACCTCGGGGGACCTAAGAGACTGATTCTGATGGGGAGGGCTGATTGGGACCAAAACCCCCAGTTGATCCAGTGGAAGGTGAGGGTCTCCCAAGGTTAGGTCGGAACCTCTTGTTGGGACGAAAGATACTTCCCCAGCTCTTGCCTCGGCAGTTGTCCACAAACTGCACTGTCTTTGTCATCTCCTGCTCTACCATGGTGGCTATACTGACCACCTCCGCCAGTGTAAGTGCCTTGCAGATAGTCACCTTGGCCCTGATGCTCGGTCGAAGGCCCCGCTACAATTTGTGAGCCCTTCTGTACTCCGTCTCCACCATGTATAAGGCATAACAAGATAGATGGAGGAACTCCTGATGGTACTCCGCCACAGTCATGGTGCCTTGCACCAAAGATAGGAACGCTTGGGTGTGGCGCTCCTTCTCCTCCTCTGGAAAGTAGTGAACCAGAAACATAGCCGAGAACTGCTCCCATGTCATCGCAGTCCTTCCCCCTTCCGGAATCAGTGCCCGCTGTCGCTCTATCACTTCCCACCATTTGCCGACATCATCAATCAGTTGTGAGGTAGCCAGCAATATCTTTTCTTCATTACTGGAGATCTTCAGTAGTGTCAAGACCTAGGTAATTTTCCTCAACTAGTTCTCTGCTCCTGCAGGTCCTTCTTTCCCTTTGAAGTAAGGGGGACGCTGCTGTTGGAAATCCTTAACCATCCTCCGATCATTTGCCTCATTGGTGGTAGCATTTTTGTTTCTGTTCATATGTTGTTGAAGAACGGAAGTGACCACCGCTTGTACCAAGTTCTGTAGCTCAGGAGGCACCACGGAAATGTTCACGCTATTCTGCCCCTCCTCTTGATGTGGTTGTTGCACCTCTTCATTTACACGAGGGTTTTGTCGGGTTCTTCTTCTCGGAGGCATTTTCCTAAGTCATTGAAACATTGTCGACTTAGCTTCTTCGTAAAGTTTCATGTTTACATATTTTGGGGGAAATTGCCAAATAAGCACCCTTATTTTTGGGGGAACTTCCTAAGTATCAAGTGTTGTTTCTTAATTTTAGGGAAATCGGGGAAATGTCACCTATTTTGCTATGTTTGATAAATCCATCACTGTTTCTCAATTTGGGAAAAAAATCCAGAGGTTTCTCATTTTCGGGGAAATTTTTCTACGTATTAAGTGTTGTTCCTCAGTTTGGGGGAAAATCATTGATGTTTCTCATTTTCGGGGAAATATGTCCTATCTTGCTACGTTTGATAAATCCAATTTATAGTGACTGTCCTTCCCTTGCTATCATTCCTTTTTCGTCAAATGTTGCTCTTAGATTGAATGCTTCAGTTTGAGTCTAACGAAGTAAATTAATCCGGCCCCCGTGCAGCGGACTTCGAAGAGCCGGTCAGTTGGGATTCTTATCTTGTCAGTGAGACATGATACTGTCTTAATCTTACTTCGAAAAATTCATCCTTCCGGTTTCGCTCTGATACCAACTTTAACGCCCCACCCTTTTTCACTCGCCGGAAATCAGAGTTTATTTTTTATTTTTTGAAATAAAAGAGTGAGAGAGAGAGAGGGACGTCACGACGCGAGCTAAGTCCGAGCTTCCAAAGCCCGGCCCTTAACTGGCCAACAATACATGTGCATGGACTAAGTCCACGAGAACGATTCACACGTACCAAGGCTATACTTGTAGAATAAACATTATGTGGAATTATAATAGAGTTCTATCCTATCCAATTTTAAATAGCAAGGAAGTCTATCACTTAATAATAATTACCTTAAGTTAAAATGTCCAAATAAAAGTCCAAACCATAACAAATAGTCTAAGTTATTATAGTCCTAAATACTAGCTACTCAAATTACATTGTCCATGAATAAACTTAAATAAAATGAAACTAGATTATCCAAGCTCCTAAGCTTGACTCCGATCGCGTCCTTCGTTCCGTCCATTTCCTGTGTCACCATCTAAGGTAGAAGTAGGGCGTTAGACAACGCACCCAGTAGGTACTCCGAGTAGGGTCAACACATGGGTTAGTATAAAAATCACATAGATATAAATAATGTCAAAACCATGCAAGTCAATGCCATGCCATGGGTGTCATATGCCATGAATCCTACCCATCATCCATATCGCAATCACATAGTATTCCTCTTGATGGATAATCCACATCAAGGTATTGTCATGACTCCCCGCGAATGCCTTATCGGTCCCACCGAATGGAGCTTGGACTCCGGTTACATTTCAAACACAGTATAGCTCTCCCCACAAATGCCTTATCAGTCCAACCGAATGGAGCGTGGACTCTGGTTACAATTCAATCATACATCCCTTTGAATCAGTGTGGATTCCTCCCCACGATTGTTTATCGGAAATCCGAATGGAGCGTGGACTCCCCTTATTTGATCCCTCCCATGCCATGCATGAGATGCAAGTGCAAACATGCTATGTAATAATAAACCTCATAACATTAAAATCCCATAGTTGAAATATAGTACTTTGATGCCAAAATTAACATACAAGTAAAAACATCACATATACATATTTCATGGTTTTCAATAAGGTTGGAATCCTACCAACGTCCAAATATCAAGTCCTTGTGTTTTCGCCCAAAAACCAATCACCGATCGCGTCAAGCCGATCGTACACCGTTTGTGAAATCCCGTTACCTTATTACATTTAACACATATACATACATCAATTTGTGATCCATTTAATTCTATCAATCCCTACATCATCCTAGATTCATCTCCCTAGTCTTTTATCCGGTTAAGTCCCCTAAGAGGTTTCCATCATACATTAGGGCTGAACCATGTTTAAGTCCACAAAAATGCCTTAGTGGGGTTCGGCCATACAACATGGCCGAACCTCACTCCTTTGGTTTTGGGCCCCTCTATTTAGTCCTTGATCATTTTAGTCAATGTGGGTCTAAGATCATTCCATCTTTTGATTTATCAATCACATAAGTTAATCATTTTACATTAATAAAAACCCTAAGTCCATAAGACATTCTCCATGGGGTTCGGCCATACAACATGGTCGAACCCATGGTCCTTTATTTTCACCATATTCCCATCATTAGGTATCACCCTTTCTATAGCTAATCACTTAACTTATTTACACATAACTTAGGTCCATAAATGATTCATTGACATAACATAGATCCATAATAAATCCCTCCATTCCTTAGCTTGATCATTCAATCTTTTAAACATGCATAGATCTACCAAATGATCAATCAAAATGGTTCATGGAGTTCGGCCATACAACTTGGCCGAACCCATGATGTCTCATTTTTCATCCTTCCTTTCTTAAATCATTTATAAATATTAGATCCATAAACAAAATCCCCCCATGGGTTTTAATCATACACTTAGGTCACTTACACATACTTAGATCACACAAGCCGAACCGCCGAACCCATGGTTCTTCATCTCCATTCATTTCTTAGCTTATTAGCCATGGTTCATCATGAAAAAATGTATTAAAATCCATAAACATCCTTCCATCATTTTCATTATTTAGAACCCATTTAAAATCACCAATATCCTTCCATGGGGTTCGGCCATACATCATGGCCGAACCCTATGGTTCATCATTTTTTTCCTCCTCTTCATCCTATTCACCATTTTCATATTATTTTGAGGGTGTTCTTTTCTTAAAATGATACACAACATGTTTATACCACTTGATGGGGTTCGGCCATACAACATAGCCGAACCTCATCCAATTCCTTCTTGTCCTCCATGATCCATACATAAAATCTAGGGTTTGGCCATGCAAGGACCAAACCATGATCTTTGATCATAGTCCTTATATTGGACATGAATGAGGTCCTTACACATAACAAGATTAGGATTCAGCCATGCAAGGGCCGAACCATGTTCTTTGATCATTTTTCATGCTCAATCATGCATGCATACATATTGTCCTTAATAACCTATCTTACCCATTAGGGTTTTATCCATTTTTCCATCTTATTCCTTGGATGGATTTTAAACCCATGGCCCATAATATTTGGGCCAACTATTTTTTATCCGAAATGGAATGTTCCCTTGACCTCCTTTTAATCAATAAACCATACATACCGATTCCGCGACTCCTTCGGTTTCTTTCGCTCCTTCTTGCTCCTCCGATCTTCTCCTTCCTTAGTCTTTTCTTTCTTCCTCCTTGATCTTCGGCCAAAGTGTGTTTCTTGAGAGGGAGAGGGTTTAAGATGAAAACCCTAAGAGATGGTTCGGCCAAAGAGAGAGCTTGAGAGAGGGAGAGGAGGAGAGAATGGAAAAACCCTAAGTGTTCTCTTGTCTTGGAGAGAGGTCGGCCCCTAGGGTTTTTGGTGAGAGGGAGAGGAGTTGAGATAGAAAACTCTTAAGTCTTTCTTGTCTTAGTGAGAGGGTAGGCCAAGGGAGAGCTAGAGAGAGGGAGAGAGAGTGAATGAGATAAAGAGCCCTTTCCATCTTGTCTTAGGGTTCCTTGTGTAAGACTCCACCTCCAACTACCCTCATCAATGTGGAGTCTTCCCCATGAGTCCTTTGACTAGCCAAGAGGGTGCATGCCCTCCACATGGCACACACCACCCTCTCCAACGGTTTTGTGGCTAGTGGTTTCCATGAGATGGAACCCTCCACCTCCCCTTTGACTCACTAAGTGGATGCATGCCTCACACATGGCACACTCCACCCTCTCCAACGGTTTTGTGGCTAGTGGTTTCCATGAGATGGAACCCTCCACCTCCCCTTTGACTCACTCCATTTTTTCATCTTCCATGTGACTCACCCCCATTTGACTCACTCCATTTAAATGAAACTCAACTCCTAACTCAAGCACTTGGATTTATTCTAAATCAACATAGGTGATTTTAATTAAATAATTTACCTCAATTCACTTCACTTGATCCCCTTTAATTTACCCATGAACTCACCCATGGTTGACGAAGTCAACCATGGTGGCCGGCCCTACATGTGCCTTAGTCCACATGCCACCTCACTTGATGAGGTGGAGTTGGGTCCCACTTGGCTATGCCACTTGGATAATTCCTCATACACTTGCCACCTCACTTGATGAGGTGGACCCCATGCCTTTGATCATAATTGGGTCCATGACTCTATTAAATCCATTCCTTAACCATTTACCCTAATCATCAACCCATCTTGAACCATTGGGTTCCAATTGGGCATTTGACCCAATTGACCACATTGACCTAATTAAATAGAATTAATCCTATCCATAGTCCATTGGACCATACTTGGGCCATTGCCCCAATTCTTATTCATTAAACATCCATTCCATCTATGAATCTTAATTTTTTTCAATTAAAATAAATAATTGCCAATATATTTATTAAATTGAAAATCTGACTACTACAGTTCTGGACTTTGAACACAAGTGGACTCTCGAGAAAACAGACATCTTGGTGATTAAAGACCGATCGAGAGTACCAAGACCGACCCCTCGGTAAAGGGCGACATGTCGGTCTTGGTAAGACTAGCTTCTGTCTTGAAACTATGTCAACATGGTATTATCCAAGACCGAACCTCTCGTATCGACTGACCTCTAGGTGCCATGACTGTCGACCGGGAAGTAATTATACCGTTGGGAGTGCAATTAATGCACAACGGTCAGGTGGTTGAACTATAATAAATACAAACACCGACCCATCGGTGCCACTGACCTGTCGGTACTGGACAGTTTGAAAAACTGCTTAGACTCCTCTATAAATATGAGTATTGTATGATCATTTGAGGATCTTCCCTGAAGTAAGAAAAATCATACACTTTGAGGAACGATCATCTCTTTTGTGCTAATACCCAAAAATTAAATACCCAATCTTTGACTAAGATTGTGAGAGAGAAAGAAATGAGAGAAGATAGGACATCAACTAGGACTTGAACCAATTCTCCTAGTCTTCCTGAAATTGTGATTGCTATACGACATCTACAAGAAAGAGCGTCAACAGACTTTGGGTAAATCTTTGAGAAGCACACATCATCAAGAAAAGAGTTACAAGGAAAGTGCTTCTTAGTTTTAAATTTGTCTTTAAAACCTTTGTCTCGATAGTGGATTAAGGAGGATTTGCTCCGGAACCACTATAAAAAACGTTAGAGCATCGTCTCTAACACAGTGTTGGGTGGAATTCCCAACCGAATGAGTGAGATGAAATTCCTACTCTAATTGTGAGGGTGTAAGTCCCCACTTAGTGAATTTGGGGATAGCTTAAGGTTGAGCTAGTCCTAACAGTGGATGTAGGTTGGTTAACCGAACCACTATATATCTTGTGTTTTTTAGATTGTGGTGTTAGAGCTAACTTCTTGTGTTGATTGTTTAAATCACTTTTGCAAACACACACTCGCTTGAAGATGTTCTAGCACATTGGGAATTTCACCGAGGTCTCATTTGAAGATATCTTGGAATTAAACTAAATGATAAGTCTCATATGGATTTTGGATCGTTGATGCAAGATCCCATGTTGTCGTAAGAAAACCTGCAAGTGAGATGAAATTCTCCCCCTGAATATGTGCTAATAACTTTCAGGGAAGCATCAAATTGATTTTACGAGAAAATCCTTGAAGTAAGAGAACACTTCTTCTTTCAAGTAAATAAATCCTCAACCAATGAGAGAAATCATCAATAAACGAAAAGTCACATAAGTTGAGTAGCCGCATCTAGAGCAAACAGGTGCAGGACCCCATACATCAAAATGAATAAGCATAAAAGGAGAAGAACTAGCATCCATTTTCTTATGATTTTTTGGAAATGAGACACGAGAGTGTTAGGCTAAATGACAATAGTCAAATGAGAAACTATGACCTATTACATGCAAAATGAAGATGAGGAGCATAAGGATGACCAAAAGTGCCACAAGCTGATTTTAGCTCTTAATTCTTCTTTTCTTTTGACGATAAGAGAGGAAAAATGAGAATGCCACCCAATATCCAAGTAGAAGAGGTGCCCGCTCCTTTGACCTTTACCAATCAGATTCCCAGGTCCTGAATAAAGAACCAAGAGGATGAAACAACACACAATTTGATCCTAAAGTCTCTTGTTGCCTCAAAAAGATTTTTTACAATCAAATATTGAGAAGAATAAACATGTAAGGTAACTGATCCAATATGAGTAATGTGCAGAGGAGTATTATCAGCAGTATGAAGAATTTGGTAACCTTTAACTTCTTCGATCGAATCAAGAGCAGTTTTTGAACCAGTAGCTTGAGGCAGCAGTATCCAAGGGGAAGATGAAGATGAGGTAGAGGCACCTGAATTGTTGGCAGCAGCAAACAGGTTCTGAAGAGCAGATATCACAAATGTAACGCTCCTCCCTCTAACCACCGTCATCAGAGTAAAAACATATGGTTATTTAGTGGAGAGGGATGCGAGCGTCACGACGCGAGCCAAGTCCGAGTCCAAAGACCCAACCCTTGACTGACCCAACTAATGTGTGTGCATCATGTTTTGCACACAATCTCATAGTCCTGCAGAAATTTAAAACATTTTATACATTGCATGAACAGTCAACACATCTCATAGCAAGATAAGGAAATTCTCAAGGTGATTATACATGAGTCAAATACAAAACCAAAGTATGAAAGTTCAAAGTCATAATATAATTACATTCCCCAAAGAATATCCTTAATACATCACATTGTTCTAGAAGTTCCCAAAATGCATAAATAGATTAAGCTCTCCGAGATCCTCCTTGCGTCCAACTCGCTCATATTCAACCACCACTTGATCTGATTTCATCTACGTACTTCAACATGCACACACAATCTAGGGGGAATTTATGGGCTTAGTCAACGTGCCCAGTAGGAATTTCGATCACATAATATGCATGACGGCGTGTTATACTAAAACAATTGTATATACTTGTACTTTTATCAAAATCTCAATCATATCGGATTTAAAATTACATAAAATCCATACTTCAAGACATAACATGACGTTATAAGTGTTTCGATACTTTATTCAAACCATTCTTAGGTCGTAAAACCCATATCTAGATTACAAACTATCTTCTTTCAAGATAGACATATTACTTTCTTTAAAATACTTACCTTACTATGAATCTCATATTCCAATCACTATAGAAAGCTCATACTTAAAAAACATAATATCTACTTCATTATAGGGTATTGCATTCATACCTAACTCATCTCATAATTTTTATCCTCAAAAATAATGTCAACCCAATAACTTAGAAGAAATTCATATGCATCTATCCTTTCCAAAATACCATATATTAATCATATATCATTTATGGAAATACCACATTCAAAATACATTCTTAAAACCTTTCACGAAAACCATACTAGTATCATCATTGAAAGACCATGCTCAATTCATATAAATGTTCATCAATATGCAACATGTCATGCCATGTGTGCCATGATTCATGTATACCCTTATCATGCCCCGTGCATAGGCATTTCAAATATCTCATTTAGGACAACAGGGCATTTCATCTTCCTGTGTACTCATTTCATATTCATCTTTTGGGGTGTACGAATACATTTCATCATAAGTCAACAGGTCCCACCAGTGAAACATTATTTCTTCTCCATACATACACGACATCAAAGCCTGACCGGGTCAATTCAACACTTTGATTCGTCAATTCACTTTTCATACACGATACGAAAGTTCGTCCGGACATTCGGCACTTTGGTTCGTTGACTATAACCCCATAACAATAATCTTGACCCTAAGGTCTATTTGGATTGACTAGCCCTTTACTTCCACTCCATGTCTTTCCCATCCCATGCCATATGAATGAGAGACATGATTATATATGAATGCCAATATTCTATATATGACATATGTCCAACGATCATCAAGAACATGAAAATCTCCTTTCATCACAAATACTTCATACTTCCAAAATACATTATTTCTATTCAACATATTCGTATTTTACATTTCAAGCATCTCATTTATCATATAATTCTAGGGGGTAAAATATTCCAAGGTACTTCAATTGAATATGAACTCAATTTCATTAATCAAAATACATGATTTTCAAGGGATTCAAAATCATCATTTTCTTATTGGTAATAGAGTATTAGATTCTCACCCATTGCATTTCAACAAAGTAGAAAAACCTACCTGATCTTAGCCGATCAGCAAATACAAGAATTCCAGAACTAGCTTGTTCGATCTCGGGTTCACTATTTGACCCTTCGGTCGTTGTTCATGCATTGAAAACATAACATACCGTTGTTCATGCATTGAAAACATAACATACATATCAATAGAATTTCTTTCCTCTAATTGTTCTTAATTTCTAATATTTTCATAGTTTTCTCATAACCTATGACTTCATTAAGTCTCATTGGTCAATCAAGTGAAGATTGGTACCACCCAAGTGGTCCCACAAAAGATTTGGGTCCATTTGAACCAACTTCATAAAACTAGCCACTTCTCTGACCGACACATCGACCAACTGAATATCAGAATAGACATGTTGACTCCAGTCGATGTGTCCAGTACCTGGACCTCTGTTCAGGTATGTGTTTTCTTCCCTTTCATTCTCAAATTATGCATGCATTATTGACCTACTGTTTTATTGGGTTTTGTATTAAAATCCTCCTTCATTTCCCAGATTTGTTCATCATAGAGGCACATCGATACGGTCGGTGTGTCTCCTAGAATTAGCCTACCCGTCAATTAGTCCATTTTTAAGCAATCTTACAAAACTGTTAGCAGTTCTGCAATACATATTGACCCCAATCGATATGTTTTGTGGAAAAGAATCTGTACACTACTCTAGATCTAATTTTCTTTTCCTTTTTTTTTTTCCTTTCATTTTCTTTTATTGTCACGCCCAGGTGTACACATCAACCTAATCGATGCATCCACCTGGGTTGGGATTGAAAATCATACTCTTTTCATCTCTTGGAACATGTACCCAGAGCACACATCGACCAAACTCGATGTGTACTCCTGGGAATTTCTGCAACTCTTCATTTCGGTTTGCATGTTCCCTATTTCAATTTATCTATCTCCAAATTGTTATTTCAACTAAATCTAAGCACCCTACCATGCTTTATTAACTTTGAATCACAATGAAATCATCTTAGATATCATGTACTTGAGATCTTTGGTGATTTCTCGAATGGAAAATGTTTGATCTCGAGTTGGGTTTTCCTTGCTCGATCCTTGCATTCTCCTCTTGGTTTCCTTGCTTCTTTTTCTTCCTTCTTTCACTGATTCTTCCTTTCTTCTTTCTTAGGCGTTTGAGGGGATGACTAGGTGAGGAGGAGAGGGAGATGGGTGTGTCATGGATGGGAGTAAGAGTGGTGTCTCCTCTTCTTTCCCTCATTCTCTTATTCTTTCCTTCTCTTTCTTTTCCTCTCCTATCCTTCGATTTGCCCTAGAACACCAAAGGAAATGGGGAGAGAGGAATGCACATCAGCTCTTTTCCTTCTCCATTGTCTTTTTCCTCTCCTTTAGTCAACAAGTAATCCATGTGGAGAGCATGCATTGGCTCTCAAGGACGGTGGTAGGTGTATGATGGGACAAGAGAAGACAACTATGTGTCTCAACTAAACACACTGAACACGCACAATACATGTTTCTGGTCGATACATGTTTTTGGTGGATTTACATACACATAGACTTTTATCGATATATACATCTGGGATCTCCTTCTTCCTATTCAGTCAACACACAATCCACGTGGAGGCCATGCATGTAACGCCCGCCCATTTTCACTATATTTCAGAGTCTATATTTTTTTTTTTGAATTAAATCAAAGTGACAACGGCGCGGACGTCACGACGCGAGTTAAGTCCGAGCTTCTAAAGCCCGGCCCTTAACTGGCCAACCCCACGCGTGCGCGGAACGAAGTCCACGAGTATGGTTCACGCGTAGGAAGTAAGCTCGCGGAACATAGTTACATGCGGAACATTATAGTAGATACTAACCTACCGGTTTTAGGTAGAAGAGAAAATACAACATTAATTTACCAAAATACCCCCCATGTTCATGATTATGTCTCAAAATAATAACGTACAGAGTTTAATCCAGACCATAGTCAGAAATCCAAAATTATTACAATTCAACAAGCTAAGCTACTTGAGTTACAACATTCCCAAAATAAAACTTTGGTAAACAAAGTAGTCGCTTTCCCACGCCCCTAAGCCTGACTTCCGCCACGTCACCACTTCCTCCGTCTCCTGCGTCATCAGTTAGGGGAGAAGTAGGGCGTTAGTCAACGTGCCCAGTAGGACACCGAGTAGGGCTAGCACATGGATTAGTAATAACAAGCATACTGATAGTAATATAATAAAACCATATGATGCATGTCATGCCATGGGTGTCTATGTCATGTGTCCCACCCATCATCCACATCATCATAAATATCATATCCCCCTTGACGGCAAATCCTCGTCAAGGTGTCCCCATGTTTGCTTCTCGGTCGCCCCGGTGGAGCATGGACTCCGGTGATACCATATCAATATCCCCATGTCTGTTCTCGGTCGCCCCGACTGAGCATGGACTCCGGTTATACCATATCAATAACCCCATGTCTGTTCTCGGTAGCCCCGACGGAGCATGGATTCCGGTTATACCATATCAATAACCCCATGTCTGTTCTCGGTCGCCCCGACGGAGCATGGACTCCGGTTCCTTTATTTTCCCGCCCATGCCATGCATGAGATGTAAGTGCATTATGCTATGTAATATATATATACATTTCATATCCATAATATAAACATAGGATAGGAATATAATCCATAGTATGTAAAATACCGTCCATAGCATTTAGAATGTAATCCATACCATATAAAATTCATGTAATAATAAATTATATAATTTCCAAAACCAAATACGGAAAGCATCACATACACAGAATCCACGGCTTACAAAAAGGTAGGAATCCTACCAAATACTGATAACGTCCTTTTTCGTTCTCGTCCGATAATTCCGGTCGCCGTTCGCGTGCCGGTGCGATGTGCCAATACCTTATTATACATTTCCCAAGTTAGTCTATATCTTATCCACGATTAAGTCTCTAATTGATCATAAGCCTATGTTCATTAATGATCTTTAACTACATTATAAGATTACCAAAATCAGCCCTTATCTTGGCCTCTTTTTCCATTGATTTCAACACGTATATAATTCAATCCATACTGATCTATACACCTGGATCCATTAATGACTTACCAATCATGTCATAGGATCATTAAAATCAGTCCTTTTAATTTAATATCATCTCCATTTATCTTATCGGATTAGTAGTGTCTTAGAAAATATTTCAAAAACTGTACATTTCAATTCATAGTTCAGTCGACTGAATCATGAGTTCAGTAGACTGAATCACAGATTCAGTCGGCTGATTTTGAATCAGATTGTCTGTTTGTCTTGCCAGTTTATTTTCAGTCGACTGAAATACACATTCAGTCGGCTGAACTATCAACCATCCATTTACGTGTTTAATAAGCATTCCTTCAGTCGACTGAATCATATATTCAGTCGGTTGAAACTTCCAAAACCCTTTTCTTGTCCGAGACGTTTGTGTTCAGTCGACTGAATCTGATGATTCAGTCGGCTGAAACTCCCAGAAAACTCTTCCTATTATCATGCCATCCTTAGTTCAGTCGGCTGAAACTCCCAGAAGCTCGTTTCTGATTCGTCCATTATCAGTTCAGTCGACTGAATCAGGGATTGAGTCGACTGAAACTCCCAGAACTTCGTTTCTGGTTCGTTCATTATCTGTTCAGTCGACTGAATCTCTGATTCAGCCGACTGATTGATTCGTCAGTCCTTTCCATTGCATGTTTTGGACTTCCTTCCTTCGCGATTTCTCTTAAAATATTCCATTTTTAACCATTACGAAACTTAGTATCTTGTTTAGAGATACTTACTACCCGTGGCTCTCCCGGTTGTCTCTTGCTCCTCTTGTTCCTTAGTCTTTCCCTTTCTCCTTCTTCTTTCTTCTTGATACTCGGCCAGTGGTGAGTTTGATCGGGGTAAGATTACCAGGGTTTTGGTTCGGCTAATGGTAGGGTTAGATTTGAGAGGGAAAAACGGAGGAGAGAATGGGAAAATATCACACGTCTTGGGTCTTAGGAGTGAGCAACCAACTCCTAGCTTCTTCTTTCCTTCTTTCTACATTCCTTTCTCTTCTTTTCTCCTTAGTGTTTTCTTTGGAAGAGAGGGGAGGACGGTTTTGGTGTGTGAGGGAGAGAGTGAGAAAGAGATGGGTGTGATGATTGGTTTGACTCCCTCCACCAACCAAGCATGGAGGGAGGTATGGCCTTGCATGCCCCCAATTTTAGGGCCATTGTCCCCTTTAGTGGAGGTGGTTGGAATGGGTTTGAGTCACAACTCATTCCAATGAGTTTGGTGAGTCAATTAAGATGGGAAACCATCTTGACTCACCCCGCCCCCTCTCCTATGTGACTCACTCCATTATTTAATTTCTTTCTTAACTTAGCCCCTCTAATTTAATAATTTAATTCATGTTTAATTCCCTTCAATTTTTTCATGTATCCACCATGATTGACCAATGGTGGCCGGCCCCACCAAATCTTAGCCAACCCGCCACCTCACTTAATGAGGTGGGGTGGACCCCACTTGTTTATGCCATCTTGATTATTTCCTCATTAACTTAGGGGGTTTAATTCCAATTAATTGGGTCACCATTGGGCCCATGGCCCAATAAATTATTTTCTGCTATTTACTTTAGAGCTTGGATCAATTATGATCCATTGGATCCCACATGGTTATCAGGCCCTCTTTGCCCATTATTGACCCTTTTGAATGAGTTCTATCCAATCCATGGTCCATTGGACCATACTTGGGCATTTGCCCAAATCTTTGATCCATTTAACATCCATGACATCAAAATTCCCATTTTTCCATTATTGAAATAAATAATTGCCATATATATATATATATATATATATTGATTTAAAAATTCGGGCTATTACAATGCATTGGTCCTCCAGGAAGGTGGTAGGTGTGGTAGGTGGGTGATGGGACAGCTACATTTGTTAGATCTCGGGCTTAAGCCACTGGGCTTTCCCGATATATGGTGGTGGTCGATATGTACCATAATAATACACGTCGACCAAAATCGATATGTTCATCTGGAAATCTTAGCTTCGGGTCTGTTTGCCAACGTATGTTCCAAAATCGATACATACACTTGTGAGTTGTCAGGATACATCGACAAGAGTTGATGCGTCCTCCTGGAAATCTTATGTTTTTTTCTTATTTCTTCTTATTTTCATTTCTTTTCTCACTTGATTTAATACCAAATCCTAATTCCAATCCATTATCTTAAGAGGGGATTACATTAATCTACTGGTTTAGAATTTTGGGGTATTACAACAAACGCCAAAATTATGGAAAAACAATCACTGGAGGATTAGATGTTGCAGATGGATGGGTTGTGGATGCATTCGCCCGCTAGCTTTAAAAGCACTACTCAATGTTGTGCCCTTTGTGTTTGCAAAATCATTTATTTTTTCTCCAATTAGATTCCGGTTGTATGATATACAAAAGTTGTATTCTCAGAGACTTATGGAGCAAGTTTAGAGGCAGACCGTTGACATGTTTCCTCATGCATGACCATAGCCAAAGCCTCATCAACAGAGGGAAGATCTTAGGTTGGATGGAGGAGCGAACATGATGAAAATCCTCTCGAAGGCCCAGCAGAAGAAAGTCGTTTCTGCCTGTTCAAGGACGACAACCGTTTCACTATGCTAAGGAGTCATGAGTGGCATCTCATCCCAAATGGCACGCAAAGGTAATAGTCATGCACTGATAGATCATGCTAACGAATCTCATGGAAATCTTGTTTATGTAACACCCTGGAATTTCAAAGATAACAACTTATATGAATATTTACGGAATTGCCATTGTGATATATGTGATTTGAATTTAAATGGGTCAATGGTTCAATCAAGACCCAAAGGATGGTAGTTTTATTTACAAGGCAAATAAATGGATGAAATGGACTCAAACGGGTCAGGAGTTGTAATTGGGTCAAATGGGTCAAAATGGGTAAATGGGACCCAATGGGTCGTGAATGGCATGAGTAATCATGGATTGAGTTCAAGCTTAGTTAATTTAAGTTTATTAATTGCTTGAGTTTGGTTTGAGTTGAAATGAATGATGGGTTTAGTTGAGTTGAATTTATTAGTTGAGTTACATTAAATGAATGAGTTGAGTTGGGTGAGTTAAATAAATGAGGTAGATGGAATAATTATTTTAATGAGTGAAGTGTGTGTAAGATGGTGGTGTGGGCTGGTTGTAAGTTTTAACACAATGAAAACGTTGGCTGCATGGGAGGCTTTACTATGCATGTAACTCCCATCTAAGTGATGAATGAAATGAGAGTTACATTTTGAAGTTGCATGGGAGACGTTGGAGGAGGGGAAGAGTTTCATCTTAAGATGAAACTCCAATTTGAATTGTTAATGAGAGATGAATGAGGGGAAGATTTAAACCACAAGGACATGCATAGAGTCGTTGGAACATGGTGTGTTTCATTTCAAAAAATGAAACCCCAAGGGAAGTATTAAACAAATGAGAGTTACATTTTGAAATTGCATGGGAGACGTTGGAGGAGGGGAAGAGTTTCATCTTAAGATGAAACTCCAATTTGAATTGTTAATGAGAGAAGGAAGGTATTAAGAAGTGAAGGTTACACAAAGGTTTCACACTCAAATTATTACACACGTTGGAACCATGAGGGATTACCCATCTTAGATGGAAAGGCAAGGGTCAAAATCGTTGGAGGGTTTCATCTAAAGGATGAAACCCCCAAATGAAATAAGAGTTGAAGATAAATGCAATAAGAGTTAAAATTTATGGTACCAAAGAGATCACATGGGCTGAATGGAATTTAGCCAAAGAAGTTTCATTTTTACTCTCTCTATCTCTCTCTTCCTTGGACTGTTATCATCTCTCTAAGATCAAGAATAGCAGCTGGTTACTGATATGAAATCAGTCCTTGATTGATTTATTTCACCAAGACAAAAGCATACATTGAGCAAAGGAGTTGGCATCAAGGTTTCCCATCCAAAGCCAAAATTCTCTCTCTCTCTCTCTCTATATATATATATATATCTCAAATCCTTGTCATCTGGCTGAATTATCTCAAGGAGCTTGCAACAAGATCAGTCTCAGCCCAAAGAACAGTAAGGGAGAAGGAGAGGTCAAGGAAATAAAGGGTCAAAGAAGGAGTCAAAAGAACCGAAGGAGACGCGGTATTAGTAAGTGCATTTTGAACCCTTGTTTAATAGATTGGTTAAGAAAATGAGATCTGACCATTGTATGGCCAGATCCATCAATGGTTTAGATCTAGGATTATGATGTTTAAAATTATAAAATATGGACCATAGGGTTCGGCCCCATTGGATGGTCGAACCCCATGGAAAAGATTGGTTGTTTTTGAGGTTTTTGAAACATAGAAACTATGAATTTTGTGGACTGTTTTTAATGTTTCTGTAAGACTCAAATGCAGGTTTTAAAGAAGGTTAAAAACATGGATTTGAATGACATAAGGACTGAAGGTATCATGTGTGTAAATCATAGATTTAAATTGATGAAATGGACCATTGGGATCAGCCATCTTGAATGGCCGAATCCCATGAAGTATTATGGTTATTTGGATTGAGTTTTACAAAATGGAAATCAACAAAGTGATGAACTTATTTGGATGGTTTTGAAGGGTAAAAAATGGTAACATTATACTGTTATCATACGTCTAAATGAGACCTAAAACATGTTTAAGAGGACCAAAACATGGACCTAGGGTTCGGCCACCTTGGATGGCCGAACCCCATGTAAGTATTTGATTGATTGGTATGGCTTTCAAGAAGATGGAAATCATATCAATTGTGGAGAGCTTTTATGTTTTAAATAAAGATATTTATTTGACAAAAATGGAACTAAACCATAGGCCATGAGGTTCAGCCAATTGGGTTGGCCGAACCCCATGAAATGATATGACATTTCCATGAAAGTATTTGATGGTTTTGTGAGATAAAAACCATATAAAGTTATGGTGTTCTTATGTCAATTATGGACTTAGTATTAAGGTGATTAAACATGAAGGATGATGGAACATAGGATTAAAATCTCTAGGGTGAGGTTCGGCCATGTTGTATGGCCGAACCCCACCAATTATCATTTGATGGACTTGGTGATTCATTCATAATGAATTTGGGCAAATGAGATATATGATTAAAGGGTTTAAATGACCAAAGTAAATGGTGAGGTTCGGCCATGTTGTATGGCCGAACCCCACTAAGGTGGTTTGTTTATGGACTTTGGTTTTTAAACAAAATTAAACAAAGGGTTAGTATAATGGCATTATTGTAAATATGGATGAAAAGATGAAATGATTAAAAGAATGGACATATCAGCCAAAACCCAAGGTGGTAAGGTTCGGCCATGTAGTATGGCCGAACCCTACCAAGGTTCACTTGAAAGTTTGGGATACTTAGATGGTTGTAATTAAATAAAAGAGTTACCAAGGTTTAAATGGGTGAGGTTCGGCCATGGGGTATGGCCGAACCCCACATAGTGGATTTTTAGGACATAAACCAAGGTGGAATGATATGGATCAATGTTTGATTTGCTGCTATGTAAATAAGGTGTCGGACTTGCTTGAACGGTGTACAAGTTGTAAACGGGAGACGGTTCAAGAGAAGGGTCAAAATAAGTGATCATTGTGTAGGTTTCCTACCTTGTTGTAACCACATATGTTAATTGCTATTTTATATTTATTTGAATAAGTTATTTGAGTGAAATGTTATATTTAAAAATGGCATGATTGCATAGACATCTCATGCATGGCATGGGATGATGGTGATGTAACCGAAGGCCACACTCCGTCGGGGCGTCCGAAAGACCACTGTGGGTACCTTGATGATGAGTATCCCATCAGGAGGAATCCGGAGGCCACACTCCGTCGGGGCAACCGAAAGACCACTGTGGGTTACCTTGACGATGAGAATCCCGTCAAGTGATGGCTATGTTGAATGGTAATGGTCGGACTCATTACATGTTCATTTCATACATAGCATGTTTTTATGGAATTTTGTCACACATGTATTATTATTATACTATTTGCATGTTTTTAACTAACCATGTGGTAGCCCTATTCGGAAACACTACTGGGCACGTTGATCTAACGCCCTATCTATATCCTAGTCGATGACGCAGGGAAAGGGAAGAACGTGGATCGAGAAGAAAACCAAGCACAGGAGCGTGGGCACTTTGAATGGACTTGAATGGACTATTTATGGATTTGTTATTTGAACTATTTGGACAATGTAATTTGGTAACTAGTTTGGTTGGCATGTAATAAGTAGTTAAGTAAATGCTATGGCTTGGTTTATTTTGGATGGTTGGATTGAATGGTAGATTAATATTATTTAATAATTTTGGAGAATAAGATCTTGTACTTTGCTATCTAAGAATGGAAAATTGGAATAGTCATAGGTTCTATTATAACCTCAGTTAGATTAAGATTAAGTTAATTCCGCAAGTTGTATTTGTATCATGTGTGGATCGATTCTTATGGACTTAATCCATACGCACATGGGCTTGGCCAGTTAAGGGTCGGACTTTAGAAGTCCGAACTTAACTCTCGTCGTGACACTCCACCTCAATCACTTGATGATTATATTTAAAAAATAAAAAATAAACTCTGAAAATTAGAGTGAAAAGGGCGGGGTGTTACAGTTAAGTTAGAACAGCCAGGCTTTCTTCTGGTTAAAAAATGCTCAAATGGTCCCTATTTGGCTTTAGTAAAAGAATAGAATCCCGAGTATAATCTTGGTTCAATAGAACCCATAATCCAAGAGAGAACAAGACAATAGTTTTATACTTGTTCAAGGTAGCCAGCTTCGTGGCATATGCGGGATCACTTTTTCTTGGGGCAACAATGTAAGGACCCACCCATTTTAACACAACAAACGGAGCCTTAAACTAATCGAGCACGATCCAATAATGGGAGTGACATATTCATGGTTCCAATTTTTTTTTTTTTTTTGTTTTCTCTCAATTAACAATATTGCAAGCAATCAGAGTGCGGAATATTTCAATAGATTAACCATGCTCATAAGTCATCATTCCCATATAGGATCAGTCATCATCTAGCATGAAATCGATCAATAGTCCAACAACTAAAATTTTCTATCAATAAAGAGGTCTAATCTTAAATCATACGATAAGTCCTACTTCAACCAAATCAAATCAAAGCTTCCCCAACTACAAGTTGGAAACAGAAGCACAACTCAAACCCAAATTTCGAATAAACCAAAGTAATACTTGTTATGTCTCACTCCTCAAATGAAATATGGAAAACTCTTCACAAATTAACAACTACTATTTAAGCCAACGCTCCCAATAGAGTCCCTCCTACAGATCTGCCTCACGGGTTCTCCTTCCAAAGGATTTCCTAAAAAATGGGGGATGAGCTTCAAATATTATTTTTCAAAATGCATGGCATCCTATAATGCAACTATGATGCATGTGTCCCCTTCCCATGCATCTCAATGAACGAATCAAATCAACGAATCATGCAAAGCTCAATTTAGCTAAGCATTGCACATGTGCACATCTAGTCATAAGCCAACGAATTTGCATGACAAATGTCCATAGGGGAGTGCAACGACTAACGACTCAAGAATTTCAATAAACTTTGCACAACGAATGTCTCCAAAGGAGTGCAGGGTTAACGACCCAAATCAACGATACAAATCACCCACCCACAGTGGATGCTCATGCATGACGAATCAACAATATTTCATGCGTGGATGTCATGTTATGTATGCCATCAACATGATCACAAACCATTAACAAAATAACATATATTAATAATTTTGATGAACTCACGATAAATAACAAATATACATGTGTCAATAGTTTCAATGAACACATGATGAATAAAAAATACAACATGTGTCGATAATTTCAAAATACTCATGGCATTCAACTAGGGCATTCACAAAATGTTCATACCAACATTCAACATACAATCTAAACATTCAAATTGAATTTCAGAAGCAATATAGCAAAATAAACAGGATAGTTCAATAAACAAGGTTAAGTTCGCTCACCTAATCTATGCAAATTTTCAAGTTCAAATACACCACCAAATTTTCAAGTTCAAATAGACCCCATTGATTATGTCCAACAAATCGAGTCGAAGGGGTACTAATTGTAATAGCCCAGAATTTTTAAATCAATATATATGTGGCTATTATTTATTTTAATGATAGAAATTGGGAAATTTGATGGAATAAATGTTAAGTGGATCAAAATATGGGCAAAGGACCAAATATGGTCCAATGGACCATGGGTTGGATGAAATTCATTCAAATGGTCAATGATAGTTAATTGGGCCAAGGATGGTCAAATTGGGCCCAATACCCATTTGGGACTCAATGGGCCAAGAGGATTTAAGCTCTAAGGTAAATGGATAGGAGGGAATTTAATTGGGCCATGGGCCCAATGGTGATCCAATAAGAGGAATGGATTGAATTGGAAATTAAACCACCTAAGTTAATGATGAAATGATCAAGGTGAGATGGCCGAATGGGGCCCACCTCCACCTCATCAAGTGAGGTGGCATGTGGACCAAGGAAAAGGTGGGGCCGACCATCATGGTTGACAACCATGGATAAGTCAAGGGGAATTAAGGAGGATTAAAGTGGATTAAGTTGATTAAATTATTTTAAATCATCTAAGTTAATATTAATTGGACCTAAGTGACATGGCCGAATGGGGCCCACCTCCACCTCACCAAGTGAGGTGGAGGGTAGGCTAGGAGTTGGTGGGACCGGCCACCATGGTCGACTTGGTCAACCATGGGTGGATTTCATGGAGGAAATTTAATGGAATTAAATTTAATGGGAATTAATTAACCTAATCAAGGATCCAATTAATTAATTAATTAAGTTAGTCAAATGGGTCAATGGGGAGGAATGATGGAGTGTGTGGCCCAAGCAAACCAATGGGGATGAGATGGTTTTCATCTCATCTCTCAAGCCCACTCTCATCTCACTCTCTCCCTCTCTTCCTCCCTCTCATTGCCGACCCACACCCAAGGAGAAAAGAAGAAACTTAGGAGAAAAAAAGGAAAAAAAAACAAGGCTTGGCTGACCACACCTCAAGACCAAACCTTGGGATAGTTTTTCCCATCCTCTCTTCCTTTCCCTCTCTCAAACCCACTCCATTATTAGCCGACCCAAACCTTGATGATCTCATTTTGATCAAGCATATCTTGACCAAAGATCAAGAAGAAGAAAGAAGGCTAAGGAATCCAAAGGGAGAAAAGGAAGTCGGAAGAGCCGTCAGATTTGTAAGTATCTCTAAACAAGATGTTAGTTTTTTTTTAGATTTAAAAATGGAGTCCATTTCTTAGGTTAAATGGTGACCAAAAATGTTATGGGACATAGATCTAAAATCCAACCAAAGATGAAGGGAGAAATGGACAAAATGAGCAAGATCGGTTAAGAAAAGAAAAATAAGGACATTATGTATTTAAACATGGGAATGTGATTTTTTTGAAGGGATCATAGGCTATAGGGTTTGGCCATGTAGTATGGCCGAACCCCATGGTAGATGATTAAGAATTTTAGTAGGGTATTTAAAGGATTATAACCATGGAAGAATGATTTATGATTTTTGAGGTTAAAATGGTTAAATGTTAAGGAATTTTTGGAGAAATGTAAATGGTTGTCATGGCCTCAAAAGGCATAGATGGGGATGAACCATGAACCATGGGTTCGGCCATGGTGTATGGCCGAACCCTATGGTGATGTAATGATGGTCTTAAATGGGTTTTAAAGGATGGAAAACATGGAGTAATGTATTAATGATTTGGAGGCTTAAAAGGGTCAAATGTGTGTAAATTTTAAAGGGATCTTAGTGAAGAAAATCATGGAAGGTATTAATGATTTTAATGGCCTCAAAGGTGGTAGAAGAAGATGAACCCTATGGTGATGTATTTGTAATTTTAATGGGTCTAAAATATGGAAAAAATAATGGGGAATATTGGTAACTTTGATGGACCCAAAAATGCACCAAATGATGATCAAAATTGATGATTTAGATGTATGATGGAAACCCCCTCATGGAGGGACTTATGGTGGAGCTAAATGATGTAAATAGGCCCAAGAAAAAAATAGGAAAAAGACATCATGGGTTCGGCCATGGTGTATAGCCGAACCCATGACCCATTTGAGAGCTATTTTATGGGATAAGGTTAGGACTTTGCATGTATTAAATGAATGGGAATTAGATTAATTAAGTGGCTGTTTTTAATAATTTTATGTCGTGGTTGATGGTTCATTAATGGATCCAAGTTTTATGGATCAGTTATGGGTCTAAGAATGGAGAAATAAAATGAGAACTTAACCATGGAGGAAGAGTGGCAGAACCATGGGTTCGGCCATGGTATATGGCCGAACCCCATGTAGGTTGGTCATGGACTTGGGTGCATTAAGATGACCTTATGAGTGATTAAATGAAGCCTAGGGTTGCTGGATTTTAGGCTCACAAAATTAGAATGTTTAATGGGCTAAAATTTGGAATTATGCATGTGTTTAGATGAATGGAAATTAGGCTAAGTAAAGAGTTGTTTTTAATGATCTTATGGCATGATTAAATGAGGCACTCATGGATCCAAGTTATGGATCATTTATGGACAAAAATGTACATGAAGAAGTGAATGATTAACCATGGAAGAGGTAGTGGCATAAAACGTAAATATGGCCAAAATAAGGAACCATGGGTTCCGCCATGGTGTATGGCCGAACCCCATGGGGGATGTTTGTGGACTTAAAGGCTCTAAGTAATAGTCTTAATTGCTGACTTATGGAGTCTAAGGTTGCTGAATTTTAGACTCACTAAATAGAATATTTAATGGGTTAAGATGGGACCTACAAACCTAGATAGTGAGGTTCGGCCATGGTATATGGCCGAACCCCACTAAGGCATGTATTAGGGACTTAATCATGGATAAAACATGGGCTGATTATTGATATGTAATAAGGTATCGGACATCGCAAGCGGTGCGCAATCGGTAACCGGATTTGTGGACGGAAAACGTAAAGAAACGTTAGTCGATATTCGGTAGGATTCCTACCTTATTATAAGCCATGGATTATGTGTTGTACGATTGTTTTCTTTGATCTATTTTGGTAATTATGCGATTGTTTTAAGATGGGTTTTAAGACTATGAATTATATGTTAAGGCTATGAATTATATATTACGGTTATGAATTATATATATTACATAGCATAATGCATTTTACATCTCATGCATGGCATGGGCGGGAAAATAATGAAACCGGAGTCCATGCTCCATCGGGGCGACCAAGAAGCAAGCATGGGGATATCTTGATGTGTTTCATCCATCAAGAGGGGTACTATGAGGTACGACCGGAGTCCATGCTCCGTCGGGGCGACCGAGAATCAAGCATGGGGATTCCTTCATGAGGCTTTGCCATCAAGGGGGATACTTGTGTTAATTGATCTAGATGAGGTTTTTCCATCAAGGGGGACTTTATGAATGATTGAAAAAGGACATTGGTACAATGGTATGGATGATGGGTGGGACTCATGACATAAGACACCCATGGCATGGCATTCATTTTATGGTTTTCATTATATTATTACCTATATGCTTGTTATCACCAATTCATGTGTTGGCCCTACTCGGAGTCCTACTGGGCGAGTTGTCTAACGCCCTACTTCAACTTTAGCTGATGATGCAGGAGATGGAGGAAACGAAGGACGAGACGGGAACCAAGCGTAGGAGCTTGGGGGAACGGGCTAGATAATTTACTTAAATTTATTTTTGAAATGTAATTTGAGTAACTTAGCTCGTCGGATTGTAATAATTTATATTTCTTGCCATGGCTTGGACTTTACTTTTGGATGTTATCATTTTGAGGTAATTTGGTAATTTAAATGACATACCTTCCTTGCTATCTAAAACTGGTAGGATAGATTCTATTATAACCCCGCTTAATGTTTAATTTCCGCAAGCTTACTTGTACGTGTGAATCGTTCTTCGTGGAGTTAGTTCCACGCACACGTAGGGTTGGCCAATTAAGGGCTGGGCTTTAGAAGCTCGGACTTAACTCGCGTCGTGACATCCCACGCCCTTTGTCACTTTTATTTCAAAAAAAAAAAAATAGACTCTGATTTCAGTGAAAAGGGGCAGACGTTACAGTTGGTATCAGAGCGAAACTGGAAGAATGAATCTTTCGAAGTAAGATTAAGACGGTTGCATGTCTCACTGACAACTAAGAATCCCAACTGACCGACTCTTCGGAGTCTGCTGCACGGGGGCCGAATTAATCTACTTCGATTGACTCAGACTGAAGCATTCAATCTCAGAACAACAATCGATGGAAAGAAATGATAGCAAGGGAAGGACAATCATTATAAGTGATGAATTTATCAAACGTAGCAAAATAGGAAAATCTCCCTGATTTCCCTAAATTAAAAAGGAACATTTGATACTTGGGAAGTTTTCCCTCAAACCAAGTATGCTTATTTGACAACTTTCTCCCCTCCCCCCCCACCGAGTCGAAAGATAAATACTTGATACTCAGGAAATTTTCCCCAAATTGAAAAGAAACACTTGATACTTAGAAAGTTTTTTCCCAAAAAAAAAAAAAAAAACTAAGTATGCTTATTTGGCAAATTTTCCCAAAATATGAACACAACAATTTTATGAAGGAACTAAGTCAATAAATATTTTTCAATGACTTAGGAAATGCCGCCAAAAAGAAGAACTCGCAAAAACCCACGGGTAGAGGAAGAGGTGCCACCACCTCATCAAAAGGAAGGACAAAATAGTGTGAACATACCTGTTGTGCCTCCCGAGTTGAAGGAATTGGTTCAAGCAGTGGTCACCTCTGTCCTTCAACAACACTTGACCGGAATGCGACTACCAGTGACTCCAACAACCGGAACATGGTTAGAGATTTCCAGCAACAACGCCCTCCCTACTTCAAGGGAAAGGAAGGGGCTGTCGGGGCAGAACATTGGTTGAAAAAGATCACTCAGATCTTGATTCTGCTTCAGATTTCCAGTCATGTTGATAGGATCTTACTAGCTACATCTCAACTGATCGAGGATGCCGGTAATTGGTGGGAGGTTGTGGAAAAGCAGCAAGCACTTGTGCCGGAAGCGGAAAGGACTACAATGACATGGGAATGGTTCTCAGCTACCTTTCTAGAGCAATATTTTCCGGAGGAGGAGAAAGAGCGCTAGACTCAAGCCTTCCTATCATTGGTACAAGGAAATATGACGGTGGCAGAATATCACAGGGAATTCCTTAGTCTATCCGTCTATGCATTTTATATGGTGGATACCGAGCACCGGAGGGCCCGTAAGTTTGAGCGGGGCCTTCGGTCGAACATCAGGTCTAGGGTGACAATATTCAAGGCAGCCACACTGGCTGAGGTGGTCAGCAAAGCCACTATAGCAGAGCGAGAGTTGAATGAGATGGTGCAGTTTGACAACCGCCGAGGGCAGAATGGGCGGGGTGTATTTCAACCCAACAAGAAGTTCCGCCCGAACTTTAGCAAACCCTCACCCTCCACTAGATCTACAGGGGCCTTTCGCCCTAATCAGCCCTCCCCATCAGCATCAGTCACTCAGGTTCCTCGGGGTGGGAACACTTGCTACCATGTGGCCAACAGGGCCACTTCAAGAGGGAGTGTCCACAGATTAGCAAGCCCTCTCACTTCAGGGGTTTCTTCCTCCCTCCAACTAGACCAGCTCAGTCACGAGGAGGCAGGGCTTACAACCAGGCGGGGCGGGCTCCAAACCCTACAGGAACTGAATGGCTTTTTACCATACCTCCTCCAGTAGCGGTGGATCGCTCGTGATTCAAGGTATGGCCGTAGTTGGTAGTTCCTATGCTGTTTCATTATTTGATTCTAGAGCTTCCCATTCATTTATATCTGCTGCATTCATATCTGCTATGGGCACATTAGTACAAAACCTGTCCACATCACTTACCATTGTATCCCCCGTCAGAGACACATCTTTGGGACTCATATGCACGACATTGAACAATGAACTCGCTAGATTCAGATTCGAGTTCAACTATTTGGTACTCGATATGGCTGAGTACGACGTTATATTTGGCATGGACTGGTTGGCTACATTTCAGGCCCATATCGATTGCCATCTTCGTAGGGTGATATTTTGGTCACCCGAGGGAAAGCGGTACGTGGTACACGCTGACAGACAGGGCATCCCTAGAAGGCTGCAGGAAGAATTGAACCACCTTGTCTTGAACAACATCAGACTAGAAAGGGTACCAGAGGCTGAACTTCCAGCGGTAGTAGCAGATTATGCTGAGGTATTCCCAACAGAGCTCCCTGGTTTGCCACCCAAGAGGGAGATAGACTTTGAGATCAAGTTATATCCCGGCGCTGCTCCAGTATCATTGCCCCATTACAGGATGGCACCAGCTGAGATGACCGAGTTGAAGAAGCAGATTGATGAACTGCTCAGACTGGGTTTTATTCGGAACAACACATCCGCATGAGGAGCCCCAGTGTTATTTGTGAAGAAGAAAGACGGTACCCTTCGGATGTGTGTGGACTACAGGAAATTGAATCAGCTGACTGTCAGGAACAAGTATCCCCTACCCAGGATTGATGATCTATTTGATCAACTTAGGGGTTCCTCTCACTTCTCCAAGATTGATTTGATGTCCGGATACCATCAAATCCGGGTTAGAGAGGAGGACATAGAGAAGACAGTCTTCAGGACACGGTATGGCTTATATGAGTATGTGGTCATGCCATTTGGACTTACTAATGCACCGGCTGTGTTCATGGACCTGATGAATAGGATATTCCGTCCTTATTTGGATGAATTTGTGATCGTATTTATTGATGACATCCTGATCTATTCCAAAAGTTAGGAGGAACATGCCGAGTACCTGCGGATAGTCTTGGACACCTTGAGGAAGAACCAATTGTATGCCAAAGCCAGCAAGTGTGAGTTCTGGCTATCTGAGGTCAACTTCTTGGGGCACATTATATCAGAGGAAGGTATAGCCGTGGACCCGGCTAAGGTAACGGCACTGAGGGAGTGGAAAGCACCGACGAATGTGACCGAGATCCGCAGTTTTCTGGGATTGGCCGGTTACTACAGGAAGTTCGTCATGGACTTCTCCAAGATTGCAGCTCCACTTACCCGACAAACTCAGAAAGGAGTCAAATTTGAGTGGTCAAATCTGTGCAACCGGAGATTTGAGGAGCTAAAGGAGAGGCTTACAACTGCTCTTATTCTGATCTTACCAGAGAGAAGCAGAAATTATGAGGTGTACTGTGATGCCTCAAGTGAGGGACTGGGGTGTACACTCAGTCAAGGTAATCGTGCGGTGGCGTACGGATCAAGACAGTTGAAAATTCATGAACGCCATTATCCCACACATGATCTGGAACTAGCAGCAGTGGTCTTCGCTCTCAAAAGCTGGAGACACTACCTTTATGGTAAGAAGTTTGAGGTGTTCTCAGATCACAAGAGCCTAAAGTACTTATTTGATCAGAAGGAACTCAACATGAGACAGCGCAGATGGATGGAATATCTGACGGATTATGAGTTCGTACTTCGGTATCATCCGGGCAAGGCGAACAAGGTGGCGGATGCCCTCAGCCTCATGTCACATGCGACAGTAGCCAGCTTGATCAGGACGGAATGGGAGGTATTGAATACCATTAGAAGTTTAAACTCTACCTCAATAATCATGGGACCATATATAACCTGATCATACGATCCAACATGGTCTCCGAGATTGAACGGGAGCAACGGACAGACCCAGAGGTGGAGGAGATATGGGCTAAGATGTCTACCGGTGAGGTTTTACCGGAGTGGGAACTACGACCAGGACAGGACAGGGTCTTGTGGAAATGGGAGCATATATCTATGGATTTCGTAACAGGGTTGCCAAGGTCATCAAAGGGCAACGATGCGATATGGGTCGTAGTGGACCGGTTGACTAAGTCTCCGCATTTCCTTCCCATCAAGATGACAGATTCATCAGAGACTTTGGGTCGACGGTACATCCGGGATATCATCAGACTACATGGTATTCCCCGGACTATTGTGTCTGAAAGGGATGGCCGATTCACCGGCAGAGTATGGCAGGGCATGCAGTTGGCTATGGGGACCGACATATTGACTAGCACAGCATTTCATCCACAGACTGATGGGCAGTCAGAGAGGACGATACAGACACTGGAGGATATGTTGAGAGCATGTATGCTAGACTTCAAGGGTGGATGGGAGGATCATTTGCCACTGGTGGAGTTCTCTTACAACAACAGTTATCAGGCAAGCCTCTAGATGGCTCCATTTGAGGCCTTGTATGGTAGGCCATGTAGATCACCAGTGTGCTGGACAGAGGCCGGTGAGCCTGCATTGATTGGACCCAAGTTAGTCGCAGAGACTACGGCGCAGATCAAGTTGATATAGCATCACCTACTCACTGCGCAGAGCCGTCAGAAGAACTATGCCTACAAGAGGAGAAGGTTCCTCGAGTTTGAGGTGGGAGACTTAGTGTTCTTAAAAGTCTCACCACGGAAGGGACACAGGAGATTCGGGAAGAAGGGGAAACTGTCGTCTAGATTTGTGGGACCGTTTCCAATCCTAAAGAGGGTGGGGGGGGGGGGGGGTAGCTTATCAGTTGGCGCTCCCTCCACAGTTATGATCTTTACATGATGTGTTCCATGTGTCCATGTTGAGGAAGTACAACCCTGATCCTTCACATGTGTTGAACGTACAAGACGTCGATGTGCAAAGCGATGTGACATATGTGGAGAAGCCGATCAGAGTGATCGGGAGCGAACAAAGGGTACTGCGGAACCGCGCTATTCAGTTGGTCAAGGTGGTATGGGAACGACATGGCAATGAGGAAGCCACCTGGGAACTTGAATCAGAAATGAGAGCCGCTCATCCGGATCTCTTTGTATGAGTTGTTTTGAACCTCTACTTCGCTCGAATTTTAGGGACGAAAATTTCAAAAGAGGATTGTATTGTAATAGCCCGGAATTTTTAAATCAATATATATATATGGCTATTATTTATTTTAATGATAGAAATTGGGAAATTTGATGGAATAAATGTTAAGTGGATCAAAATATGGGCAAAGGCCCAAATATGGTCCAATGGACCATGGGTTGGATGAAATTCATTCAAATGGTCAATGATAGTTAATTGGGCCAAGGATGGTCAAATTGGGTCCAATACCCATTTGAGACCCAATGGGCCAAGAGGATTTAAGCTCTAAGGTAAATGGATAGGAGGGAATTTAATTGGGCCATGGGCCAATGGTGATCCAATAATAGGAATGGATTGAATTGGAAATTAAACCACCTAAGTTAATGATGAAATGATCAAGGTGACATAGCCGAATGGGGCCCACCTCCACCTCATCAAGTGAGGTGGTGTGTGGACCAAGGAAAAGGTGGGGCCGACCACCATGGTTGACTTCGTCAACTATGGATAAGTCAAGGGGAATTAAGGAGGATTAAAGTGGATTAAGTTGATTAAATTAGTTTAAATCATCTAAGTTAATATTAATTGGACCTAAGTGACATGGCCGAATGGGGCCCACCTCCACCTCACCAAGTGAGGTGGCGGGTAACCTAGGAGTTGGTGGGGCCGGCCACCATGGTTGACTTGGTCAACCATGGGTGGATTTCATGGAAGAAATTTAATGGAATTAAATTTAATGGGAATTAATTAACCTAAGTTAAAGATCCAATTAATTAATTAATTAAGTTAGTCAAATGGGTCAATGGGGAGGAATGATGGAAGTGTGTGGCCCAAGCAAACCAATGGGGATGAGATGGTTTGTAACGCCCGCCCCTTTTCACAGAAAATCAGAGTCTATTTTTTTTTAAAAGTGACAAAGGGCGCAGACGTCACGACGCGAGTTAAGTCCGTGCTTCGAAAGCCCGGCCCTTAACTGGCCAACCCTACGTGTGCGTGAAACGAAGTCCACGAAAAATGGTTCACACGCAGAAGTAAGCTCGAGGAATACTACCCTAAGTGCGGAAATTACAATAGAGGCTAACCTATAATGTTTAGATAGCAGGGAAGATTTCATCATTTAATTACTAGAATGCCATAACATTATATGTCTACAATGAAATCCAAAACATAGCAATAATTCTAAAATATTACATTTCCGTCAAGCTAAACTATACAAATACACATTTCCCAAAATAAACTTAAAAAAAATAATTAGTCTGCCTTCCCAAGCTCCTAAGTTTGACTCCCGTCTCGTCCTTCTGCTCCGGCATTTCCTGTGTCACCAGCTAGGGTAGAAGTAGGGCGTTAGACCACGCGCCCAGTAGGACTCCGAGTAGGGCTAGCACATGAATTAGTAATAACAGCATACAGATAATAACACAATGAAAACTGGTAAACCATCATATAATGAAACTATAAAGTGAATGCCATGTCATGGGTGTCTATGTTATGAATCCCACCCATCATCCCTACCATCATGATGTCATATCCTCCTTGACGGCAAGACCTCGTCAAGGTATCCCCATGCCTGTTCTCGGTCGCCCTGACGGAGCATGGACTCCGGTTATAGTCTATCAAGCTATCCCCATGCCTATTCTCGGTCGCCCCGAGGGAGCATGGACTCCGGTTTGTTTATTTTTTTCCGCCCATGCCATGCATGAGATGTAATGCATTATGCTATGTAATATTTATAACTCATAACCTTAACATATCATACATAGCCTAAACTTATAATGCATAACTTTAAAACATAATTCATAGCCATATTCCATATAATACTTAATCATAGCCATAAGAATCCATCTTAAACATATCATAATCTTAAAAACCATCATACAACCAATCAATATAATTACTAAAAATAAACCAATAAACCAATAAACCAATTACATAGCATCTAATCCATGGCTTACAAATAGGTAGGAATCCTACCGAATACCGACTCGCGTCTTTTTACGGTTTCGTCCAATAATCCGGCTATCGACACGCGTACCGCTCGCGATATCCAATACCTTATTACATACACATAATTAGTCCATGTTTTTAACCTTTTAAATCCATTAATCACATACTTAAGGTTACCATAATTGCACTTATGTCCATGATCATTTCTCATGGAGTTCTTGAATTTGGCCATTATTTACAATTTTGCCACTACTCCTTCACATAATTAATTACTCATTTTTATTTCTCCATTCTTAGACCCATGATAGATCCAAAATCTTGGATCCATCAATGATTCATCAACATGTCACAAGATCACTAAAATTCCACCATCTAATTAGCCTAATCCTTATTAATTTAAACACACATATAGTCCCATACTTAACCCATCAATTGTCTCATAAAATTGGATCATGGGTTCAAAATACCCCATTCCTCAAATCCTCCCATGGGGTTTACTTCATGCACTTAACTACAATGAGTCCATTACCCACTCATTCCCTTTGGAGGCCATAAACATCATGCACCCTCCAATTTAACCCACCAAAAGGCTCACAATTGGGCCATGGGTTCGGCCATACACCATGGCCGAACCCATGGTGTCCTTTTCCCATTTTTTTCTTTGGCCTACTTATACATTTAAACCCACCATAAGCCCTTCTATGAAGGGGCTCAACTTATACATTTAAACCACCATCCTTAACACATTTGAATCCATTTACATCCATCAACAAACCATCATACAACCATCATTTTTCCATTACTTCACATACATCATCATTCCACAATTTCACCATTTGATCACCATAGGGTGAACCCATGGTTCATGATCCAATATTCCTTTATGTCATTTTAGACCATAAAACAATTATACTCATCCATGGATTCCATCATAAAAACCTCTTCAAAAAGTACTTACATTTAATCATTTACAACTCTACAAATCATATTCATTCTCCATAGCTTTAAACCTTAAAACCCTACTTAATTCATCAACCCTTTTTCCATGGGGTTCGGCCATACTACATGGCCGAACCCTATGGTCCATCAATTCATTTAAAACCCACACTTCCATGCTTAATCAACACCTAATTATACAATGCACTTAGTCCATTTAATTCTTTCCTTCCCCTAACCCTAATTTACCCATTTAGGGTTTTGTCCACTTTCCATTCTTCAAATTGATGTATTTAAGATCCATGGCATAAAATTATTTGGCCACCATTAAATTTAACAAAAATGAATCCCAAGTCTTAAACCCTAAAAATCCAAAACTCTTGTTTAAGAAATACTCACAATCCGTCGTCTCCTCCGACTTCCGCCACTCCCGTCGACTTCCTTAATCTCCTTTCTCCTTCCTCTTGATCTTTGGTCGGCCAAGATGCTTGATCAATGGTGAAACCCTCCAAACTTAGAATCGGCCAAGGTAGGGTTTGCTTGAGAGAGGGAGAGGAGAAGATGGAGATGAGAAAATAGGATTCTATAGTTTGATCTTAAAGGGATGGCCAAACTTACAACTTCCTCCTCTCTTTTCTTCCAAGCTTTTCTTCTTCTTTTTCCTTAATTTTTCTTCTTCTCTACCTTGGGTATGAGGGACGGCTAGGAGAATGTGAAAGATGAGGAGAGTGAAATGAGAGTAAAGGAGTGAAAAGAAAAGATATAAGATTAATCTCCTTTGGTGCCTTTAATTCCCCACCAAACCAAATGGGATTTTTATCTTACTTTATGGTGGTGGTTGGGATAACCACCACCCAACGTTTTTTCTTTGTGTTTACAAATGAGATGGCTTTTGGTCTTTTATTTGACCCTTTGACCATTTGACGACCTCATTTGATTATTTTAATCATTTAATAAATTAACTAATTACCTTAGGTTAATTAATTCCCACCTAATTTAATTCCATTTCTTAACTTCCCTCTATGTATCCACCCATGGTTGACCAAGTCAACCATGGTGGCCGGCCCCACCAACTCTTGGTCCACACGCCACCTCACTTGGTGAGGTGGAGGTGGGTCCCATTTGGTCACACCACCTTGGCCTAATCCAAATTAACTTAGGTGATTTAAATTTCATTAAGCCCACTCCAACCAATTGGATCGTCATTGGGCGCATGGTCCAATTACCTTCATCCTTACCCATTTATCTTAGGGCGTACATTATCTTAATCCATTGGGTCCCAAGTGGGTATTGGGCCCAATTTGACCACCCTTGGCCCAATTGGCCATCATCGACCACTTAAATGATTTTAAAATCCAATCCATGGTCTATTGGGCCATACTTGGGCCTTTATCCAAATTTTGGTCCATTTACCCTTTATTCCACCAATTTTCCCAATTTTCATCATTAAAATAAATAATATTCACATATTCATTGATTTACAAATTTCGGGCCATTACATGGTTTTCATCTCATCTCTCAAGCCCACTCTCATCTCACTCTCTCCCTCTCTTCCTCCCTCTCATTGCCCACACCCACACAGAGGAAAGAGAAGAAGAAACTTAGAAGAAAAGAAGGAAAAAAACAAGGCTTGGCCGACCACACCTCAAGACCAAACCTTGGGATAGTTTTTCCCATCCTCTCCTTTCCCTCTCTCAAACCCACTCCATTATTAGCTGACCCAAACCTTGATGATCTCATTTTGATCAAGCACATCTTGACCATAGATCAAGAAGAAGAAAGAAGGCTAAGGAATCCAAAGGGAGAAAAGGAAGTCGGAGGTGCCGTCGGATTTGTAAGTATCTCTAAACAAGATGTTAGTTTTTTTTAAGATTTAAAAATGGAGTCCATTTCTTAGATTAAATGGTGACCAAAAATGTTATGGGCCATGGATCTAAAATCCATCCAAAGATGAAGTGAGAAATGGACAAAATGAGTAAGATCGGTTAAGAAAAGAAAAATAAGGACATTATGTATTTAAACATGGGAATGTGATTTTTTTGAAAGGATCATAGGCTATAGGGTTCGGCCATATAGTATGGCGAACCCATGGTAGATGATTAAGAATTTTAATAGGGTATTTAAAGGATTTAAAACCATGGAAGAATGATTTATAATTTTTGAGGTTAAAATGGTTAAATGTTAAGGAATTTTTGGAGAAATGTAAATGGTTGTCATGGCCTCAAAGGCATAGATGGGGATGAACCATGAACCATGGGTTCGGCCATGGTGTATGGCCGAACCCTATGGTGATGTAATGATGGTCTTAAATGGGTTTTAAAGGATGGAAAACATGAAGTAATGTATTAATGATTTGGAGGCTTAAAAGGGTCAAATGTGTGTAAATTTTAAAGGGATCTTAGTGAAGAAAATCATGGAAGGTATTAATGATTTTAATGGCCTCAAAGGTGGTAGAAGAAGATGAACCCTATGGTGATGTATTTGTAATTTTAATGGGTCTAAAATATGTAAAAAATAATGGGGAATATTGGTAACTTTGATGGACCCAAAAATGCACCAAATGATGATCAAAATTGATGATTTAGATGTATGATGGAAACCCCCTCATGGAGGGACTTATGGTGGAGCTAAATGATGTAAATAGGCCCAAGAAAAAAATGGGAAAAAGACATCATGGGTTCGGCCATGGTGTATGGCCGAACCCATGACCCATTTGAGAGCTATTTTATGGGATAAGGTTAGGACTTTGCATGTATTAAATGAATGGGGATTATATTAATTAAGTGGCTATTTTTAATAATTTTATGTCATGGTTGATGGGTCATTAATGGATCCAAGTTTTATGGATCAGTTATGGGTCTAAGAATGGAGAAATAAAATGAGAACTTAACCATGGAGGAAGAGTGGCAGAACCATGGGTTCGGCCATGGTGTATGGCCGAACCCCATGTAGGTTGGTCATGGACTTGGGTGCATTAAGATGACCTTATGAGTGATTAAATGAAGCCTAGGGTTGCTGGATTTTAGGCTCACAAAATTAGAATGTTTAATGGGCTAAAATTTGGAATTATGCATGTGTTTAGATGAATGGAAATTAGGCTAAGTAAAGGGATGTTTTTAATGATCTTATGGCATGATTAAATGAGGCACTCATGGAACGGGCTAGATTGTTTACTTAAATTTATTTTCGAAATGTAATTTGAGTAACTTAGGTTGTCGGATTGTAATAATTTATATTTCTTGCCATGGCTTGGACTTTACTTTTGGATGTTATCATTTTGAGGTAATTTGGTAATTTAAATTACATACCTTCCTTGCTATCTAAAACTGGTAGGATAGATTCTATTATAACCCCGCTTAATGTTTAATTTCCGCAAGCTTACTTGTACGTGTGAATCGTTCTTCGTGGACTTAGTTCCACGCACACGTAGGGTTGGCCAGTTAAGGGCCGGGCTTTAGAAGCTCAGACTTAACTCGCGTCGTGACGTCCCGCGCCCTTTGTCACTTTTATTTCAAAAACAAAATAAACTCTGATTTCAGTGAAAAGGGGCGGGCGTTACACTAATCAAATACAAATTGTTTAAGGCTTAAAGAGGTCAAACAGAGCTAAATTTGACCTTTATTGCTGAATTTCCGATATCAGCTCAAATTAAACCAAGGTCTCATATTTTTACAGTGGATAGGTCTCTAAGAGAGGGCTATTAAAATATCTGATTTGCCCCAAACGGACGTTCCTAGCCCGAGTTATGATCTAAATACTCGGACATGTGCACTGTTCAAAAATTTGAAGTCCCATCCGAGGTTTCTGTCTTACAGACCATATTCGACCCTCCAAATCAATGATTCCCCCTCTAAGATTTTTATTGAAGGTATATATCTTCATTGGATTCAGTTTAGACACAAATTTTGCACTGTTACAATAATCAGAGACCGAGAGATAAATTCCACAATCTAATACTGTAAAAAAGTCCATTTTCAACAGTCTGTAATTAAGTCAGATTTACAGACATAGTTTCGGGTACAAACCTCATTAAAAATTCATCAAAATTTAACTGGAGATAGGACTCATCATTATTATTATAATAGGCACAAATTTTTAATCATTTCATTGTCGGGGGTGAAAGTTATGATTAATTTACTTAAACCTAGCGAAACTGCACCTCAGGTCTAAACCAGAATTTGGTCCATGTTTCAGATCATATATGAGGCATAAAATCACCATACTTTGCTTCCAAATTTGGTTAGAAACTAGGTCTATCAAATTGGAATTCAACAAAACAAACTTCATCGAAACATTCCACCGAAAACTCTATATATTGATTTTTTTTGTGACGATGCGCAGAATAGACCTGAAGAACGGCCATGTTCATGGTTCACCAAGGAAAATCAACTCTAATTTGATCTTAAAAGACTCAAGTGTACTAAATTCGTGTAGGGTATTTTAAAAATCATCATCTCACATCAGAGGTTTAATAAATTCCAAACACAATCTATATTTAATCATCAAAATCAAAATCCTAACCCATGGAGATCGATTTCCATGGTGTTGGGCAATTATCATGTACACGAATTTAGCATTCTTAAAATCTTCATAGGATGCTCTTCTTCTTCATATCAATTTATTTTCTAACTTGAAGAAGATTAGTAATAATTAAAGGAATTAAAACAAGAAAATATCTTACAAACCTTTAATGGAGAAACCCTAAACAAGAGAGAGAGGCTCCAACGATTTGCCCCAAGGGCTTCCACGAATTGTAAAATTCGTGGATGGCCCTTGGTGGCTTATTTATATTGTTTCACCATTGTTATTTACTTAGTTGCCCTCACCTCCTTACCCTAAATACTAATTAGGATGGGCAAATTAGTAAAAGCTCAATTTAGCAAGGAGGTTTCCTTTTGCCACACGCTCAATGAGATTTGCAAGGCTTCCAACGGAAATTGCAAGGCTTTATTTCTATTTTTTTTCCTTTCTTCCCTCTAAAGCCAGCGAATTTAGGGCTTTAGGAATTTTATTTTAATTTTTTTTTTTTTGGAATTCCTTTGAATCACACAGATAGTGTGGGACCACGACCCACCTATTTTCCCAACTTAAACTTCCAAAAAATCAATTAGATTTCACAACGAGTAAGCTTTTGTCTTACAAAAATAAATAAATTAATGTATCAAATAAATCTTTCCAAAAATAAATTCACTTGGGTCGCACAAGAGTTAATTTTAGAAGGTTTCCAAAAATGTAATCCGAATTAAAAATTTGAATAATGATATTCAATTAAATCTTCTTAACATCTGCGAACTCCAATAATACACCAAATTTGACATTTTCAAAATTTGGAAAATTTCCAAAAATAGACAACTGCTATTTTTGGAAACCTGTTTCAAAATTTTGTTTCTATCTCCAAACTTCAATTTAGACTATGATGAACACATATTGGGGGAGTCCAAAATTATATTGTCTAACACACAATCGAACAATTTCAAGCAATATCAAACAATTTTGCTAAAATAAGCGATTACCAGATTAGGAACTACCCGATTTAACTCTAACTCGACCATGACCCACTAGTTTGGGTCGGGTCATTACAAACAATAGACCCATCTATGTAACCAAGCAGTTCCCGACCTCCAATGTCAATCTGCATATCAAATGCCCAAGAGGCATAGTACTTCCCATTGAGTTTGGGAGATACTACTTGAGCAACAGAGGATTGATCGACAATTGAAAAAACCAGAGAAATGCAGAACGCCAAAAGAAGAATATCCCAACTCGAAGATGATAGAAATCAAGGAAAGGCCACAATCTCTGCCAATGCGATGCCATCTCCACCGATACCAAAGGGCAAGACCCACTATCAAAAGAATCCCAAACAGAGATGAGATGCAGCAACGAGTTTGGAACTAAGCACTAAGAGCATTGCTTCGGTAACCCCTTGGTGAAGATATCAGCGAGTTGATCTTGGGAGGAGACAAACTGAATGATAATCAAGCTCAATGTGTTTAGTCCGAGCATGGAGGACAGGATTAGCGGTCATGTATGTTGCACTGAGATTATCATAGAGAAGTATTGTCGGAGAAGAGAGAGGAAAACCAAGCTCTCGTAAAAGATGTTGAATCCAGACAGTATCCGCACAAGTATAGGCAAGGGCCCTGTACTCAGCCTCGGCACTGAACCGAGAGACTGTGGAATGCTTCTTGGCACACCAGGAAATGAAATTGGGACCAAGGAAGATACAATAATTGGTAGTGGAGCGTCTACTATCAAGACAACCCACCCAATCATCATCAGAGTACGCAGTCATGCGCAATGGTTCCGTCGCGCGCATGAGATGCAGACCATAACCAAGGGAGCCTTTGAGATAACAGAGAATACGTTTGACCGCGTCAAAATGAGATGTACGAGGCTGACTCATGAATTGAGAGGCAATGTGGATGGCATAAGCAATATCGGGCCTAGTGAGAGTGAGATATAAAAGGGCATCAAGAAGGTGACGATACTCAGTGGGGTCCAAAAGTAGAACACCGGTATTAGAGGACAACTGAGTCTGAGTAGCAACAGGTGTTGAGCAGGGTTTACAGTCAAGCATCTGACTACGGCGAAGAATGTCAAGGGCATATTTGGTTTGAGACAAATGTAACCCGTTTGTGTGAGCAGTCACCTCGAGTCCAAAGAAGTAATATAGAGTGCCAAGATCTTTTATTTCAAATTCTGTACCCACCAGTGAAAGACTGAAGAAGCGACGGTGTATTGCCGATCAAGACTATGTCATCAACACAGAAAAGGAGAACCATAACACTTTTGTCGTGTCTATATGTGAACATAGAGCTGTCAGCTTTGCTTCGAACAAATCCATGAGAGAGAATGAAAGGTGTATAACCGACTCAAGGACTCCATAGAATCTGTCACTCTCATAGCCAGAAAAATGAGCTGATTTCGTCAATGTATCCACAATTACCCATATTGAATCTCGGCCCTTGCGTGTCTTCGGCAAACCAGTCACAAAATCCATCGAGGTATGCTCCCACTTCCATTCTGACACCGGAAGGGGGCGTAGTTTCCCACTAAGTCATTGGTGTTCAACTATGACCTGCTGACATGTGAGACATCGAGTCACAAAATCTGCCACTTCTCGCTTCATACCGCGCCACCAATATTGTCGACGTAGGTCGCGGTATCTTAGTTCATCCTGGATGCACAACAAATCTGGAATGGTGAAAATGGCAAAGTACTTCCTCTCTACTCCTGTAATAGCCCGGATTTTTAATACAAGAAATATATTGGCTATTATTTGATTTAATTGTGAAAAATTAAGAATTATAGATGGAGTGGATGTTAGATGGATCAAAATTGGGGCAATGGCCCAAGTATGGTCCAATGGACTATGGATTGGATTATTTCCAATTAATTGGGTCAATGATGGTCAATTGGGTCAAATGCCCAATTGGGACCCAATGGGTCAAGATGGTTTGAGCATTAGGGTAAATGGGTAAGTAGTAGATTTAATTGGGTCATGGGCCCAATTAAGATCAAAGACATAGGGTTCTATCTCGTTGGCAAATGTAGGAGTGGAATTATCCAAGTGGCATGGCCAAATGGCATGGCCAAGTGGGACCCAACTCCACCTCATCAAGTGAGGTGGCGTGTGGACCAAGACAAGGTGGGGCCGACCACCATGGTTGACTTGGTCAACCATGGGTGAGTCAAAGATAAATTAAAGAGAATTAAATGTGGTAAGTGGAATTAGATTAATTAATTAAAACACCTAAGTTAGATGGAAATAAAATCCATGATTGAGTTAGGAGTGGAGTTACATTAAAGGTGAGACAAATGGGGGTGAGTTACCTAGAAAATGGAGTGAGTCAAGTGGGTGGTTTCATCTCATGGAAACCACCAAACCACCAAGATGAAACCAGCCAAACAAACCGTTGGGATGGGGTGGGTGTACCATGTGGAGGGCATGCTCCCCCCTTGGCTAAACCAAAAGCTTAGGTGGAGGGCATGCATTGGCCAAAAGTGAGGCGGTGGTTCCACCTCATCCAAACCACTAAACCACCCATAGGAAACAACCAAAACCGTTGGCCACAAGGGGGTGTGGTATGTGCCATGTGGAGGGCATGCTCCCTCCTTGGCAAGACAAGATGCTTGAAATGGGGACATGCAAGACCATGCATTTGTCTAAGAGAGGTGGTGGTTTAATCTCATGGAAACCACCCAAACCACCAAAGGAGCCCAAGCCAAAACCGTTGGCATGGAGTGGTGTGTGCCATGTGGAGGGCATGCACCCTCTTGTTTGGTCAAAGAGGCCATGGGGAAGACTCCACATTGATGAGGGTGGAGTCTAGCCCAAGCAAACCCCAAGACAAGATGGAAAGATGGATTTTCCATCTCACTCTCTCTCTCTCCCTCTCCCTCTCCTAGCCGACCCTCAACCTAAGAGAAAGAAGAAATGACTTAAGAGAAAAAAAGGATCTCAAGCTTGGCCGACCACCCTCTCAAGACAAAAGACTAGGGTTTCCATTCTCTCCTCCTCTCCCTCTCTCAAAACCTACACCCTTCTTGGCCGAACCACTCTTGGAGATTTTATATTGATCAAGCTCACACATTGGCCGAAGATCAAGGAGGAGGAAAGAAAGAAGGAAGGCTAAGGAACAAGAAGGAGCAAAAGAAACCAGATGAGCCACGGAAGTGGTAAGTATACCTTGATGTGTTTTATTAATTTGAAAGAGTTAAAGGAAACCATGGAACTCCATATTCTTGGATTGAAAAGTGGCCAAAATGTTATGGGCCATGGATTTAAAATCCATCCAAGAGATGAGATAGAAAATGGACAAACCCTAATGGGTAAGATAGGCTATGATTAATGGATATGATTAAGGACACTATGTATATAAGGCTTAAGCATGGAAAATGGTTAAAGATCATGGTTCGGCCCTTGCATGGCCGAACCCTAATTTTATTATGGCTAAGGACCTTGTGAATATTCCATGAAAGGAATGGTGAATGATCAAGATGCATGGTTTGGCCTTTGCATGGCCAAACCCTAGGGTTTTATGTATGAGAACCATCAAGGGATATAAACATGGTCATATGTTGTTTTTAAAGAAAATGATGAACCATAGGGTTTGGCCATGTTGTATGGCCGAACCCCATGAAAGGATGTTGATGAGTTTAAAAGGTTTTTAAGGATGAAGAACATGCAAGGGTGTTAATGATTTAAAAGTTTTTAAATGGGTGTATGTTAAGGATTTTTAAGGGTTTTAAAGGAGAGAAATAATGGAGGAATGTTAATCATTTTTAATGGTCTCAAAAGTTGTAATGGTAGGAGAAAATATTAATGGACTTGAGCTATTTGGACAATGAAATGATGGAGGAAATGTTAAGGGATTATGGGTTGCAAAATATTGGACCAAAGTATATTATTAAACACCCCACACCGCCCCCCCCCCCCCCCCCCCCCCCCCCCCCCCCCCCCCACCCCCATGGAGGACCTTATTTATGAACCTAATGTTACAAATGATTCAAGAGGGGGATGAAAAATAAGACATCATGGGTTCGGCCATGTTGTATGGCCGAACACATGACCCATTTTATGGACATGGTAAGTCCATGCATGTTGAAGAAATCAAATGTTCAAATGAATGGATTATCAAGCTAAGGAATGGAGGCATTATTAGGGATTTGCTAGGGTTTTTATGTCATGATTAATGAGTCATTTATGGATCCATGTTTGTGGATCAGATATGGACCTAGATATGTATAAATGAAAGGAGTACTTAGCCATGGAAAGAATAATGGCAAAAAGGTAAATAATGGGGGAAACAGAAGGACCATGGGTTCGGCCATGGTGTATGGCCGAACCCCATGGGGAATGTTGTGGACTTAGGGTCTTTTGAATGATTTAACTTATGTGTTTGGATTAATGAATCAAAGGGTGGTTGATCTTGGACCCACATGATTAAAATGATCTAAGGATTAAAAACGGACCCAAAAACCAAGTGGATGAGATTCGGCCATGTTGTATGGCCGAACCCCACTAAAGCATGTATTGTGGACTTAAACATGGTTGGAACATTGGTTTGACTTGTTGATGTGTAATAAAGTAACGGGATCTCGCAAGCGGTGCACGATCGGTGATCGATCTTTGGACGGAAAACCCAAGGACCCGGTATTTAGACATTGGTAAGATTCCTACCTCATTGAAAGCCATAGATTATGTGTATATGGATGTTTTACTTCAATTATTTTGGTATCAAATGGTATGTCTTAATGATGGGATTTTAATGCTATGGTTTGTATTATCATATAGCATGTTGGCACTTGCATCTCATGCATGGCATGGGAGGGATCAATTGAAAGGAGTCCATGCTCCATTCGGATTTCCGATAAAGCAACCGTGGGGTGGAATCCACACTGATTCCAAGGGATGTATGTTTGAAATGAAACCGGAGTCCACGCTCCGTCGGGGCTGTAACGCCCCGCTCTTTTTCACTTACTTTCCGAAAATCAGAGTCTATTTTTTTTTAAAAGTATTAGAGAGCGGGACGTCACGACGCGAGTTAAGTCTGAGTTTCTAAAGCCCGACCCTTAACTGGCCAATCATACGTGTGCGTGGACTAAGTCTAACCATTCTCAAACCATAACAAATATCTAATTATTACATGTCGAAGTCTAACTACTCAAATTACATGTCCTTAAGTAACTCAAGAAAATAATAAATAACATTCCAAAGTCCTTATGCTTGACTCCGTTCACGATCATCATTTTCTTCATTTCCTGTTTCATTCACTAGGGTAGAAGTAGCGCGTTAGAACAACGTGCCCAGTAGGAATTCTAAATAGGGCTAACACATGGGTTAGTAACAAAATCATATATAATATCATATCATCAAAATTATATGAAATCATGCCATGCCATATGACTTATGCAATGAGTCCCACCCATCACAATACTTGTAACCTCTTGATGGAATTCTCCTCATCAAGGAATCCCCACAGTGGTCTTTCGGACGCCCCGACGGAGTGTAGCCTCCGGATTCTTCTTGATGGGATTATACACATCAAGGTCTTCCCACGATTGCCTTACGGACGCCCCGACGGAGCATCGTCTCCGGTTACCAACTTCCCTCCCATGCCATGCATGGAATGTACATGTCCATATGCTATGTAATTTAAATAACCATAGCATTAAAAACTCCACATTTGAAACATAATATATTTACAACATAAATCAGCAAAATAAAGATAAAACCATATTACATAACCATGTTCCAATGAGGTAGAATCCTACCCAAGACAACTAAAGTGTCCTTGAGCTTTAAACCGGCAACTGTTCACGATCGTGCCACGTTTGTGTGGTCCCGTCACCTTGTTACACATCAACAAATCAATCCATATTCCTTTTGATTTAACATTAGGTCCAAGTCCACCAAATACACCTTAGTGGGGTTCGGCCATACTACATGGTCGAACCTCACTATCTTGATTTTAATCCCCTCTTCAAGTCCATCAATCTCATTACTTATACAGCAATCATTTATCATTTATAATAACCTAGGTCCATAAAAATATTACCCATGGGGTTCGGCCATACATCATGGCCGAACCCATGATCCATCAATTTCTCATATTTACATTCTAGCTTGTATTTACGGTTATGCCATTGGTCTAACCCTTGTTTAAAATTTCTAACAACCTATGTCCATAAACATTACTCCATTTAATCCCTTCAAAGTCCTTTAAAATTCTTTAACATGCATCCACCATTTTCATGTCCATAACATACACTCTAGTGGGGTTCGGCCATACCCATGGCCGAACCTCACTCATTTACCTTTTGCCCCCCTTTAACATCTTAGCCATAATAACACTATGGTTCAGCCATACAATGGCCGACCCATGCCTTAACCATATATCCATTTAAAAACCCTTTTAAGGTATTCACACGTTCCATGGTTTTCATGTTTTGAAACCCTTTAAAATTAATAAACCGGTCCACATGATTCAATGTCTAAGAAACCCTAACTCCATTAATATATTTGGTGGGGTTCGGCCATACACCATGGCCGAACCTCACCCTTTGGTTTTGGTGCCCTTCCTTTCCATTCTTTTTGATCCAACCCTCCAACATTAAAACCTTTCTACAATATTAAACAACTTCCATTGTAACCCTTTGAAAACCTTTTAACACATACTCATATGTCCATGATTTTTATCTCTCAAGATCCCTTAAAATAAAACCAATGATCCTTCATGGGGTTCGGCCATGCATTATGGCCGAACCCTATGGTTCCTCTTTTCCATTAACAATCATAAACATCTCTTAATCTTTCTTCCATGGGGTTCGGCCATACACCATGGCCAAACCCTATGGTTCTTTACTTTAAATACAATCCATGAAGAAAAACCTACCGGTTCCGCGACTCCTCCTGTTTTCTTTTGCTCCTTCTTGCTTCCTTTCTTCCTTAGCCTCTTTTCCTCCTTCCTCTTGCTTCTTTTGGTCGAGACTGATCTTGATAACACACTTGGAGTGGTTCAGCCAAAAGGGGTAGTTTGAGAGAGAAACTTGAGATCAGATCATGCTAAGTCCTTTTTGGTCTTTGAGAGGAGAACCGGCCTTGAGAGGTGTGGATTGAGAGGGAGAGATAGAACTAGGCCTTGAGTGAGAACTTTGATTTTCTTTCTCTTAGAATGCTGGCCGGCCAAATGATGTTTTGAGAACCAACTCAAGGCCCACTTAACTCATCCATTTAACTCATCACTTTAAAAACCAACTCACTCACTTAATTATCTTTCCATTTTAATTCACTTGACTCAACTTAATTATTTGATTTCCTTTCCAACTTAAATCAGTCCCAACTTAATTAAGCTTGGACTCACTTTGATGGTCAACCAAGTCAAACATGATCCATTGGGTCCCAATTGAGCCTTTTGACCCAAATAGTCACCTTGACCCAATTAAGTGTAACTTACCCATTTACCCTACATTGAACACTCATTCGATACCCGTTGGGTCTTAATTGAGCCATTGCCCAACATCTTACCCATCTAGGGTCCATGTCTATTAATTCATAATTTAAATAGACAAAATTCATGTAAATTGATATCTTAAAAATACGGGATGTTACAATACAATCTTCTTTTTAAAATTTTCGTCCCGAAAATCGAGTGAAGTAGGGTTCCAAACAATTTACATAAATAACTCAGGGTGAGCCGTTCTCATTTCTGACTCAAGTTCCCAAGTGCTTCCTGAATACCATGTCGATCCCATACCACCTTGACGAACTGAATCACTCGGTTTCGTAATACCCTTTGCTCAGTCCCCAATATTCTGACAGGCTTCTCGACGTAAGTCACGTCTTTGGACATCTATATCTTGTATGTTCAGTACATGAGAAGGATCGAGATTGTACTTCCTCAACATCGATAAGTGGAATACATCGTGTAAAGATGCCAACTGTGAAGGGAGTGCCAACTGATATGCCACATCCCCCATTCTTCTTATGATTGAAAACGGTCCCACATATCTTGGTGACAGTTTCCCCTTTTTTCCAAACCTCATGTGTCCCTTCCATAGCGAGATTTTCAAGAACACCATGTCCCCCACTTCAAATTCAAGGAACCTCCTCCTCTTGTCACCATAGCTCTTCTGATGATTCTGTACAGTTAATAGGTGCTGCCGTATTAACTGTATCTGCGCTGTGGTCTCTGCAACCAACTCGGGTCCATTCAGTGCAGGCTCACCGGCCTCTGTCCTGCACACGGGTGATCTACATGGCCTACCATATAAAGCCTCAAATGGAGCCATCTGGAGGCTTGCTTGGTAACTGTTGTTGTATAAGAATTCTACCAACGGCAAGTGATCCTCCCATCCACCCTTGAAATCTAGCATACATACTCTTAGCATATCCTCCAACGTTTGTATTGTCCTCTCAGACTGTCCTTCAGTCTGTGGATGAAATGTTGTGCTAGTCAATAGATCTGTCCCCATGGCTGAATGCATACTCTGCCACACTCTGCCGGTGAATCGGCCAGCTCTGTCAGACACTATAGTCCGAGGAATACCATGTAATCTAATGATATCCTTGATATACCGCCGACCCAAAGTCTCAGAAAAGCCTGTCATCTTCATTGGAAGAAAATGCGCAGACTTGGTCAGTCGATCTACCACAACCCATATAGCATCGTTGCCCTTTGAAGACCTTGGTAACCCTGTCACAAGATCCATGGAGATGTGCTCCCATTTCCATTCCGGCACTGGTAAGGGTTTGAGTAACCCTGGTGGCCTTTGATGTTCCGTCTTAACCTGCAGACAAGTTAAGCAATGAGCCACAAATTCCGCCACATCTCTTTTGAGTCCGCGCCACCAGTAATGTCTCTTCAGGTCGTAATACATCTTGGTGCTGTCCTGATGAATAAAGAGTTTGGTCTGATGTGCCTCAACCAATAACTCTTTTCTGCAACACTTAGGTACATAAATCCTTCCTCAGAATAGAAGACCCTGTCCCGGTCGTAATTCCCATTCCGGTATGACTTCACCAGTAGACATTTTGGCCCATATCTCCTCCATTTCCGGATCTACCCGTTGTTCCTGTTCAATCTTGTCAAGTACCACTTAATGACATCAAAGTCATTCATATCAACCTATTCATTCTCGCAAAATTTATTCTATCTCATGCTATCTTTTTTTCTCGTGAATCCATTTGCGATCTTATGTAGATCAATATATTCTATTTCATTTTACCTGCTACCAAGATATTTTCCATACGTACTCGCTCAATACGTTCATTCGTCTGTGTGAGGTAGCCTGCCAATACGAGCCTATGCTCAAGTCTTTTGCTGATTCCATTTTAACTAGGTTTCTAGCTGCACTCTCCTGGAACTCCATCGGCTAACTACAGAGTCAGCTGATCAGTCTAACTTGGCAGTCGCCCATAGCTTCCCATTCGAGTTTCACTAGACTCTTAACTTTCCCACTAAGTACATCTCCAAAAGTAAGCATATCTTCATTCGTACATAAGTCACAATGTGACTAACACCTTTTATTCAAAACTCCTACGATACCAATACCAGCATCAATCCAAACCACTATGGGAATCATCATCCACGGTTATACACATCCATCCCTGGTACCATTCTATCAGTGAGTATCATCTATCCATGGTTAATAACCATCCATGAATATAACCCTCCTATAGGTATAATCCATTCATGGGCATAATTAATCCAGGGCACATCATCTACCATGAGATATTCTATCCGAAGGAACAATACTTGAATACATCACTACGTGATTGTAGCAATAATATCAAAATATAAACGTACCCTGACCCCTAGCAAGCTTAAGGCCCATAACTTACTAAGCGGAAGATCCACGTCCAACGTGAAAGTCTACCTCGCCCTGCATCCCTTCACCCCAAGGGTGATTCAGTCAAGCTCTAAAGTGGTCAAACCGCGCCTAACGAAGCTAGCACCACCCCCATGGGGTAAAATAGTAACTAGTTTTGCACATCCACGCACGTCAAGTGTGCGAAATAGCCGTGAGAGCGCCCTCTAGCGCATAGCATGCGAGGGACCCACCCCTCAACGGCAACCCTATGGGACCAAGTCTCCATATTTCATATCGAGGTTCCCACGGTCTTACAGCTACTCTAAGCCATACTCATGGAATCTATATACTTATTTCATCAATATCACGTGAGGGACGCACCCATACCACATCTCAGTCATCAATATCATGTGAGGGACGCACCCATACCACGTCTCAATGTAATCAAGTGACCTCGTCACATATATCTCAATGCCAAAATCCTCATACACTCTTAAGTTTGCATACTTTATTAAAAATCATTCAAACTTCCATCACAATACAAGGGTTGGTAGGGTTAGAACAAACCCTTCAAAACGTACCCACAACCCTTGCAACTTCCGTAGAAGAACCTGCATTATCATAAAAATCGAAGAAGCTGTCAGGGCATGTCGTCGACGTGTGCCCCAACACTCCACAAGTCAGACAGGGTATTATTCCTGGTCCCCCAATGTAAGGACAATTAGTCCTCTCCTTCCCGTGCCCGTGAAGTCCATAGACAGGGCAAATAACCTCAAGGGGGTAGGGGCAGAAAGTACAGTTGTGCCCTCCTGATTACACAACTTGCACATATATCCGGGCGCTATCTCCCCTACTGATTCTCTATCATTGGGATATCTCCCATATACTCTTTTGGAAAAGGGGCTAGATACACTTCGACATCCTCGGGAAATCTTACCTGGACGTCTCCATTAACTTCCACAACGCGGTCTTGCCTGTTGGAGTTGTTGGAAGAAGAAGTCAGATCTATAGGACAGCTAGGACTTCCTTTGTCTCACAACTCTGTATACTCTATGTTACTCGACATATCTGTATCACAGCAACAGAAACATATCAATGACAACAGCAGTTCTAATCAAACTAATCTTTATTTTGGGGAAATTTCCTTAATCATCATCTTGTATTTCTTGTTTTGGGGAGTCTCCAATATATCAAATAATGTCTCTTGTTTGGGGAAATTGCCAAATAAACATCTTGTTTTTCTTGTCCTTGGGGAAATTGCCAAATCAGCAATCTTTGTATTTCTTTGTTTTTTGGGAAACTTCCTAGGTATCAATTGTTTGTTTCTCAATTTGGGGATATCGGGGGAATATATCCTAATTTGCTATGTTTGGTAAATCTAGTTATTTTGACTGTACTTCCTTCGCTATCTTTCATTGTTGTTCTTAAATTAAATGTTCAGTCTGAGTCTAACGAAGTAAATTAATCCGGTCCCCGTGCAGCGGACTCCGAAGAGTCGGTCAGTTGGGATTCTTATCTGTCAGTGAGACATGAAACCATCTTAATCTTACTTCGAAAGATTCAACCTTCCCGTTTCGCTCTGATACCAACTGTAACGCCCCGGCCTTTTTCACTTACTTTTCGAAAATCAGAGTCTATTTTTTTTTTAAAAGTGATAGTGAGCTGTACGCCACGACGCGAGTTAAGTCCGAGCTTCTAAAGCCCGACCCTTAACTGGCCAACCATACGTGTGCGTGGTTTAAGTCCACTGAGATGGTTCACACGTATTAAGTTTATAATTGCGAAATATAACACAAACTGATTGCAGATTATAATAGAACCTAAGGATAGTCCATTTTAGATAGCAAAGTACTTAGTCCCTTAACCAAAATAACTTAAATTAAATAACCATCTCAAACCATAGCAAATATCTAATTATTACAGCCGAAATCTAACTACTCAAATTACATGTCCTTGAGTAACTCAATAAAATAATAAATAACATTCCAAAGTCCTTATACTTGACTCCGTTCACGATCATCATTTTCTTCATTTCTTGTTTCATTCACTAGGGTAGAAGTAGGGCGTTAGAACAACGTGCCCAGTAGAAATTCTAAATAGGGCTAACACATGGGTGAGTAACAAAATCAAATATAATATCATATCATCAAAATTATATGAAATCATGCCATGCCATATGAATTATGCAATGTGTAACACCCCAATTTCTCAATGAAGTGGATAATTACGAAAATGCCCCTGGTTTGTTAAATTAATTATTTTGAGATGTCAAATAAGGAAATGGTGGGACCCATTGCTCAAATTAAGATCATATGAGCACATTATAAATGTCAAGTTTGATTGGATGGATAATGAACGTCAATTGAGTCGAAAATGGCTAAATGGGTCAAAAGGCCCAACTGTGTAACGCCCGCCCCTTTTCACCAAAAATCAGAGCCTATTTTTTTTTCTTTTTAAAAATGACAAAAGGCGCAGACGTCACGACGCGAGTTAAGTTCTGAGCTTCTAAAGCCCGACCCTTAACTGGCCAACCCTACGCGTGCGTGGAACATAAGTCCACGAGTACGGTTCACGCGTAGAAAGTAAGCTCGCGGAACATAAAAATAACTGCGGATGATAATAGAACTATCCTACCAGTTCTTCAGATAGCAGGGAAGAAATACCCAATTAATTATGAAAATGCCATTATACTGTATTATCCAAAATAATACCTAAATATAGCAAACTACCTAAATTATTACATTTCCGACAAGCTAACTATACAAATACATCTTTTCTAAAATAAACGTAAAACAAAATAATTAATCCGCCTCCCCAAGCTCCTAAGCTTGGTTTCCGTCTCGCCCTTCCGGTCCGCCATCCCCTACATCATCAGCTAGGGTAGAAGTAGGGCGTTAAAACACGCACCCAGTAGGATTCCGAGTAGGGCTAGCACATGGGTTAGTAATAACCACATACAGATAATAACACAGTGAAGACTATAAACCACCATATACTGAAAATATAAGTAAATAATATGCCATGGGTGTCAATGTTATGAATCCCACCTATCATTCCTGCCATATACTGTCATATCCCTCTTGACGGAAAAACCTCGTCAAGATATGTCCAACTGCAAAATATCCCCTTGACGGCAAAGCCTCGTCAAGGTGTCCCCATGCCTGTTCTCGGTCGCCCCGACGGAGCATGGACTCCGGTTTGTTTATTTTTTTCCGCCCATGCCATGCATGAGATGTAATGCATTATGCTATGTAATATGTATATCCCATACCCTTAATATACCATACATAACCTTACCATATAATGCATAATCTTAAAAATAATAAACCTAAGCATTAAACATAATGTCCATAATCATAGAACAATTGTTTTTTTTTTAAGATCAATCCCAAAATCAACCAAAATAAGATAAACATACCATTACACATCCATGGCTTACAAGTAGGTAGAAATCCTACCGAATACCGACTTGCGTCTTTAGTTCGCTTTCGACCGACAATGCAGCTACCGACTTGCGTACCACTCGCGCTATTCGGTACCTTATTAAATTACCAAATCAATCCAAGTTTTAATCATTTCCAAGCCCATAAATCATAACTTAGTGGGTTTCTTCATTTTAGCCCATATTTGCCATTTTTGCCACTACCCTTCACATAAACAATTTTTCATTAATTCATGCCTACTTAAGCCCAAAATTTAATCCACAACTTAGGTCCTTAACTTAGGTCCATTAATGATTCATTGACCATGACCTAACATCCCTAAATCATCCACTTAATTTAATCAAATTTTCCATCATCTAGACACAAGCATGGACCCAACCTTAGCCCATACAATAACTTACAAAATGGGTCATGGGTTCGGCCACACACCATGGCCGAACCCATGATGTCTTGTTCCCCATTTTCCTTGGATCCTTTAGTACATTTTAGATCTACCACAAGTCCTCCCATGAGAGGTCTACATCATGCATTTAAATCACCATTTTAAGGTATCATTACATATTTTGGGTCCATCAAAACTACTAACATTTTCCCATTTATTTATCCATAAATCACAACTATTAAATCCACCATTGTTCACCATAGGGTTCGGCCATACACCATGGCCGAGCCCATGGTTCATGATTCATCACTCCTTACTCCAAAATATCTCCATTCACCAAAATATTAAATCCATTACTATTCCCATTTTTCCATGACTTTAACCTTAAAAAAAACCCTAATTAACTTCACACACACAACAACCTAGGGTTCGGCCATACACCATGGCCGAACCCATGGTTCATAATTTATTCTCTTTTATGTCTTCCAATGCCATAAAATCCTTTTACATTTTCATCATAAAACCATTGTAAACATTACTCCCATGCATTCATTAAAACCCTAAATGCATTAATCAAAAACCTTCATTGCCTTCCATCCTTTAAACCCTAACCAATTTCATCAAACCCTAATCACCCACCATGGGGTTCGGCCATGCTACATGGCCGAACCCTATGGCCCATGATTCTTATTCCAAGCACCCCATTCCATACTCAATTCCATAATTTATACAATGCACATACGACATTTATTTATTTCTTTTCCCTAACCCTAATTTTTTTCTCCATTAGAGTTTTACCCACTTTCCATTCCTTCCATTTGATGGATTTAAAATCCATAGCATAAAATTATCTATCCACCATTAAATTTCACAAAAGCAAGCCCTAAATCTTAAACCCTAAAATCCAAAATTTCTTATTTAAAAAATACTCACTATCCGACGTCTCCTCCGATTTCCACCGCTCCAGTCGATCTCCGTAGCCTCCTCTCTCCTTCCTCTTGATCTTTGATAGGTCAAGATCTTTGATCAAGGGTGGCAACTCCCAACCTTAAAATCGGTCATGTTAGGTTTGAATTTGAGAGATGAAAAGAGGAAAAGATGATGAGAGGAAGATGATGACCTTAATCTTAGAGTGAACTCCCTCCAAATTCCATTTTTTTTTCTTCTCTCCTTGAGCTCCTTCTCTTTTTCTTTTCTCTCCTTCACTTGGACATGGGACGGCAATGGAGGAGTGGGAGGGATGGAGTTAGTGAAAATGAACATGAGAAAGAAAAAAAAATCAACCTTATCCCCATTTGATGACCTCATTTACACTTTACATTAATTTTTCACCAACCAAAGATATTTTAAGATATTTTAATCTCTTTATGGTGGTGGTTATCTAAACCACCACCAAGCCCAACGTGTCTTGCCTTTGAGGTGGGATAGCTTGGTCTCCCATTGGACCAATTTAGCCACCAATTCAATAATTTAAGTATTTAATTAATTTGGTAATTAACTTAGGTTAATTCATTTTTATTTAACCTAATTCCCATTATTCCACCCATAGTTGACCAAGTCAACCATGGTGGCCGGCCCCACCAATCATTGGCCCACTCGCCACCTCACTTGATGAGGTGGAGGTGGGTCCCACTTGGCCACACCACCATTGTTTAATTCCAAATTACTTAGGGTGATTAAATTTCATTAAGCCCACTCTAAATGGATCACCATTGGGCCCATGGCCCAATTACATTTCCCGCTAGCCCATCTACCTTAGAGCTTAACCATCTTGACCCATTGGGTCCCAAATGGGTATTTGACCCAATTTGACCATTCTTGACCCATTTAAATAAATTTAAATGCATACCATAGTCTATTGGGCCACACTTGGGCCTTTATCCAATTTTGGCCCATTTACCATTTACTCCACCAATTTTCTAATTTCCATCATTAAAATAATTAATATTCACATTTATATTAATTCCCCAAATTCCGAGACCTTACAAACTGGACCCAAGGGCTCATAACGGATGATTTGACCATTGTATAAGCCCAAATTAAATGGGGTCAAGCTGAACTGATTGGAAATCAATTATAGCAAAAATGGGTAGGCTTGAAACATAAGTGAAAACCAATTAGAAATGACAAAAATCAGCCCATGAATGGGTCATGTTGTCAAAACGGGTCAAGGGGCTGATTGGGGACCCAATGGGTCTGGTTGACTAGGTTGACCACGGATGATCATGTGGGCCCTCAATTGAACTCAAGAATGAGTTAGTTCAGCTTGAGTTGGACTTATTTGAAGTGAGTTTGATTTAAGAAAAGAGTTGACTCAAACTTGGTGAATTGAATGTGATGAGTTGGATGAGTTGAGTTATAATAAAAATATCAAGTGTCAAGTGAGTCAAGAGGAAGTGGAAAGGCATTGTTAATCACACATAACTCTTGGAGAATCCATCTCAGCCATTGAGTGTGAAGGGGTGCTCTGGCAAAGCCAAAAGACACCAAGGTTGGGCGGCGTCAAATGCATGAATGGATGCATTGGTTCATTTCCAAAGGGTGCAACGTTTGGTGAAGGGGTGTCTTGGTTGACACCCAATGCCCCATCACTTTTGGCAAGATTAAATGAGGGAAATAAATGGCAGTTGGGGCTGAAACTACAAAAGGTAAAGGTTACCTTTCTTGGCTGTTTTTGTCATTGCAAATCCAAGAATTTCCCATCTCTCTCTCCCTCTCTTCAAGTTCGTTTTCTTGGCTGAACAGCAGAGGTTTTGGCACCAGTTAATCAAGCATAAACCAGCAAGGAATTAAGGAAGAAAGGAAGAAATAGAAGGGAGAAGCCAAGGATCATAGGCTAAGGAAAATTGGTAAGATTTCTTTAGTGTTCAAGTCAAACAAGTTATAAGAAAAAGGGTGTGTATTGGGTCATGGTTATGGCCGAATGTACCCAGGTTTTAACCTTGATTAAGAGAGGTTTCAAAATGGTAAAAATGATCATTGGGTTCGGCCACCATGGAGGGGCGAACCCCATGTCAAAGATAGGTTGGTTTGATGTTTTGAAACATAGAAACCATGGAGTTTTTATGGACTGTTTTTGAGGTTTCTTTAAGATTCAAATGCATGTTTTTAAAGAGGGTTAAAAACATGGATCTGAATGACATAAGGACTGAAGGTGTCATGGGTTTAAACGGTGGAGATAAACTGATGAAATGGACCATTGGATGGCCGAATCCCATGAAGTGTTATGGTCATTGAGACAAAGAGATGAACTTATTTGGATGGTTTTGAGAGGTAAAAATGCAGCAATGTTATACTGATATTATATGTTTAATTGACACCTAAAACATGTTTGAAAGACCAAAACATGGACATAGGGTTCGGCCACTTTGGATGGCCGAACCCCATGATAGTATTTGATGATTTTGGTGAGTTCAAAACCATATAAAATATGGTGTTTGATGTGATTTGATGAAGTTTAACTTGTTGTTATTGGTTGGCCAGTATAGGGCTGAACCATGTTAATATCAGGGTTAAGTTATTGATTCAAATCATGGGTAGGTGATGGACAAAATAAATCAAGAGAACCATTGGGTTCGGCCATGTGCATGGCCGAACCCCATGGGGCTGTTTTTGGGATAAATGGACTATGTGTAAGAAAATAATCAACCATTGATGATGATGGATTATGGGATGAAAATCTATAGGATGTGGTTCGGCCATGTGGCATGGCCGAACCCCATCAATGATTATTTGATAGAATTGGGTTAAGCAATAAATGGGATTGAAGGTGATGAATGAAGAACCCAAATTAAAAAGGTGAGGTTCGGCCAAGTTGTATGGCCGAACCCCACTAAGTTGGTTTAGATATGGTTAAACTAAAGGTTAGCCTAAATGGCATAAAAGTAATTATTGATGGAATGATCATAGGGTTGGATGTATGGACTCGAACCAAAGTGGTATGGTTCGGCCATGTAGTATGGCCGAACCCTACCAAGGTATTTTTGTAGTATATGATGTCTAAGAAGGATTAAATAAAAGAGAGATCAAATAAAAAGGGAGGTTAAATCCTAAGTTAATCAGGTTCGGCCATGGGTATGGCCGAACCCCATAAGATGGAATATGGAATTTGGACTTGATAAGAAATCCAATGGTTACGATATTAACTTGTTGTTGTATAAACAAGGAAGCGGAAGTTGAACGGCGTACAAGTCGTGATCTAGTGAAAAAAAACAAACACCGAAGCTAATCTTCGGTAGGTTTCCTACCTACTTGTAACCACAGTTATGATTTGGTCTTATTATGTTCTTATGAGATATGTTGTATTTGATTTACGTTACAAATGTGGTTTTGAATGATGAGTTAAGTATTTACAAATGACATACATAGACATCTCATGCATGGCATGGGATGATGATTGTGGAAACCGGAGCCCACACTCCGTCGGAATATCCGAGATGCAACTGTGGGGCCTCCTTCGGTGGTGAAAGTCACCCTAGGAGAATTGACAGGTGGTTATGGAAACCGGAGCCCACACTCCGTCGGTTTGCCCGAGATGCAACTGTGGGGCCTCCTTTGGCGGTGAAAGTCACCCCAGGAGAATTGACAGATGATTATGGGTTACCTTGACTTGAGAGACCCAATGAAAGAATGCTGTGAAACAACTCAATGATGAAGTCTCTTGCCACAAGTAACAGGGATTACTGTGGACTACATTATCATGTGAGACCCAATGAAAGAATACGGTGAAACAACTCAATGATGAAGTGTCTTGCCACAGGTAACGGGGATTACTGTGGACTACATTATCATGTGAGACCCAGATGAAAGTGTACTATGATTTACCTTGACAGTGAGAGTCCTGTCAAGTGATGGCTATGTATGTGTGATGGGTGTGGCTCATTACAATTGCATACATACATAGCATGGTTTTATATGTTTTTGATTATCATGTACTATGTTATATATGCATGTTTTATATGCTAACCATGTGGTAGCCCTGATCGGGAACCTACTGGGCGCGTGATCTAATGCCCTAATTCTATCCTTAGAGGATAATGCAGGATCAAGGAAAAGGAAAGAGAAGGTCGATGACTGGGAGGGGAGCCAAGCCTAAGTGCTTGAATGATGAACAAGATTTCTTTATTACTGTCATTTGAATTATATATTGATGGACATGTAATAAGTTAATACTTAGCTATGGTTTGATTAGACTATCAACAATGGATGGTTGTTTATCTTAATTATCATTTGAGACTGTTACTTGCTATCTTTTCATATTATTTCCGCAGTTAGTCTAGTTTATTCTGCATGTTATTGTTGGTTCCATGTGTGATTTATTATCATGGTCTAGTTCATATACACATGGGTGGCCAGTTAAGGTTCAGACTTGAGTAGTCTGAAATTAACTCGCGTCGTGGCGCCCCCGCTCTCTTTCACTCTGTGTTTCTTTCGAAAGAAATTTTCAGACTCTGATTTTCGGAAGGGGCGGGGCATTACACAATGAGTCCCACCCATCACAATACTTGTAACCTCTTGATGGAATTCTCCTCATCAAGGAATCCCCACAGTGGTCTTTCGGACGCCCCGACGGAGTGTGGCCTCCGGATTCTTCTTGATGGGATTATACACATCAAGGTCTTCCCACGATTACCTTACGGACTCCCCGACAGAGCGTGGCCTCCTGTTACCAACTTCCCTCCCATGCCATGCATGGAATGTACATGTCCATATGCTATGTAATTTAAATAACCATAGCATTAAAAACTCCACATTTGAAACATAATATATTTACAACATAAATAAACAAAATAAAGATAAAACCATATTACATAACCATGTTCCAATGAGGTAGAATCCTACCCAAGACAACTAAGGTGTCTTTGAGCTTTAAACCGGCAACCGTTCATGATCGTGCCCCGTTTGTGTGGTCCAGTCACCTTGTTACACATCAACAAGTCAATCCATATTCCTTTTGATTTAACATTAGGTCCAAGTCCACCAAATACACCTTAGTGGGGTTCGGCCATACTACATGGCCGAACCTCACTATCTTGATTTTAATCCCCTCTTCAAGTCCATCAATCTCATTACTTATACAGCAATCATTTATCATTTATAATAACCTAGGTCCATAAAAATATTACCCATGGGATTCGGCCATACGTCATGGCCGAACCCATGATCCATCAATTTCTCATATTTACATTCTAGCTTGTATTTACGGTTTTTCCATTGGTCTAACCCTTGTTTAACATTGCTAACAACCTATGTCCATAAACATTACTCCATTTAATCCCTTCCAAGTCCTTTAAAATTCTTTAACATGCATCCACCATTTTCATTTCCATAACATACACTCTAGTGGGGTTCGGCCATACCCATGGCCGAACCTCACTCATTTAACTTTTGTCCCCCTTTAACATCTTAGCCATAATAACACTATGGTTCGGCCATACAATGGCCGACCCATGCCTTAACCACATATCCATTTTAAAACCCTTTTAAGGTATTCACACGTTCCATGGTTTTCATGTTTTGAAACCTTTTAAAATTAATAAACCAGTCCACATGATTCAATGTCTAAGAAACCCTAACTCCATTAATTTATTTGGTGGGGTTCAGCCATACACTATGGCCGAACCTCACCTTTTGGTTTTGGTGCCCTTCCTTCCCATTCTTTTTTATCCAAACCTCCAACATTAAAACCTTTCTACAATATTAAACATCTTCCATTTTAACCTTTTGAAAACCTTTTAACACATACTCGTATGTCCATGATTTTTGTCCCTCAAGATCCCTTAAAATAAAACCAATGATCCTTCATGGGGTTCGGCCATGCATTATGGCCGAACCCTATGGTTCCTCTTTTCCGTTAACAATCATAAACATCTCTTAATCTTTCTTCCATGGGGTTCGTCCATACACCATGGCCGAACCCTATGGTTCTTTACTTAAATACAACCCATGAAGAAAAACCTACCGGTTCCGCGACTCCTCCGGTTTTCTTTTCCTCCTTCTTGCTTCCTTTCTTCCTTAGCCTCTTTTCCTCCTTCATCTTGCTTCTTTTGGCCGAGACTGATCTTGATAACACACTTGGAGTGGTTCGACCAAAAGGGGTAGTTTGAGAGAGAAACTTGAGATTAGATCATGCTAAGTCCTTTTTGGTCTTTGAGAGGAGAACCGGCCTTGAGAGGTGTGGATTGAGAGGGAGAGATAGAACTCGGCCTGAGTGAGAACTTTGATTTTCTTTCTCTTAGAATGCTGGCCGGCCAAATGATGTTTTGAGAACCAACTCAAGGCCCACTTAATGCTTACTTGGGGGTTTCATCCATGGGATGAAACTCCCAAGGCTCCAACGGCCACCAAGGGTTGCCTTGGTGTAACCTCCCCCCATCTTCCTCCTCTCATTTAAAGCTACATGTGGGGGTTTCATCTTTGAGATGAAACTCCCCCCACCCTTTCCCTCCAACGTGTGAATTGGTGTTTGAATTTGAAACATCAGCCCTTCAACTTCACACTCCATTCTTTTGAGATGAATATCCCCATAACTTCCCATCCAACTCATTTATAATTTATTTCAAATCAACTCACTCACTTAACTCATCCATTTAACTCATCACTTTAAAAACCAACTCACTCACTTAATTATCTTTCCATTTTAATTCACTTGACTCAACTTAATTATTTGATTTCCTTTCCAACTTAAATCAGTCCCAACTTAATTAAGCTTGGACCCACTTTGATGGTCAACCAAGTCAAACATGATCCATTGGGTCCTAATTGAGCCTTTTGACCCAAATAGCCACCTTGACCCAATTAAGTGTAACTTACCCATTTACCCTACATTGAACACTCATTCGATACCCGTTGGGTCTTAATTGAGCCATTGCCCAACATCTTACCCATCTAAGGTCCATGTCCATTAATTCATAATTTAAATAGACAAAATTCATGTAAATTGATATCTTAAAAATTCGGGATGTTACAGGGGCGACCGATAAACAAACCTGGGGATACCTTGATGTGTTTTATCCATCAAGAGGGATACTATGAGATTGTGATACCTTGATGAGGTTTTTCCATCAAGAGGGACATTATGTGATTGTGGCTGTAACCGGAGTCCACGCTCCGTCGGGGCGACCCATAAACAAACATGGGGATACCTTGATGTGCATTTTCCATCAAGAGGGATATTATGTGATGATGGTATGGATTATGGGTGGGACTCATGGCATATGACACCCATGGCATGGCATTTACTTGCATGATTTTAATATTTCTTATATCTATGTGTTTTTGTTTATACTAATCCATGTGTTGGCCCTACTCGGAGTACCTTCTGGGCGCGTTGTCTAACGCCCTACTTCTATCTTAGACGATGACGTAGGAAATTGAGGAAGTGAAGGACGTGACCGGAGTCCTGTAAGGTCTCGGAAATTTGGAATTAATATAAATATGAATATTATTTATTTTAATGATGGAAATGTAATTGGGCCCAATGGTGATCCATTTAGAGAGGGGCTCAATAAAAAATTTAAACCACCTGAGTTATTTGGAATTAGACAATGGCGATGTAGCCAAGTGTGGACCCAAGGTTTGGTGGGGCCGGCCACCATGGTTGACTTGGTCAACCATGAGTGGAATGATGCAATTAGGTTAAGTATAATGAATTAACCTAAGGTGATTTAAAATAAGTAAATGGGAATTAAAGTAATTAATTAATTAAATAATTAAATTATTAAATTGGTGGCTAAATGGTTAAAATTACTCAAAAGGGGACCAAACTACCCCACCTCCAAGGGCAAACACGTTTGGACTTAGGGAAGGTAGAGACATAAGCCATAAAGCAATTAAAATATCAAGAAAATATCTTAAGGTTGGTGGGGGGTAATTAATGCAAAGTAAAAAGGAAAAAATGGGATAAGCTTTGATGTCTTTTCCCATTCTTCTTTCATTCAACTTTCTCTCCATTTTTCATTCTCCATGGACGTCCCACACAAGGAAGGAGAAGAGGAAGAGAGTTAGGGAAGAGAGAAAGAAGGAGAGAAGAAAAGAAGTAAAGCATTATTGCACCACTCTAAGATCAAAGGTTGGATCTTGTTTTTCATTACCCTTTTTCTCTCTCTCACACAAACTTACCATGGTCGATTCTAGGGTTGGGACTGCCACCCTTGATCAAAGATCTTAAGCTACCAAAGATCAAAAGGAAGGAGAGAGGAGGCTAAGGAAACCGACGGGAGTGCCGGAAACCGGAGGAGTCGTCGGATGGTAAGTATTTTTCTTAAACAAGAGTTTATATATATATATATATATATATATTTTAAGTGATTAAGAAGTGGGTAAATTTAAGGAGTTTAAATGAGGGAAACCATGAAGGAAAAAATATACAAAAATATGCAATGGAGAATAACAGAACAGTCAGTCGACTGAATCTATGATTCAGTCGACTGAACTGGTGATAAACGAATCAGAAACAAGTTTCTGGGAGTTTCAGCCGACTGAATTGGGGATTCAGTCGACTGAACTAGTGATGGCTGGTAATAAAAATGGGTTTCTGGGAGTTTAAGTCGACTGAATTCATGATTCAGTCGACTGAACACAAACTTCTCAGATAAGAAAAGGGTTCTGGAAGTTTCAGCCGACTGAATGTATGATTTAGTCGACTGAAGGAATGATTTTTTGAACGTGTAAAGGGATGATTGAAAGTTCAGCCGACTAAATGTATGATTCAGTCGACTGAAAATAAGCTGACAGAACAAACAGATAATCTGATACAAAGTTAGCCGACTGAATCTGTGATTCAGTCGACTGAAAGGGTATGAACCATGTTTCAGTTGTAATTCAGTCGACTAAAACTGAACTGGTAGGACAAGCAGACACTCGGATTCAAAGTCAGTCGACTGAACTGGTAATTCAGTCGACTTAATTGAAATGTACATTTTTTTTTTACATCTTCAGAGGTCGTTGTTAATCAGGTAGGAGGAATGGAGAGTATGTAAATTAAAGAGACTGAGTTTATGATACTAGGTCATGATTGATGAATCCTTAATGGATTTAAGTTAGGGATAAATTTTGGACTTGGAATGTACATAAATGAAACGGATAGATGCTGGGTTTTAGGCTCGCAAATCGGAATATTTAAAATGGCCAAAATTGGATTTATGGATGTGTTTTGAATCAATGGAAAAAGAGGCTAGGATAAGGGCTGGTTTATGATAATCTTGTGATCAGTTAGAGATTTAATCATGAAATAAAATACGGACTAATACGGTAAATGTGTAATAAGGTACCGGATAGCGCGAATCGGTAGCCGGATTGTCGGACGGAAACGAAGTAAAGACGCAAGTCGGTAATTGGTAGGATTCCTACCTTTTTGTAAGCCATGGATATGTATGGTATTTTCATCGTATTTTGGTGGACTATGGGATTTATCTTATGATGAGTTTGTTTTCCGATTATGAATGATATGTTAATACAATGACTTATATTTTAAGATGATGCATTATATGCCAAGGCTATGTATGATCAACTAAAGTTATGAGACGTATATATTACATAGCATAATGCATTACATCTCATGCATGGCATGGGCGGAAAAAAATAAACAAACCGGAGTCCATGCTCCGTCGGGGCGACCGAGAACAGGCATGGGGACACCTTGGCGAAGATTTGCCGTCAAGGGGGATATTTACGGTAGGACATGTCTTGACGAGGCTTTTCCGTCAAGAGGGATATGACCGTATATGTCAGGAATGATGGGTGGGATTCATAATATAGACACCCAGGGCATGGCATACATTTTATATTTCATGTCTTAACGAGGCTTTTCCGTCAAGAGGGATATGACCGTATATGTCAGGAATGATGGGTGGGATTCATAATATAGACACCCAGGGCATGGTATACATTTTATATTTTCACTACACGTGGTTTATCACTTTTCATTGGGTTATTATCTGTATGCTGTTGTTACTAATCTATGTGCTAGCCCTACTCGGAGTCCTACTGGGCGCGTTGTTCTAACGCCCTACTTCTACCCTAGCTGACAATGCAGGAAATGGCGGGCCGGAAGGGCAAGACGGAAGCCAAGCTTAGGAGCTTGGGAAGGCGAACTAGTGATTTTGTTTAAGTTGAATTAATTCATTTTGGAAATGTGTAATTATATAATTCAGCTTGTTGAAAATGTAATAACTTAGATGACTGCTATGTTTAGATTGTATTTTTGGACAATACAGTAATGGAATTTTATTAAATTTACGGATGTTTCTTCCCTGCTATCTGAAAATTGGTAGGACAGTCTCTATTATCATTCCACACGTAACTTTATATTCCGCGAGGTTACTTTCTACGCGTGAATCATACTCGTGGACTTATGTTCCACGTACGCGTAGGGTTGACCAGTTAAGGGCCGGGCTTTAGAAGCTCGGAACTTAACTCGCGTCGTGACGTCCGCGCCCTTTATCACTTTATCAAAAAAAATATATATATATACTCTGATTTTAAGGTGAAAAGGGGCGGGTGTTACAGTTGGTATTAGAGCGAATATCGGAAGAATGAATCTCTCGAAGTAAGATTAAGACGGTTGCAAGTCTCACTGGCAGCTAAGAATCCCAACTGACCGACTCTTCGGAGTCCGCTGCACGGGGGCCGGGTTAATGTACTTCGATTGACTTAAATTGAAGTGTTTAATTTGAGAACAACGTCCGACGGAAAGGGATGATAGCTAGGAAGAAAAAAAAAATCAATTTAAGTCGGAGTTATCAAACATAGCAAGTAGGGTTACATTTCTCTGATATGAGAAGACAAATCTAGTTTTTCCCCAAATTTGACGGAATAATGATAGATTTATTGAACATAAGGCGAGAATTTACTGATTTCATCAAGTGGAACAAAACATAGATAATCGGGAAGTTTTCCCCAAACCAAGTGTGCTTATTTGGTAACTTTCCCCCAAAAATGAGAAACAAAGTATGTTTGGTCAGTATTTCTTTCTCCAAATATGAAAAGGAGCTAAGTCAATGTTTTTCCATGACTAGGAAATGGCTCCGAAGAGAAGGACTCGTCGCAACCAGAAAGAGGTATCACCACCTCGCCAGGAAGAGGAAATACCCCATCAGGAGGAGGGACAGAATAATATAAATATACAAGGTGTACCTCCCGAGTTAAAAGATGTAGTTCAAGAGGCAGTCACTGCTGCTCTACAGCGACATTTGAGCGGAAATGCGACTACTAGCGACGGAAATGCTACTACTAGTGACACCAGTAAACGGAAGATGGTCAAAGACTTCCAGCAACAACGCCCTCCCTACTTTAGAGGAAAAGAAGGGGTTGTTGGAGCAGATCATTGGTTAAAGAAGATCACTCAGATCTTGAATCTGCTTCAGGTTTCCAGTCCGGCTGACAGAATCTTACTGGCAACATCTCAACTGATTGAGGATGCCGGTAATTGGTGGGAGGTGGTAGAAAAACAACAATCACTGGTGCCGGAAAGGGAAAGAATTGCTATGACTTGGGAATGGTTCTCAGCCACTTTTCTAGAGCAGTTTTTCCCGGAGGAAGAAAGGGAGAGCCAGACTGAAGCTTTTATATCATTAGTACAAGGCAATATGACAGTGGCAGAATATCACCGGGAGTTCCTTCGACTATCGGTTTATGCATTCTACATGGTGGATACTGAGCACCGGAGGGCCCGTAAGTTTGAACGAGGCCTTCGGCCGAGCATCAAAACTAGGGTGACAGTATTCAAGGAATCTACATTGGCAGGGGTGGTCGGCAGGGCCACTATAGTGGAGAGGGAATTGAATGAGACAGCGCGGCATGACAACCGCCGATGGCAAAGTGGGCGGGGCGCATTTCAACCCAATAAGAGGTTTCGCCCGAGTTTCAGCAGACCCTCATCTTCTACTGGATCTACAGGGGGCTTTCGCCCCAATCAGCCCTCCCCGTCAGCATCAGTTACTCAAGTCCCTAGAGGTGGGAACACTTGCTATCAGTGTGGCCAACAGGGTCACTTCAAGAGGGAATGTCCACAGCTCAGCAGACCCTCTAACTTCAGGGGTTCTTCTCGCCCTCCAGCTAAGCCAGCTCAGTCACGAGGAGGCAGAGCATACAACCAAGCGGAGCGGGCGATAAACCCCACAGGATCTGGACGGCTTTTTGCCATACCTCCTCCAGTAGCGGTGGATCGCTCGGTGATGCAAGGTATGGCCGTAGTTGGTAGTTCCTATGCTGTGACATTGTTTGATTCTGGAGCTTCCCATTCATTTATATCTGCTGCATTTATATCTGCTACGGGCACATTAGTACAGAATCTGTCTACCTCACTTGCTATTGTATCCCCTGTCGGAGACACATCTTTGGGACTCATATGCACCGGATTAAACACTGAACTCGCTGGATTCCGATTTGAGTTCAACTATTTAGTAATCGACATGATTGAGTACGATGTTATATTTGGCATGGACTGGTTGGCTACATACCAGGCTCATATTGATTGCCATCTTCGTAGGGTGATATTTTGGTCACCTGAGGGAAAACGGTATATAGTGTCCGCTAATAGATAAGGTATTCCTAGAAGACTGCAGGAAGAATTGAACCACCTTGTCTTGAACAGCATTAAGTTAGACAGGGCACTAGGGACTGAACTTCCGGCGGTAGTAGCAGAGTTTGCCGAAGTATTTCCAACAGAGCTCCCTGGTTTGCCACCCAAGAGGGAGATAAACTTTGAGATCAAGTTATATCCTGGCACAGCTCCAGTATCGTTACCTCATTACAGAATGGCACCGGCTGAGATGACTGAGTTGAAGAAGCAGATTGATGAACTGCTCAGGCTGGGCTTTATTCGGAATAGCACATCCGCATGGGGAGCCCCGGTATTGTTTGTTAAGAAGAAGGACGGTACCCTTCGGATGTGTGTGGACTATAGGAAATTGAACCAGCTGACTGTTAGGAACAAGTATCCCCTACCCAGGATTGACGATTTGTTTGATCAGCTTAGGGGTTCCTCTCACTTTTCCAAGATTGATCTGATGTCCGGATACCATCAAATCCGGGTTAGAGAGGAGGACATAGAGAAGACAGCCTTCAGAACAAGGTATGGTCTATATGAGTATGTAGTCATGCCGTTTGGGCTTACTAATGCACCAGCTGTGTTCATGGACCTGATGAATAGGATATTCCGGCCTTACTTGGATCAGTTTGTAATTGTATTTATTGATGACATCTTGATTTATTCCAAGAATCAGGAGGAACATGCTGAACACCTGCGGATAGTTCTGAACACCCTGAAGAGGAACCAGCTGTACGCTAAAGCCAGCAAGTGTGAGTTCTGGCTATCTAAGGTTAACTTTTTGGGACACGTTATATCGGAGGAAGGTATAGCCGTGGACCCGGCTAAAGTGGCGGCAGTGAAGGAGTGGAAAGTACCGACAAATGTGACCGAAATCCGCAGTTTTCTGGGTTTGGCCGGTTATTACAGGAAATTTAGTATGGACTTCTCCAAGATTGCAGCCCCACTCACTCGACTCACTCAGAAAGGAGTCAAATTTGAATGGTCGGATCTGTGCAACCAGAGATTTGAGGAGCTAAAGGAGAAGCTTACGACCGCTCCTATTCTGATCTTGCCGGAAAGAGGCAGAAATTATGAGGTGTACTGTGATGCCTCAGGAGAGGGACTAGGGTGTACACTCAGTCAAAGTAATAGGGCGGTGGCGTACGGGTCAAGACAGTTGAAAATTCATGAGCGCAATTATCCCACACATGATCTGGAACTGGCAGCGGTGGTCTTCGCTCTTAAAAGCTGGAGACACTATCTTTATGGTGAGAAGTTTGAGGTATTCTCAGACCACAAGAGCCTAAAGTACCTATTTGATCAGAAGGAACTCAACATGAGGCAACGTAGATGGATGGAATACTTGGCAGATTATGAATTCGCACTCCGGTATCATCCTGGCAAGGCGAACAAGGTGGCGGATACCCTCAGCCGCATGTCACATGCGACAGTAGCCAGTATGATCAGAACAGAATGGGAGGTATTGAATACCATTAGGGAGTTTAAACTCTACCTGAGTAATCATGGGACTATATCTAATCTGATCATACGATCCCACATGGTCTCCGAGATTGAACGCGAGCAACGGACAGATCCAGAAGTGGAGGAGATTTGGGCTAAAATGTCTACCGGTGATGTTGTACCGGAGTGGGAATTACGACCAGGACAGGGTCTTATGTTCCGAGGCAGGACATATGTGCCTAAGAATTGCAGAAGAGAGTTGTTGATTGAAGCACACCAAACCAAACTCTCTATTCACCCGGGTAGCACCAAGATGTACCATGATCTTAAGAGGCACTATTGGTGGCATGGACTTAAGAAAGACGTGGCAGAGTTTGTTGCTCGTTGCTTAACCTGTCAGCAAGTTAAGGCAGAACATCGGAAACCACCGGGTTTACTCGCACCCTTACCGGTGCCAGAATGGAAATGGGAACACATATCCATGGACTTTGTAACAGGGTTGCCAAGGTCATCCAAGGGCAATGATGCAATATGGGTCATAGTGGACCGGTTGACCAAGTCTGCACATTTCCTTCCCATCAAGATGACGGATTCATCAGAGACTTTTGGCCGACGGTACATCCGGGAGATCATCAGGTTACATGGCATTCCCCGATCTATTGTGTCCGACAGAGATGGCCGATTCACCGGCAGAGTTTGACAGGGCTTGCAGTCGGCTATGGGGACCGACGTATTAACTAGTACAGCATTTCATCCACAGACTGATGGACAGTCGGAGAGGACAATACAGACATTGGAGGATATGCTGAGAGCATGCATGCTAGACTTCAAGGGTGGATGGGAGGATCACTTACCGCTGGTGGAATTTTCCTACAATAACAGCTACCAGGCAAGCCTACATATGGCTCCATTTAAGGCTTTGTATGGTAGGCCGTGTAGATCACCAGTGTGTTGGACAGAAGCTGGTGAGCCAGCGCTGATTGGACCGGAGTTGGTCGCAGAAACTACAGCACAGATTAAATTGATACGGCAACATCTACTCACTGCACAGAGCCGTCAGAAAAGTTATGCCGACAAGAGGAGAAGGTTCCTCGAATTTGAGGTGGGAGACTTGGTGTTTTTGAAAGTCTTACCACGAAAGGGACACATGAGATTTGGAAAGAAGGGGAAACTGTCACCTAGATTTGTGGGACCGTTTCCAATCTTGAAGAGGGTGGGGAGGGTAGCTTACCAGTTGGCGCTCCCTCCGCAATTATCATCATTACATGATGTGTTCCATGTGTCTATGTTGAGGAAGTACAACCCTGATCCTTCACATGTATTGGATATTCAAGACATCGATGTACAAAGCGATGTGACATATGTGGAGAAGCCGTTCAGAATAGTCGGGAGCGAGCAAAGAGTGCTGCGGAACCGTGCCATCCAATTCGTCAAGGTGGTATGGGAACGACATGGTAATGAAGAAACCACCTGGGAACTTGAGTCGGTGATGAGAGCCTCTCATCCGGAACTCTTTGTATAAGATGTTTTGAACCTCTACTTCGCTCGAATTTTCGGGACGAAAATTTTAAAAGAGGATTGTATTGTAAGGTCTCGGAAATTTGGAATTAATATAAATATGAATATTATTTATTTTAATGATGGAAATGTAATTGGGCCCAATGGTGATCCATTTAGAGAGGGGCTCAATAAAAAATTTAAACCACCTGAGTTATTTGGAATTAGACAATGGCGATGTGGCCAAGTGTGGACCCAAGGTTTGGTGGGGCCGGCCACCATGGTTGACTTGGTCAACCATGAGTGGAATGATGCAATTAGGTTAAGTATAATGAATTAACCTAAGGTGATTTAAAATAAGTAAATGGGAATTAAAGTAATTAATTAATTAAATAATTAAATTATTAAATTGGTGGCTAAATGGTTAAAACTACTCAAAAGGGGACCAAACTACCCCACCTCCAAGGGCAAACACGTTTGGACTTAGGGAAGGTAGAGACATAAGCCATAAAGCAATTAAAATATCAAGAAAATATCTTAAGGTTGGTGGGGGGTAATTAATGCAAAGTAAAAAGGAAAAAATGGGATAAGCTTTGATGTCTTTTCCCATTCTTCTTTCATTCAACTTTCTCTCCATTTTTCATTCTCCATGGACGTCCCACACAAGGAAGGAGAAGAGGAAGAGAGTTAGGGAAGAGAGAAAGAAGGAGAGAAGAAAAGAAGTAAAGCATTATTGCACCACTCTAAGATCAAAGGTTGGATCTTGTTTTTCATTACCCTTTTTCTCTCTCTCACACAAAACTTACCATGGTCGATTCTAGGGTTGGGGACTGCCACCCTTGATCAAAGATCTTAAGCTACCAAAGATCAAAAGGAAGGAGAGAGGAGGCTAAGGAAACCGACGGGAGTGCCGGAAACCGGAGGAGTCGTCGGATGGTAAGTATTTTTCTTAAACAAGAGTTTATATATATATATATATTTTAAGTGATTAAGAAGTGGGTAAATTTAAGGAGTTTAAATGAAGGAAACCATGAAGGAAAAAATATACAAAAATATGCAATGGAGAAGAATAACAGAACAGTCAGTCGACTGAATCTATGATTCAGTCGACTGAATTGGGGATTCAGTCGACTGAACTAGTGATGGCTGGTAATAAAAATGGGTTTCTGGGAGTTTAAGTCGACTGAATTCATGATTCAGTCGACTGAACACAAACTTCTCAGATAAGAAAAGGGTTCTGGAAGTTTCAGCCGACTGAATGTATGATTCAGTCGACTGAAGGGATGATTTTTTGAACGTGTAAAGGGATGATTGAAAGTTCAGCCGACTGAATGTATGATTCAGTCGACTGAAAATAAGCTGACAGAACAAACAGATAATCTGATACAAAGTTAGCCGACTGAATCTGTGATTCAGTCGACTGAAAGGGTATGAACCATGTTTCAGTTGTAATTCAGTCGACTAAAACTGAACTGGTAGGACAAGCAGACACTCGGATTCGAAGTCAGTCGACTGAACTGGTAATTCAGTCGACTTAATTGAAATGTACATTTTTTTTTTACATCTTCAGAGGTCGTTGTTAATCCGGTAGGAGGAATGGAGAGTATGTAAATTAAAGAGACTGAGTTTATGATACTAGGTCATGATTGATGAATCCTTAATGGATTTAAGTTAGGGATAAATTTTGGACTTGGAATGTACATAAATGAAACGGATAGATGCTGGGTTTTAGGCTCGCAAATCGGAATATTTAAAATGGCCAAAATTGGATTTATGGATGTGTTTTGAATCAATGGAAAAAGAGGCTAGGATAACTGGGTTTTAATCTTGTGATCAGTTAGAGATTTAATCATGAAATAAAATACGGACTAATACGGTAAATGTGTAATAAGGTACCGGATAGCGCGAATCGGTAGCCGGATTGTCGGACGGAAACGAAGTAAAGACGCAAGTCGGTAATTGGTAGGATTCCTACCTTTTTGTAAGCCATGGATATGTATGGTATTTTCATCGTATTTTGGTGGACTATGGGATTTATCTTATATGATGTTTGTTTTCGATTATGAATGATGTTAATACAATGACTTATATTTTAAGATGATGCATTATATGCCAAGGCTATGTATGATCAACTAAAGTTATGAGACGTATATATTACATAGCATAATGCATTACATCTCATGCATGGCATGGGCGGAAAAAAATAAACAAACCGGAGTCCATGCTCCGTCGGGGCGACCGAGAACAGGCATGGGGACACCTTGGCGAAGTTTGCCGTCAAGGGGGGTATTTGAGGTAGGACATGTCTTGACGAGGCTTTTCCGTCAAGAGGGATATGACCGTATATGTCAGGAATGATGGGTGGGATTCATAATATAGACACCCAGGGCATGGCATACATTTTATATTTCATGTCTTGACGAGGCTTTTCCGTCAAGAGGGATATGATCGTATATGTTAGGAATGATGGGTGGGATTCATAATATAGACACCCAGGGCATGGTATACATTTTATATTTTCACTACACGTGGTTTATCACTTTTCATTGGGTTATTATCTGTATGCTGTTGTTACTAATCTATGTGCTAGCCTTACTCGGAGTCCTACTGGGCGCGTTGTTCTAACGCCCTACTTCTACCCTAGCTGACAATGCAGGAAATGGCGGGCCGGAAGGGCAAGGCGGAAGCCAAGCTTAGGAGCTTGGGAAGGCGAACTAGTGATTTTGTTTAAGTTGAATTAATTCATTTTGGAAATGTGTAATTATATAATTCAGCTTGTTGAAAATGTAATAACTTAGATGACTGCTATGTTTAGATTGTATTTTTGGACAATACAGTAATGGAATTTTATTAAATTTACGGATATTTCTTCCCTGTTATCTGAAAATTGGTAGGACAGTCTCTATTATCATTCCACACGTAACTTTATATTCCGTGAGGTTACTTTCTATGCGTGAATCATACTCGTGGACTTATGTTCCACGTACGCGTAGGGTTGGCCAGTTAAGGGCCGGGCTTTAGAAGCTCGGAACTTAACTCGCGTCGTGACGTCCGCGCCCTTTGTCACTTTATCAAAAAAAAATATATATATACTCTGATTTTAAGGTGAAAAGGGGCGGGCGTTACAAGTCCAGCTTAGGAGCTTGGAGGACCTAGTTTATTTATTTAAGTTTTATTTATGGAAATGTAATTTGAGTAACTAGCTTGTTGGACTGTAATAATTTAGACTACTTTCTTTGGTTTGGACTTTCATTTGGACATTTTATGTTGAAGTATTTATTAATTAAGTGATGTAATTCCTTTCTATCTAAAATTGGTAGCATAGACTCTATTATAATTCCGCATTAAGTTTATAATTCCGCAAGTTGAACTTATTACGTGTGAACCGTTCTCGTGGACTTAGTTCCACGCACACGTTTGGTTGGCCAGTTAAGGGTCGGGCTTTGGAAGCTCGGACTTAACTCGCGTCGTGACGTCCTGCGCTCTTTGTCACTTTTTATTTCAAAAATAATAATAATAATAATAGACTCTGATTTTCGGCATAGTGAAAAGGGGCGGGGCGTTACAACTCCTATCCGAGGAGGGCACAAACAATCGTCCTTAAAAGACCAATCCGCCATCTGACCTCACTGTCCATCCATTCGGAACCTGTCCCTGTATCACTTTCTCTCTCAAACCAATTACCTCTAAGTCTACCTGTTGAGCCTTCACCACCTTGTCAACCAAAGTGGGTTGTGCCACTAGGTTCTGAATCCATACAGTCCCACTACTCTCAACCAGCTGTAAATCATAGTCGGTCGCTGTCTCAAGCATCTGCCACTGTCCAATCCCCAAACTGGCCACCATACTGCGGGACTTGCAGCTCAAAGCATCAGCCACCACATTTTCCTTACTCGGGTGATATGAAATTTGGAAGCCGCAGTCCCCCAGAAACTCCATCCACCACCGTTGCCTCAAATTCAGATCCCTCTGAGTAAACAAGTATTTGTGACTTTGGTTGTCGGAGAACACCTCAAACCATTCTCCATACAAATAATGTCGCCAGATTTTCAATGCATAAACCACCGCAGCCAATTCCAAGCCATGAGTGGGATAGTTTTGCTCATGGGGTTTCAACTGTCGTGACCCATATGCCAACCACTCGGTCATCCTGCATCAGTACACAGCCTAGACTATCCCTAGAGGCATCGCAGTATACCACATACCCTCGCCCTCGCTATGGTACTACCAATATAGGAGATGTAGTCAATCTCTCCTTCAAATCCACAAAGGCCTGCTCACAAACCTCATTCCATACAAAAGTGACTCCCTTTCGGGTTAGTCGGGTCATAAGAGCGGCGAGTCTAGCAAAATTCTTTACAAACTGGAGATAGTAACCTACTAACCCCAAGAAACTACAGACTTCTAACACATTTTGCGGCCATTCCCAACTCACAAATGCCTCTACCTTCGCGGGATCCACCACCACGCCTTCCGCCGATACCACATGCCCAAAAACTGTACCTCGGTCAACCAAAATTCACACCTGTTGCATTTTGCATATAACATGTAGTCCCACAAGGTCTGTAACATTGTCCTCAAGTGTTGCTCGTGCTCTAACTCTGTGGCGAAATACACGAGGATGTCATCAACAAACACCTCCACAAACCAGTCCAAGTAGGGTCAGAAGATGCGATTCATCAAACCCATGAAGGTAACTGGAGCATTCGTCACCCCGAATGGCATGACCACAAACTCAAGTGTCCAGATCGGGTGCGAAATGCAGCCTTCTGGATATCGTTCTCCTTCACCCTTAACTGATGATACCCTAACCAGAGGTCTATCTTGGAGAAGCACCTAGCTCCTCTTAACTGGTCGAAGAGGTCGTCGATCCTCGGCAACAGATATTAGTTCTTAATTGTGACCAGGTTCAATTGCATGTAGTCGATGTACATCCTCATCGAACCATCTTTCTTTTTCACAAACAAGGCCGACGCGCCCCAAGGTGAAGTACTTGGGCGGATAAACCCGACCTCTGAAAGTTCCTTCAACTGAATTTCCATCTCCCTCAATTCTGCCGGTGCCATTCAATATGAAGCAGATCGATCACGAACTCAATCTCTAGGTACGGGGGCCACTCCGTTAGTTTCTCGGGAAACACCCACGGGAACGCCTGCACTACCCGAGGCATCTCCACATGCTCATCCCTAACATCCTCCCAACCCATGCTGGCTACCACACCATAGAGTGCTGCATAACCACATATCTCACCAAAAGCAAGACTAAAGGATGGACTTAGTTTTCCCACAAACCCCACTCCCGTCAAGGATCGGCCAGACACTCTCCTCTCGTGGCAATCTATAACAACTTTGTGGGCTGATAACCAATCCATGCCTAAAATCACATCGAACCCAGTCATGTCCAGAACCAACAAATCAAACACCAGCTTTAGACTGCCTATGTCACACCCCGCCCCGATGTGGGCCCGGGACGCAATGGATTTTTTTTCTAACACATAGTTAGCAACTTACGGTGATTTTACATATCATCCGTATAATGAACTCATTCTGTAACTCGATAGAATTCCTAACAAACAAACGTCACACATGCTCTTTAAAAATGGACTCAAACATGTACCATATATCACCTAAAACCATATCACATCAGAGTTGCTCAGCAAAGGCATAATGGTTTTCTTACATGAAAGGTTAGCGATTCGAAGATCGCGATAATACAACACATAATGTTTAGTCCCCCTAACAATGGACGTTCTCTTCTAATGGGTAACGCACAAGCCTCCAAATCCCCTAGCTAAACATTGAGGTAAATCCAATCCTTCCTTTAGCAGAAATCCTGAAATTTTAAGGGAGTGACCTAAACCAGCCTAGTGAAGAGAAACAATAAAATGTACAAGCATGTTATATAACCGACTCACGTTATAAACTAAACATGCAATCATATGGTTATAACATTATAACATATGGTTAACACCCCAAAACACATAACATAGTTAAATACGCCAAGGGCCAACACTCAGTTATATAATCATATTATAATAGTCACATAAAGGTAACACCCTAAATACACAACTATGATTATATCAACCATGTGGGTTTGATACTTAAACACGCAGTCGAGATAATATCACGACAAAGGTCAACACCCAACCACAATCATGATGGCGATGATAATATAGAGTTAACACCCTAATCACACCGATATTCGACAATATAGGGTTATCACTCAAGCTTGCAATCATGATAGTAACAATCATATCCAATGCTCAATCACACATATATATTAGTGTGCCATGCAATGCACACTAAATGGAATTTTAATTACTCGTGTCTCAACTCTCAGATCCCACGTCATTCCAATGTTATCCGTAATGCTAATCCTTATTGTGCGTACACTGTACTGCGGACTCTATGTCACTACCTTCGTAAGTCACGGTCTAGTACTACGAGTTATACTGCGGCCTCTGTGTCTACTCTCACGCAGGGCTCACGCTAAGTATCTACTGGCTTGTTATATGTTGTATATCTCACGCACTAAGCATATATAACCAACAATCCTTTGCACAGAGTATCTTGTACGAAGCACAAGCACTCAACACGAGCACTTAGTGTCAACATCTAACAATAGCACTTAGCGTCTAACCCATTCACGCAGATATCTCATATGCCTAAAATGCATACCTAGCATTTTAAATAACATGCATATCGTTCATGCATTCCTTACTAAGCATATGAATCAAACATACAGTATATATATTCCATTACTCATGTACATATTATATCATGTACCAAAAATATATGATTATCATAACATACAGTAGCAGGTCACTCCAAAGGCAGTCATCACCAGCCTTCTTGCTATCATGTACCCCCAGCCCCCCAACACACAACCGAGATACCATAACATGAATAATTACACCTATATATGGTCAATCACATTATATAGACCTGCATAACAAGTATTAATGCATACTTTTATGGTCGTAAGTTTTTAGTTAATATTTCGAAGTGATAAGACTACCACTCATCATTCATTACATCTAGCATAAATTCACTTAGCATTCTTACCTTCACTCAGTAGTCATCTCACCTAGATTCTATCATGCATTCTCTACCTTGACATGTTAATTGCCCCTTAACATGAACTTGCATTTATTATCATTAAGCATATTAACAGAACAAAGTAAAATATGCATCTATGTTCCGAAACAAAAACTTTGCATTTTATCAATCATTAAGCATTTATTTCCAAGCCACACAGCAATTTCACTTTCAAGGGAATCAGATACTGAAAGTAAACTGTGGAAAGTAAACGACGAGAAACGTAACAAGCAATAAAGCGTTGAGGAGATAATAAAGTGGCAAATTTCTTTTTTACCCCTTTCATCTTAGTTTACTTAACCTTTACCAATATTTCGCCATGTTTGGAAAGAGGGGATGATTTCCCCATTTAATCCAAAAAGTATTACCATGACCCGCATACGGCCAGATTCAAGTCTTGGCACAGAAGCCGTGTATGCAGTGACTATCGGATTCTAGTCCAGGCACAGTAGTTTCGATGTCATTCAGCCCGATTCAAGTCCGGGCGTAATAATAATCAATCCCTGTATTATTACATCCAATTTTGAACCAAAATACATTCGAAAATAAACTTATGTTGTTACACTCAAGGAGTGGTAACCCACTCAATGCACACACTCAGTAAACATCCATTCATCGAATTTATTCACAAAGTCCAATATTCACTTCTATCAATTTCACACAGTTACCCGAAGTCCAAGTTGGAGACCGATACTCGCACATCTTCACCCAACTATAAACCGATTAATCTCTCGGCACATGACTAGGTCCATACTGTGTTTGTAGACGGCTAGGCCTCAACTCCCAGATACCTTTTTGGCGCTCACTTCGGTGTCCAAAAACTGAATTATTAGACACATTCCCTTACCCGATCTCGCATTTTGGCCTCGTTCACGTCTTTTCCAAATTCATTAAGTCCATGGGTCCCATCATTGCCGTTAGGTTAATGGAGGTCCAAATTTTAGAGTTAATGCAATATGTGATTCATTTCAGAAATAAAAACGTATGGTTGAGTATCCTCACCATGAAATGGTGAGGTTCTGAAAGAAAGTACTGAAAGAAACGTAAATGACGTGTAAATAAATTGTGGAAAGCAATGCGTGCAAAAACACGGGAAATAAATACACAAAGTAAAAGCGTAAAGTAAAGACACCTAAAAGCATGGTGTCCGTTTAAAGCGGAAAATAAAATTAACACTCAGTGCCTGGTCTCGAATCTTCCCTTGCCTCGAATTCGAATTTTATCTCCTTCCATACCTCATAAGCAGTCGCTAGTTCAAGACTCCATTTGCTAACTTCACTAATAATTTCATTACCATCACGATCAAGATTACTTCCCTCATTACGAGCTTGTACACATGCTTCTAAAGCCACCAGATTAGCTACTGCACCAAGCGCGTTTCCCCAAGGGTGTCCTAAAGTTCTTCCACCGAAATGTAGTATGGAATCATCCCTAAGGATCTCGATCAGGGCAGGCATATGCCAAACGTGAATACCCCCTGAAGCCACGGGAAGTACACCTAGCAGAGAGACCCAATCTTGAGTGAAATAAATGTCGCGACTTCGATCTTTTTCAATAAAATCATCATATAGTAAATCAACAAAACCCAAAGTGATGTCTTGTTCCCCTTCCAGTTTACCTACTATGGTACCAGAGTGAATATGATCTCCACTAGACATACGTAACGCTTTAGCTAGTACACGAAAGTGTATACCATGACTCTTATGTCTATCAATAATTGCATGCATTGCGTGATGGATGTGAAGTAGGTCGTTGTCCCGACAATAATGAGCCAAGCTAGTATTTGCAGTGAATCCCCCCGTTAACTAGTCATACATTATAATAGGAACTCCCAATTCTCTAGCAAACACGGCCCTTTTGATCATTTCTTCGCATGTACCTGCAGTAACATTCAAATAATGTCCCTTGATTTCATCTGTTTCGGCTTGCGCTTTATAAATTGTTAAGGCACAAAATAAGAAACAGTTTCTCCAACGTATAAAAGGTTGGGAGTTCACATTCTCATCATCCTTGGTAAAATGAAGTCCACCGCAGAGACATTCATAAACTTCCCTACCTTCTTGGCGGATAACCCCAATTTTTGTTTAATAGTACATCTCAACAGGGGACAACCATACTTGTTCAATTTATCCAGTTCAACTTGGATACCATGGGGCAGGCCTAGGAAAGTTTTGGAATAAGTAGAAGGAATTCGCAGATCCTCTAGACGTAGAGCTCTACAAGCTTTGAACCCAAATACATTACCCATAATAAAAGTAAACATGTTAGTAACAGAACCTTCTTCAAAAGGGTCTAAAGGATAAGCTACATAGACAATATATTAATTTTCCTCCCCATCAAAGGGCACAATTTGGTAGCATCGTCCTTTGTAACGATCAAGGTTGGTAAGTCCATCGGTCCACACAGTTGTTCATGTACCAGTAGAAGATTCGGTAGCTACCACAACCCCTACTTCCTCCAATGGAACTCCAGGTTGAGGAGTTACTCAGAATGCTGCCAAAATATGAGTATCTTTGGTTTCATAGTCAGGAGTATAATAAGTCAATTTGTAATCTTTAACACCAGCTTTGAATCCAACCTGCTTTAGTCTCTATCTTTGGTGACAGAAGTCCCTCCCTACAACTCATGAATTAAGAATTCTCACAATAACAAGATCTGCTCGACATGGATTAGGAATGAATGAAACCTTTCGCAAGAATACTTATATTATCTCTCTCTCTCTTTTTGACGTAATTGCATATATAAGCAATGGTATTGGACCCACTCCTATAGTATGGTACTAGCATTGAGGAACTGGGGGCCCAATGAACCTGCAAGCACGGTCTAGTAAGGTCAGAGTGGCCGGTCACCCACCAGCTAAGATTCGTTCCAAGCTTGAGGAAGCGAAAGTTAGCTCGATGGGAAAGGAGGAAGAATAACTCACTAAAGTCGATAGTGGGGGGAGGAAAACACTTTCGCCTTTTTGTTGAGACAGCAAAAGTTGGAGAAATGCAGAAATACAGGATGACTAAAAACGAACTCACGGAAGTCGATCAACTATTCCCAATTTCTTTTGACCAACTATTGTAGATATGACATCAAGCTCTATGTTTAGCTATTAGCCTTCAGACTAGCACCATTCCTTGCTTCTTATAAGGCTAAAAAAAGTAATGTAGAAATGATTGAAAAAATGACTAATCCCTTTTTCAGAATCTACTCGAACTGAAGCTTGGTAAAATTTTGTTAAGTTCTAGAAGAAGATATAGAATAGAATCTCACGGTTCTAGAACAACAGCGGCTTACCAGCTGCTGAAGGCTGTTTCGGGTCACTCGGGCAACTAACTGATCAGGGTCTGTCTCTCCAATGAATGGTTCTGCTTCTTTACTTTTCCCTAGCTATTGTTGCTATACTCGGGATGATCGGCCATAACTACTATTAGCGGCTTGCTGAGTCCCTAAGTTTGTGAATTCCATGGCTCAGGAAGAAGCACTTGCTAGAAGCTTGAAGACTCAAGGTGATCAAGAGTGAAGATCATGCTCCATCAGATTAAAGCTCATCATTATGGCAATCACAAAACAAGTATTTGGCCATAGATGACTTTTGGTGGTACCCACACCTTAGGAGGACCATACCTAGGCTTAGTTGCATATGTTGGTAATGGACATAATAAGCCTAGAGAAGAAACTTGACAGTGAATTCGAAGCGAACTTGAAAATATGAATTAAGTTCACAATCAGCTCGACCAGTCGTTCTCATTGACCCCTCGGTGGAGACAGGATCGACCCATCGTGGTCAAAGACTGTCTACCAGATTGACAAAGGTTCTGGATCATATAATTGTCATTCTAGGTAAGCCTCTGATCGAAAGTCTCGTATGCACCGACTGTTGTGCAAATTTTAAATTTATAACTACTTGCAAGCGCACGAATCGAATTGGAGTATAGAGATATGCAAGTGCGAGGTTGAACCCACAGGGACTTGATTTAGAATGAACGGGAAAACAAATTAAAAAGTCTAATATTTTAACCTTAACCTAGTTAACAATTTTTCAGGAGAATGATTGAATTAAACATGCAAAATTAAAATAAAACAACTAAAATAGAGATTGAATAAAATGAGAAAAATTACTAAGGTATCGGATTCCACCGCCATTAAATCCATAATATTCCAATTGTTTATATTAATTCCCAGTTTTAAAGATTTAAACATTTAAGTTCATTAATATGGTGTTCAAAATTCAGATTTTCCTTCGCTTTTAAAGATGTAATTTCTACGCATTCAATTTATCCTATTTTAATTTAAAAGACAATGGATCAAAGGGATAAATCTAAGCATCCAATGTATTTAAATTAAAATAAAAGAAAATAATGAATCAAAGAGTTTACTTTAATTCAATTAAAAACCAAGCATTAATTAATTAAATATTAATATTAATAGCCAAAAATACATGGCATTGATGGTAAAAATAATTAACATCTATTAATTTGATGAAGCCAAAATCATAAATAATCAAACACACATAATTTGGAATTAAATAAATAAAAGAAGAATTATTTCATTAATGGGGCTTCCTCTTCAACCTCAGTACAAGAAATTAGCTGGACATTATGAAAGAATTAAAACAAAAGAGATAGAAAAATAAAACCCGAGCCATCGTCCTAGATCCCGAGCCTTCCCTCTCTCAGCCAAGCCTTCTCCTCTATATATTTCAAGTTCAATTCATCTCAATGGATGGGTGCACAATTTATAAGCTTTTGGGAGATATAAAATAAGTAAGCATGGGGCCCACTCAATCAGCCGATGGCATGCTTTGCTGGCCGACTCCTATTTCTCTGTTATTGGATACACGGCAACTTCCTCTGTATGGATTTCATTTCTGAGCTCAGCCACCTTTTTTCTTTCCTTTCTTTTTCTACTCCTTTCCCATGGATGCAATGGCTGGTCCTTTTTCAACTGGTTGCCTAATTCCTTTTGCAAAGGTTTGCCACTAGGTGCTGATGTACTTTTCTTCTCAACTTGGCCAGGCTTGGCTTCTCTCTTTGTTTGTTAAGAAACGCTGCTCACAGTGGTGTTCCAATGGCTGTTCTTAGGCTTCAATCTAACTTAAAAGAAGCTCTTGGCTGCCTCTGCTTCATTGGTTGGGTTTCTTGCTGATGTTTGCAAAGTTTATCTTCTCTCTATCAACCCGAACACCAGTTCAAGCTGAGAAAACTCGTCAATTCCACTTACTTAAGCTAGCTTTGGGTCTAGAAAGTGCCCCAACCTAAAACACATAAAATACATTAATTGGATAAAATTAATTAATATGAGATACTAACAAATATAAATTTAAGAGTAAAATATGTAATAATTTTGCACTTATCACCGACCCCTCAATGAAAGGCTGAAACGACCCCTCATGGTCAACGACTCTTCGATAAAGACTTATGAGTTCTGGAACTTAGAACTCGGGTGGACTCTAGAAAAAATAGACATATCGGTAATACAGACCGGTCGAGAGTACCAGGACCGACACCTCGATAAAGGGCGACAGGTCAGTCTGGGTAAGGCTAGTTTCTGGACTTGAAACTCTGTCAGCATGGTATTGCCCCAGACCGAGACTCTCGTATGGATCGACCTCTCGGTGCCATGACTGTCACCCATCGGTAACACAGACCTGTCGATCAGATATAAATTGTGCCGTTGAAAATGCATTTAATGCTCAACGGTCGGGTGGTTGAACGGTAATATTTTTAGCCACCGACCCCTCGATGCGCCCGACCTATCGGTACATGACAGTTTCTGCAACTGGTTGCTTTCTCTATAAATAACAATCTTTGTTCAACTAGTTGATATCCTTTGGCAAATCCGTTGGACCCTCATCATTATTAGTGAGCGTAAACAAGGGCCAACAAAAGGATCACTCTCTCTTTTGTGCTTACACTTGGTAAATCTAATACAATCAATCATATGAATTGAGTTTGTGAGAGAGAGGAGAAAGGATAATCAACAAAGATAGATATTGGTAGAACCAATTTCCTAGTCACCCTGAGATTGTGATTGTTCAACGACAGCTACAAGGCGGAGTGTCGGGATTAACTCGGGCACACATTGGGTGGATCTTGAAGAAGTACACATCAACGAGATATAAAAAAATCTAGAGCGTCGTCTCTGGCACATGTGGTGGGTGGAATTCCCAGCCAAATGAATAGGTGGAATTCCTATTCTACATGTGGTGGGTCGCAGCCAAATGAGTGAGATAGAATTTCTACTCTAATTGTGAGGGTCTAAGTCCCCACTTCGTGAATTTGGAGATAGCTCAAGGTTGAGCTAGTCCTAACATTGGATGTAGGTTGGCTAACCGAACCACTATAAAATTGGTCTTATGGTGTTTGATCATTGGGTGTTTGTGTTTTAGTATTTAAGCACTCTTCTCAACACACATCACTTTGCATTTGATTCTCTTTATCCATACATTGTGCACAAGCATTGATAATCAACCAATATGCAAAGGGTTATAAACTTAGTGTGATCATTTAAGTAATTAAAAATAATTTATCACACTAAACAAATTTCTTGATTAATGTTGTCATTCCGCTGCACTTAAACTTTAAATTATCAAGAAATTTGTGAACACCATGGAAACTGTAACGCCCCGCCCTTTTTCACCCGTTTTTCGAAAATCAGAGTCTATTTTTTTTTTTAAATAGAAGAGTGAGAGAGGGCGCGGACGCCACGACGCGAGTTAAGTCCGAGCTTCTAAAGCCCGACCTTTAACTGGCCAACCCCACGCGTGCGCGGAGCTAAGTCCACGAGAACGGTTCACGAGTAAGAAGTAAGCTCGCGGATTATTATTGCGGAACATGATAATAGAGTCTATCCTACCGGTTTTTAGATAGAAGGGAAGATACAACAGTGAATTTACCAAAATGCCCCTATGTTCATGATTATATCACAAAATGTATCGTCCATATGTAACGTCCAAAACCATCGCAAGAAATGTAAATTTATACAACCCGACAAGCTAAGTTACTTAAAATTACATCTCCAAAATGTAAACATAACATAAACTAGGACTGCACTTTCCAAGCTCCTAGGCTTGGCCTCCGGTATGTCCACCGCTTCCTGCCTCTCCTGCGTCATCAACTAGGGTAGAAGTAGGGCGTTAGTCAACGCGCCCAGTAGGACTCCGAGTAGGGCTAGCACATGGATTAGTGATACACACATACCGATAACATAAAATACAACAAAATAAGCATGTGATGAACGCTATGCCATGGGTGCTTATGTCATGTGTCCCACCCATCATCCGTATGATCATACAATATCTTGTTCCCCATGTTTGCTTCTCGGTCGCCCCGACGGAGCATGGACTCAGGTTATAGCCCTCAGGCTATCCCCATGTCTGATTCTCGGTCGCCCCGACGGAGCATGGACTCCGGTTATAGCCCTCAGGCAATCCCCATGTCTGATTCTCGGTCGCCCCGACGGAGCATGGACTCCGGATTGTTTATTTTTTTCTGCCCATGCCATGCATGAGATGTAGTGCATTATGCTATGTAATATATATGTAACCCATATACTTGACATATCATACATAGCCATATAATGCATATTATTAAAATATAAACCATATGCTTCATAACTTAAAATTCATCATAAGATAATTCATAATCATAAATCCATCGTAAGCCAAATCGAATAATATAAAATACCATCACATATCCATCGCTTACAAAAAGGTAGGAATCCTACCGAATACCGTGTCGCGTTCCGTTACGCTTTCCGTTCGATAATCCGGTCGCCGATCGTGTACCGTTTGCGACGTCCGATACCTTATTACATTTACCGAATTAGTCCATACATTATCCATGATTAAGTTCCTAACTAATCATAACCCTAGGTCCATTCAATGATCTTTAAATACATTATAAGTTTATCGAAAATCGGCCATGATGAAGGGCCAAACCCCATGGAAGGTTGTTGCTTATAAATTATGGAGTTTTAATATGGGAGTTGGTTAATGAATTTCAATGACAAAAACCATGGAAAGACATGTTTAAATTATAGTTTTTGGGTTGAAAACCATGCACTGATTATGCATGTTTTAAAAGGGGATTTAAAGTGATTTAAGAAGAGGTTGATAAATCATAGGGTTCGGCCATGGTGAAGGGCCGAACCCCATGAAAAGTTATTGGTTATTTTTATGGAAGAAAATTGGGAAGGATTATGGTTAATAAATTGGTATGGTTTAATGGAAGGTTGATTATACTTTTATGGTTAAAAACCATGGAAGAAAACAATGGAAGAACTTAATAATTTTAATGGAGTTTTGAATGATGAAAGCCATTGAATACTATTATGGATTTTAAAAGAGAACCTTGTGAACCATAGGGTTCGGCCATGGTGTATGGCCGAACCCCATGGAGTTGTAATGGTATTTTTAAAGTATGTTAATTGTTTTTGGAAGGTAGGATTAAATTGGAAAGTCTTTAATTTAGAAAGGATCTATTTATGGAAAGAACTTGGAATTATGAATCCAAGATTAGGAAATGATAAATTTAGAAAGTTTCCCATTTTAGGGACTTTCTAAGTATGGAAGTTGGATAATGAAATTATAAAGTTTCTAAATGTGGACTTTCTAAGTATAAACTTAAGTTGTTGAGAAATTATTATGGACCATGTGACGGGTGAATGATTTTAAAAGAAACTATGGGTTATGTAAGCCATGAGTGGCAAAATTGTAAATACTTGTTAAAGATGGAAGTTTAGCCTTGTATGGCAATAAGGTAATTATGAGAAATTATTTGGAGAACTTAGATGTTTAGGATCCATGTATTTGAATCTAAACATGGGAATTGATTGGCGGACCAAGGGTTATGTACTTTGGATTAAAATAAATAGAATATTAACTAAGGTTGGACCAATGGCATTTTGGTAATTAATGGAATAAATGAACAAAAAGGGTGAGGTTCGGCCATAGGTATGGCCGAACCCCACAAGTATGGTTTATGGATTTAAATACTGCAAATCAAGTGGGACTTGGTGTTGACTTATTATTATATTATAAGGTAACGGGATCTCGCAAGCGGTGCGTGATCGATGATCGATTCTTAGACGAAAGACGCAAGCACGCGTTAACGATCTTTGGTAGGATTCCACTCTTTGAAACCATGGGTTTATGTACATTGTCTTTATCTTATTTTGATGATTTTATATTGCAAAGGATATGTTTCAAATGGTGATTTTATATGCTATGTTTATTTGATAAAATAGCATGTGTTTCAAATATGAGCTTTTGAATGCTATGATTTTGTATAATTGCATAGCATGTGGACATTTGCATCTCATGCATAGCATGGGAGGGATGAACGGTAACTGGGGACCCACACTCCGTCGGGACGTCCGTAAAGACTAGTGGGTGATACCTTGATGAGGAGAATTCCATCAAAAGGATACTATGTAGCCGGAGATCCACCACTCCGTCGGGGCGTCCTTAAAAGAATCATGGGGGATACCTTGATGAGGAGCTTTCCATCAAGAGTATATTATGTGTGAAAATGTAGCCGGAGGGTCCACATTCCATCGGGGCGTCCAAAAGACCAATGTGTAGGGGTACATTTTATGTACATGTGATGGATGGGACTCATTGCATATGATAGCATGGCATGACATTGAATCGGCATGATTATGACTTTTATTATCATGCAAGGTTTTGGTTTTTATCAGTATGATTGGATCTCTATTATCATACACTGTTTTGGATATGATGCTTTATAAGTATGGCATGATTTATTATAACTGATTTGATATATTTCTTATATCTGGATTTTTGGTACTAACCCATGTGTTAACCCTAATTGGAATACCTACTGGGCGCGTTGTACTAACGCCCTACTTCTATCCTTTAGTGGATGATGCAGGAAACGAGGAAAACGCTAAACTCAGAAAGGGACAAGCATAGGAGCTCGGAACGCTTTTAGTTTTATATTTTGTTTAAGATACTCAGGGATTTGTACTTAGAGTATCCAGATTTCGGAATGTAATAACTTAGATGAATTGCTATGGTTGGATGTTTTATTTGGATAATGATTAAAGTGATTTATTGACTAAGTACTTTGTTATCAATGGAAGAGAACTTGGTTCTAATTTTATTCCGCATCTTATGATGTATTCCGCATGTGTATCGTATTTCTATGTGTGAACTGTTTTCTTGAACTTGGTCCATGAACACATAAGGTTGGCCAGCTAAGGGTCGGACTTTGGAAGTTCGGACTTAGCTCGCGTCGTGACGTTCCGCGCTCTATCACTCTACTCTGTTATAAAAAAAAATAGATTCTGAATTTGCAGGAAGAAGAAAAGTGAAAAAGGGCTGGGCATTACACAATCAATCAATTATGACATCAAATAATCAATTCATATATGCCTCTGCGGGGCATCGGATACGAATACACCCGGATGGGGACCCGCCACATAATGGTATCAACAGTTCCCTTGCCGAGTCGCTCATAATACCGGGGACCCCCATTCACCACATTCCATACCCGCACATCTGATAGAATAGTAATATGCATAGATTCATGCTAAAAGCGGTGATAAGTTCCCTCACCTGTGTGTGTCCTTGAAATACAATACGAGAAAACAAGTCCGGGGGTTGAAGGGGCTCAATCTGCTGAAACAAGAATAGGAGGGTAAGAAAATGGTTTAAAACAAGCAGAAACGAGTCTGGGCAGTAAACGGGCCCAAAAACGGCTTGAGCCCAAACTGGACTGAACTAGGCCCGAAATTGAAAACTGGGTCCAAAACTGGGTCGAGCTCGAAACTGGACCGAAACGGGTTGGGCCTGACTGGGTCAAGCCAAAGGCTGGGCTGAACCTGATCTGGCGAACTAGGCCGGATCATCGGGGTCCAAAGTAGGACCCGGCTGAGTCAACTCGACAGCTCTTAGTGACTCAGCCGAAGAAGAAGGGGAAAGAAGGAAAATGAGGGAAAGGAAAGGAAAAAGAAAATCAGGAAAAATCAGAAGGGGGAAGGAAGAGATTTTGAGAGAGGGAAGAATAATTGGAAAGAAGGAGAGAAGTGGAGATGGAATTGGAAATACCTGGGCTAAGCTGGAACTCGGGGAAGCAGAGGTGACGGCCGGCAGCCAGAGATTAGGAAGCACGGCAGAAGCAGGGAGGAGAAAGGTGCAGAAGAACGGCAGCAACAGCTCCAAGAGTGCGCGAGGGAAGGAAAAAGAGATGAGGGGCGAGGGGGGTCTCCAACAAAGGGGCAGCTACTCCTCCAGGGTTAGGGTTTGGAGCAAGAGAGAGGAGGAGAGAGGGGAAGGAGAAAAAAACTGAGAGAGTATAGCAAGTGCGGCAGCATTGTAGCGCATAGCTACAGTGCCGCCGAAACCGAGGTATAAGGGGGGTAGGTTTAGGGTTTTGGAATTCTTCTTCTTCTTTTTCTTTTCTTTTTTTATAAAATAAAAATCTCCAATTTCCAAAATATTTTAAAAAGCCCGAAGAAATCAAATGACAAACGTTGGGAGGAAAACATGTGATTAACTTTTAATTATGACAGAATGTTCAATAATTCAAAATTACTAAAGTGCCCTTTGAGTCTCCGATCTCAAAACCGGGCAGACCAAGACCCACCACGGGGTCCACACTCACCCCACTATCACCAAGACCCTAAAACTCCAAAAAATTGGGTCGGGTTGTTACAATAAATCCCAAAGTTTTGCTACAGTCACAGAGCATACTCCTATATTGAGTCCAAAGCCCATGATCCATCTTCCACTATCATCCCTAAGAAACCCCCTCCTATGGCAATACCTGCAATTCCCCTTACACTACCATCATTAAGTTTGACCCCGACCAAAGGTGGAAAGTTCCGTGCAATGAAGTTCTGCGTTTTGTGGGCTTCATGATTCCACTTTGAGACTATCATCTGTTTCATGTGCCTTTAATTGGATGATTTCCATTGGGTTTGTGGGGTTCAAGAAGCCATGTTCAACGATGCGTTTTTTTCTCCAAAGTCCATAAGCTCCAGGCTGCTTGTGCAAAGATTGTTTGCTAAGGGATGTGATGAGAGATGTTCTCCATATCACAACCCATATTCATGTCAATCCACTCCTCCAGGTTTTTGGGGAAGAAATGTTGATGGATAGACTATGGGAGGAGTTGCATCAATAAGTGTTTTGCACTAGGACAGACACGTAGAATGTGAAGGGAGTCCTTCATGTTGTGGATGCACTCTTTGCATGACCCATCAGTAGTTAGGTGCCTTACGACTCTAAACTTATTAGTCAGCTATCTATCTTGTCTTGAGCCAAAGGAAGTACTTTACTAATGGTTTTCCCCTTCTAAATAGCATGCCACTTCTTTGCTTCCACATCTGTTTGATGGCCTGTGACTAAGGCATAGGCAAATTTCATACTTCAATTTCCACCTGGAGAGTCCTTCCAGATCAGAGAGTTTGTGCAATTATCTTCTTGAAAAGGCTTGATAGCTCTGATATGGGGTATCAAGTTCATGGGGATCAACTCCACAAAGTCACTCCACTTCCAATTTCCATCTTCATCAATGTAATCACAGACCCGAGCATTAAGACTAGCAGGTGGAATTTGTTGGGTTGCTCTGTCCACCAGTGGGCCTTCACCTACCTACCAGTTAAGAGAGAATTTTGCTCTTGGCCCATTCCAAATTACCCATTGACTTCCCATCTTTAGGATGTCCTTCACCTTGAAAATGCTTCTCCAAGTATAGGATGACTTAGAATTTGCTTCACAATTGAATTAAGAGGAGTTGTTCAGATACTTGTTTCCCAGAATCGAGGCCCATAGGGAATCAAGTTCCGTTACTAATTTCCAGCCCATTCTTGCCATAAGGGCTTTGTTTATCAGCCCCATGCTTCTCAAATCTAACACTCCCTCAAAGAGCAAGTGGCTAAGAGCAAAGAGTTAATCGCTAACAGCTAGCAGCAGGATTAAGAGAGCAGATAATAAAGAGCTTAGGGAAAGTAACTCAGACATAATAGTTGACTTACCTTATAAGGAAGACCGCACCAAATCGTAACTCCAAATGACAGACAAATGATTAGGACAATTCTTATATGTCGTGTGTAGGCTATGATTAGCGTCTGTTTTATGCCAAACTTCCTTAATCTGGCGCTTTCTCCTATAGAATCCATTGCTCCCATGATCCTTGTTGTGCAAATTTTAAATTTGTAAATCTCGTAACCGCACGAATCATTCATAGTACAACGATTGAGTGCGAGGTTGAACCCAATGGAAACATTCAAAATATATGAAATTCAAAATACACATGCCTCAATTTTTATGTTTCTTGGAGAACCAAGATTCAAAATTAAATCTAGGATAGAAAATCAATTTTAATCTTTAAAAGTATATCTCCAAATTAAGTAAGTCTTTATTCAAATAAATAGATCTACAATTTTAGAGATTGACTAAAAGTAATTAAAATAATGTTTTAATTAAGAGTTTATAAACAATCTCACCACACATCCTAGTTAACAAAATCTAGATCTAATTAACTTTAATCCTAACTACTTAATCAAGTTGTTAGGGAGGTTTTAAATACATAAAATAAATACACTTTAAAAGAATTAAAATTTTAAAAAGAAAAACTAACATACAACATTCAAGTGAAATAAAATAAACATGAAAGTAAATCGGGAAGGAAAATAAATGACATAAATAAAAACGCAATAACGTAAAAGGTGCTTGTTTGGAATAGACCATTCATCACCCAAGATGTGTAAATATAGTAAAGGCCTAGATGTCAAATTCACGTAAATATCTAAAATACAATTCATATTTATTAATAAAACAAGATTCATGACTTTTAATTTAATTAATCAAAACCTTAGTAATTATAATTTAAGTCTTGCAATCAAGATCCTAACTATTGCATACACTCATGTTTAATCAAATAAATAAAAGTTGTGTTCTTGAAATTAAAAATAAAATAATCATAAAACTATTTTAGAACTTGGATGTTCTAGGGTTCTAAATGAATGCTTTACTTTATTAAATGGAAGAATTAAAGTACAAGGCTTTTCTAAATTAAATATAAGAAAGACAACATAAAAGATAAAAATCTACACTCTCACTTGTAAATTCGCATGTTTCTCCTTGTCTTCTTGTCTTTTGCTCCAGCCTTTAGTCCTCTTGAATTACAGGTCAAATTCGAATTTTACCCTTGGGGTAATGGGGTATTTATAGGTTTTGAAAAGAGATGGATGGCTTGGATTAAATCAAGGTTTAAGGTAAGAAATCAAAGGACTGGATTGGATCTAAATGTGAATGGATGATGGGGATTTAAGCTTGAATCTTAGGGTTGCACAAGGAGGGTCACACGATTTTTGTGTGGCTTTTCTTGGTGGCTAAGTGAAGGTGGAGAGAAGATAGGAGAATTAGGAGAGAAATTAGAAACTGGATTGTTTTGGGATTGGGAAAATCGTGTGGGATACTTGGGGATTGGATGGTGATGTCACGCCCCGACCCGATATGTGGGCCCGGAACGAGACTATTTTATTTTTTTTAAACTAATCCCAAAACTCAGAATGTCCATGGCCTCTGGTCTGCCTAAGCCCATGAAGAGACCATACGTGTTCATAAAAGCTAAACTATCAAATAAGGTTCTTGTATACACATAACAGTTCACACCATAATTATACACATACAAGTCTGGATACCCCAACTGGTAAACTTAGACAATAATTACATATTAAGTCATCTAAGTAAATTCTACTCCAAAACAACTTAGTGGAATTCAAAGGTTCCACAGCTTAGGTCATTGCAGGGGGGTCCTCCGGTGCCTCCAAACCTTATCCTTCATTGAGGTACACGTGAGCTTTTAGCCCAATGAAGAGAACTCAATATCATAGATATAGCATGCGATAGAGAATTAAAGTCTACAATGCAATTAAAATAAATAACAGAACATGTGGCAATTATTCTTTTATTTCAATTCCTAAGGTGTATCATTGTTTCTTTGACTCACTGGGGTATCCCACTCAACCCCTTGAGGTATCCCACTCAACCTCAACTGTATAGGCCCAAGGTATCTCACTCAACCCTGTCGAGGAATCCCACTCATCCTCAAATGTATTAAGTCAAGGCAGACAGAATTCAGCATCTTGCAAGAGCTCGACCCATTTAACAAGTGTGTGAGTATATATGTTTAACATACTCCATAAACAAATTTTCATATACATGGAAAAATATACAATTACATTCACTGGTATAAAATCCAGGCTTATCAACCCAGAGTAATCATAATCTCAACACCTGCATAACCACATTAGCATAGGGACATTCATAGATATATACAAGTAATCACCTGTATATTCCACATATTCCAATCATAACATATATTATGTATATATGAACATTACATAAAACATATACACATTCACATGCAAATAAGTCATAATTGAGTCTCCTCACTTTGATCGACAACGTTAGATGGGTTTCTCGATTTGCGTGAAGAAGAGAAAGAAAGTCGGTCCACTGTTCCAATTGGATAATTGACGGAGTTAGACACTATATATTAACCTAAGATGACCCGACCAACGAAATTGAGAAGAAAATAGTGGAGGTATAATTTAAATACTCCAAGTTGGTCTTATTTCATATTTAATGATAAAACCTTGCTAAAATTTGAAACTAAAAAGAATTTATATCCTTGATGTCGAACTTTTGCATTTAAAACCACCAACTTGATAACAATGCCATAAAATTTCTCATGGAATCAAATCATCTTTGAAATCCAGGCAAATAATCATCAAATGACATAATAAACAAAAAAAAATATTTTCAAAAGTTTGCTCATAAATAAGCTATCAATGCTCACTAAAATGATAAAATAAAAACATTATAGATGGTGTATTCTCTTTACTATGAAAAGATGGAATAAAAACCCATATGAAAATGAATCAACCAAATTGTACAATAATTATTAAAACTATAAGAAAAAAAAAATTTAAATGGTTCAACTAACCATATATGCTAAATTAACATTAAAACTTAATTGGCAATTTAGAATTCAAATATTATTAAAACTAAAACAATTCTCTTCAAACTAATTAATTTAGGTATGCTTTTAAAGAATCAAAATACACACTAAAATTAAAATATTAAATCATTAATTAAATCCCCGTACTTAAATTTCATTTTACTTAAACCAAATCTTGAGATCCACTATAAACTAAATCATAGTTTAAAATTGCAACATAAAGGTCTTAGCAAAAAAATCACTTCTAAAGGTGTTACTTAAAATTTAAAAGAAAAGGGACATTTTCTCTAAATTCTAAAAATCCAAAAATGAAGCCCAAAATCAACACATTTCACAAAACAAACAGTCCTGAAGCTACTAAAATTTCGAATAGATAGATTTCTATAACTTAATCGTCGAAATCCACCGAGAAATGATGAAGTTTGAAAGTCTGGCAAAAACCCCCAAACCCGAACACAGTTGCCGCGGGAACAGTTGGAAGAAGAAGAAGAGAGAAGGAATAAAGGAAGTAAAAGAAAAAAAGGAAAGAAAGGATCGGTTGAAAAAGAAAGAAGATGAAGGTGAAAAGGGAAAAAGAGAGGGATCGGTGGAGGGTGAGAAGCCCTTTGCTGGTTTTTTTTTTTTCTATCTGCATCTTCAACTGCTTCTTTTCTTTTAAGTCAAAACCCACTATGTCGGTGGGTTTCTTTTCTTTTCTTTTATTTTCTCTCTCCCACTTAGCCTAGCTACTAGCCTATTTGTTTCCTTCTTATCTTCTTAAAAGTAAACTAAACTATATACTTCTATAGTTTGTAATAATAAGCTAAAACTACATAACACCATAATTTGATTAAATAAAATAAACCCTTTTTTTTTATAAAACTATTTTGACACTTTCAAGTATTTAAAATTAACATTTTAAAACAAATTCCACACTTCTGCACATCAAAATGTCAGCCGGGAAAATTCTTTTGACTTTTAGAATTTTAAAACTAAGTTAATGAGTGAAAATTGAGAATTTAAACACCTCAAATAATTTATTTTCCAAACGCAGATTATTTTAAGAGTCTCAACCGGAGAAAGTTTAGAAAATTTCAACTTTCCCACTACACTAACGAGTTGGATCCATAGGAACTCGGGTCGAGTCAACTCTGACTCTATACAAAGCCCATTTGTTAATCTCTCAGATTAACTGGCACTAAACACAGTCAACTATAATTAATCAAGTAATTATACGCTAATTTTTGTCGGGGTATTACAGGTGAGGCGTGTTTGGACCTTAGGAATGTATCTAGATGGTTTTTAGTCTAAATGCATGAAAAGGTTTTAGGTGCAAAAATCATGGGATGATGAGGTGTGATATGCGCATGGGGGATAGCTTGAATTACAAGTTGTTTATAGCTTAGGGTTTGGTGAATGGATGGCTAAGATTGGTTTGGGTTAAATCTAATGGTTCTAAGGTTAATTGGCTAAAATAATATATATATATATATATATATATGGTAGGTATCTAATGGAGGGTTTGAAGTCAAAGGTGGAGATGAATAAATGATATGATGAATGGCCTAGATCTAGTGCAAATTATGTATGTGATGGATGAATGTGGAGGCTTTAGGGTTTTCCTAATGATGCGGATGGTTATGATGAAATGTCCTAAGATTTAATGGCCATGATGCATGATGGATGATCTAAGTGGATGGATGGACAGATGGTGCATGGATGATCCTAATCCGAATGTTAATCTATATGATGAATGGTTTTGGTGACCTAAATCTAATCATGATACATGAACGGGTTGGATTGACTATGTGGATCTAGGGTTTGATGATATGAAATGCATGGGATAAATGAGATGCATGAAATGAATGGTTTGGATTGGTTAATTGGATTAATGGATGGTGTCGATGTGAGATTGGAAATTGGATGGTTAAGATTGGATAGGTGAGATGGGTCATGGATATGGGCTTCTGGGTTTGGACCTAAAATGGATTTGGGTTTAGAGTTGGTAAACTTGGAGCATTGGATATTTAAATTGGACTTGGACTTGAATTGGAGACTTGAACTTAAGCTTGTTGGGCTTGAATTCACTTTGGCCTGGCCCACATTGGGAAATGCGCCTGAAGTACTTGGCCTGACCCAGTGTCTGGCATTTAGTGCAAAGCTTGGCCCAATTGCAATGGATCTCTGGCCCATGAATCTTCTTCTCAAACTCTTGGCCTCTTTGATTTTAAAATTAAATAATTAATCAATACCACTAAAATTCCAAATATTGAATAAATCTAGACTCTCATAAATGGATTCAGATTATCCAATTTACATTAAAAACCCTAAAGTGGCATGAATAAATTATAAAATTCTAAAATTTCTATTTTAAGTTCTCTTTCGGCAATTATCTACTGTTTTATGCATGAATCCTGTTTTTCCATCTTTTTTTCTACAAAACTAGAAAAAACTATTAAACGTATCTTTTATATACAAAATCAAGGCTAACTTAATCATAATTAAAAGGTAAGATTTTTAGACTCAACAAATACCCCCAAACTTAGATTTTGCTAGTCCTGGAGTAAAAATTAAAAATAAAAACCTAAGTCTAAAAATCTAAAAACTAAAAATTCCTAATCTAAACCTAATACTAACTTAAAGTTTTATTTTTTACAGGACCTAACCTAACTTTAAATCTAAAACTACACATCTTTCGCTAGCACTCTCGATTGCATTTAGCATATGCAACAAGCCTTTAAACCCCTAGGTTACCCCTAGTGGACGAGTTATAGTTTCGTGAAGGCTTGCAGTGATGATACCCACAACATCCAATTTTTTTATAGTCTTAGTTTCAGATTCGGAAAAAATAAGCTCATAAAAATCTAGACATCGTACAATCCCAAAATTTATTTTATAAGACTTATATTCGGAGTGTAGTGTGTGCTTAACCAATATTAAAAATAGTTTTCTTTTCCAAATAGACACAAGTTTCGTACCCAACATTGGAAGATGTGCTTTGACTTCAAACCTCACTACATATCTCTGAGAAAGATTAAAGCTCAAAGGTTGGGCTATTTTCTCTCAAAGGTATATGTGAGCGGAGTTTGTGTATTCAAATTCAAAATTTCTTACATATGTATTAGAAACACGGCACATGACAAAGAAAATATTTGTTGGATCTCATGAATGGACGCCAGTTTCTTGAGAATGTTGACTTATACATTATCATTTTTCTTCCTTTATTCTCCACATGAAATACCATATTTCAACTTAAGGTCAATAGGACTTCTAATAGGACGAAACGTGGCTTGGGATCGGGTCAAATCAAAAAATGATAATAAGACTCTAAGAATAAATATTTTGATCAAAAGTTTAGAGGTTTTTAAGATATATGACGGGATATTTCTTCCTCTATTTTTTTTCTTTTCAGCACTTTTCAAAATATTCATCTTTTTTTTTTCACATCCTTTTTTTTATGTCAGGACGTTCCCTTTCTTTTTGTGCTATTTTCTTCTTTTTCTTTTCTTGTGCCCTTGTTTTTTAGTACCATCTCAATATTTGTCATCTCTAACCTTTTCTATGAATAGGTCACAAATATATTTCTGATGAGGCTCAGACTCCAAAACTGGAGTTGGGTTTGGTAAACATGGTTGATCAAGAAAACAGCTTAACTTAAAGGTTCAACTGGGAACTATCAGGATAATTTGACCAAACATAGGTAGGCATTAGGCTCAAACGATCCAAAAATGGCCTAAATCATATCCTAAGTTTTATATAGTGATTTGTTTGTTTTAAATAAATTCCAAAAATATTCAAATGTACTAACTCAATTTTAATGGTGTTCTTAGTAATTATGACCAAAATTTGAAGAATGATGAGATCCATGATGACTTGAAGCGCTAAAGAAATAAAAATGGCTTCACTTAAATCCCTCAGAAAAATAGACTTGCACTAAAGCTCACTGGGTTAAGTCTCCAATAGAATTCCATGTTAACTACTAAACTCGTGAATTTTTTTTTTCTAACTCAATTTAACATTGTTGTGTAAATTTATTCCGAATATAAATTCTATAAAAAGTTTATTAAAAAAGTGTGATATAAAATTTTTTATTCACCTTTTAATGCTGAAAAATCACTTAGACTAATTTTTTTTTTATTGGACTCTACTAATGTAACCCCTAGATACCCTCAAACTTAAATTTGACATTGTCCTCAATGTCCAACGGTTAGATGCAAATTGTCAGGACATTGTTAAATTTTGGATTTCGACGTATCTAAGTAAAACATCCTAAAAACTGACTAAACCTAAACTGATTTTCAAGACTGATTCTAAAAGAAACCTATAAAAGACACAAACTTAATTATTTTTTCGCATATAAAATAACCTTGCCTTCTTCAGTGAGTTGCATTAAGCTCGGCAAATGGTGATAGTGAATGCGATCTAATGAGTACATAACATCATGAGCCAAGTATTTCTTTTCCCACTGGTATGACGAAAGCCCATGGATCATTTAAGTCAAAAGGGATACAGTCCGGTGCAGGTTGTATCTCATTATCATTGACAGGCTCGTCTTTTATTTGAGACTCTTTTTTTACTTTGCTGCTCGAATTATCACCTTCCCTAGTCATATTATCCTCACCTTGGTTGAAACTCTCAGGATTTGACGAAAATGCTAGTGTTGAGACTGACATGACGTTAAAGACCCTACTATTTTCCAAAGTAGATTGATGACTAACTTGGGGACCTAACTCTAACCAATCGCTTAGTTGAATCACGCCTCCAAATATTCATTGTTACTCAAACAAGATCACACAAGACAAAACAAATTCACACAAAATAAATGACCTAAAACAAAAAATAAAAACCTAAACTAAACTAGTGTCTCTATATTGGCTCCTAATCTTTTCTCCAAAAATTCTAAATCTCCAATTAAAAGTTTAACCACAATCATGGCCAGGTAAGTTCTCGGGTAAGTGGGGGGAGCACACATCATCTCTTCCCAACTTATCCTTAGGTCATGTTCAACCTCAATGTCTTGGTGCCAGAACTAATCCTAGACACCATGATTGAAGAAAAACTAGTAGTGGTTATTTAAAATTATTTGAATAAAATATTGCCCTATTGAGCATGAAAAACCTTAAAAACTAACCTATGGTTCCACAATTGATTTTATTTAATGTGCATGAACCATTTATTACTAATCTTTTTTTTATGTGAATGCAACCTAATCTAATAATGCAAGCATCAAATAAATATGCAAAACAATAAGCAAACAAACTATACTAAATACATAAATCTAGCAACCTAAATGCATGAGCAAAATAAATATGCAATCTTCTTTTTATGCAAGTAATGTATGCAAAACACCCAAATAAAAGTTATATGAATGCATGAAAATAAAAATTAAAAGAACTTAGTTAGGCACTTAACTTAGCCAATGCAATCCAATTCTACCAGCTTTGACTTGCGATTTCCAAAACTCCTGAAAAATAAAACACACGAACCTAGGTGAACATTCTAACTCAAAAACGCATGAACTAACTAAATGCAAATTCCTAAACTACAACTAGATTAAGATTAAAATAATTAGTCTAATTAAGTGTCTTAGAATAATGTTAGATTGTAAATAAATTTCTAAATTAAAGCCATTCATTAATAAAAATTTAATCAAAGATCCAAGTTTAAAAAATTTCCAAAAATAGAACTTTCCAAAATTAGAGGTCTCCAAAATCGGGCAATTTCCAAAAATAGATTCTTTCCAAAAATAGATAATCTTAAAATTTTCCATAGACAAAAATTTTTAAAACTTTCCAAAAATAGATTTATTTACAAAATTAAGATTTTATTAAAATGGATTATATTTTATAAGATTAACGAGAGACTAAAGGAAGATATTAAATGATTTCATCAGTTTTCCAAGAATAGAAAATTTCCACAAAAATAGAAACTTGTTCCAAAAATGGAAATTTTCTACAAAAATAGAAACTTTCAAAAATTCAATAGAATATCTAGATTTAGCAAAATTTTCACAACTTAGATAAAATTTTAGATCTCATATATTTTAAAAAAAAAAAAAATTTAGGAAACTTTCCAAAATTAGAATTTCTAAAAATAGAACTTTCCAATTTTAGAGAGTTTGCATAAATTAAAAGATTCCAAAAAATAAAAGTGCTTTCCAAAAATCATAAAAATTCAAGAACATGTATTTTGATAGTTTCCCCGGCAACAACGCCAAAAAGTTGTTGTGCAAATTTTAAATTTGTAAATCTCGCAACTGCACGATCCATTCATAGTACAACGATTAAATGTGAGGTCGAACCCAAAGGAAACATTCAAAATATATGAAATTCAAAATACACGTGCCTCAATTTTTATATTTCTTGGAAAACCAAGATTCAAAATTAAATCTAGGATAGAAAATCAATTTTAATCTTTAAAAGTATATCTCCAAGTAAGTAAGTCTTTATTCAAATAAATAGATCAACAATTTTAGAGCATTGATTAAAAGTAATTAAAATAATGTTTTAACTAAGAGTTTATAAACAATCTCACGACACATCCTAGTTCACAAAATCTAGATCTAATCAACTTTAATCCTAACTAGTTAATCAAGTTGTTAAGGGGGTTCTAAATACCTAAAATAAATACATTTTAAAAAATTAAAGAATTAAAAAGAAAAACTAAAATACAACATTCAAGTGAAATAAAATAAACATGAAAAGTAAATCAGCAAGGAAAATAAATGACATAAATAAAAACACGGTAACGTAAAAGGTCATTGTTTGGAATAGACAGTTCATCACCCAAGATGTGTAAATAAAGTAAAGGTCTAGATCTGAAATTCACATAAAGATCTAAAATACAATTCATATTTATTAATAAAACAAGATTCACAACTTTTAATTTAATTAATCAAATCTTAGTAATCATGATTCAAGTCTTACAATCAAGATCCTAACTATTGCATACGCTCATGTTCAATCAAATAAATAAAAGTTGTATTCTTGAAATTAAACTCCCACCACACCCACCTCACAATCGATGTGGGACTTTGAGGTGGGTGGTGGGTGTTACATACACTCTCACTTGTAAATTCGCATGTTACTCTTTGTCTTCTTGTCTTTTGCTCCAGCCTTTAGTCCTCTTGAATTCCAGGTCAAATTCGAATTTTACCTTTGGGGCAATGGGGTATTTATAGGTTTTGAAAAGAGATGGATGACTTGGATTAAATCAAGGTTTAAAGTGGGAAATCAAAAGACTGGATTGGATCTAAATGGGAATGGATGATGGGGATTTAAACTTGAATTTTAGGGTTGCATAAGGAGGTCACACGGTTTTTGTGTGGCTTTCCCTGGTGGCTAAGTGAAGGTGGAGAGAAGATAGGAGATTTAGGATAGAAATTAGGAATTGGATTGGTTTGAGATTGGAAAAATCGTGTGGGATACTTGGGGATTGGATGGTGAGGTGTGTTTGGACCTTAGGAATGTATCTAGATGGTTTTTAGTTTAAGTGCATGGAGAGATTTTAGGTGCAAAAATCATGGGATGATGAAGTGTGATATGCGCATAGGGGATAGTTTGAACTACAAGTGTAATGCCCCGCCAGGAGGTTGACCCGGAATGCTACTAATTTTTTTTTTTTAACTTCTAAACATAAACCATACTTCTACCCTATTTAAAAGAATATATCATACAAACAAATATTTCCATCACAAAAAAACAGTCTTATTCATAACAGAGTTACTAGCAGTAAGATGGTGGTTCATACCTGATTACAAAACAAGTACCACAAGAGGTACTTTATAAAACATGGTTCCAAGAACCAATAATCAAAATAAATTAAATTCTTGTCCATGGAATTCCAAGTGACTGCAACAGTTTTTCCATCCTTAAGGTTGAAATGAAGGTTTTTCCTCCTCAGGTACATCTATTGAAATGTGAGTGGTGTGAGCTAACCAGACCAGTAAAAAGAACATAACAATGCAGTGTAATGAACACCAGGTTGGCCAAAATCAATATCATCATCATAATAGGTTTATCATGCCAATATATCAAATCATCCTCATTACTGCTGATATCCAACCTAACACCTAGACATTATACTGACTATAAGCATTAAGTCCCGACACGGTCAAAATGCAGAATTTTTCAAGTACATCTCCGACACACTTGGGCCGATACTAACACACCTGGGCCAGCAACTGACACACTTGGGCCAGTAGACGGAAACCAACACACCTGGGTCGGCACCTGAGCCGATACTAGTTTACTCGCTAAGGGTAAGTGGAAGCAGTATCAATATCATCATAGCTCATAAGCATTTCATCATCATAATCACAATATACGATAAACATCGTTAATATCAATAAGTATTTTTCACAATACTGCATCATGTCTAGACATATAAGTGGGTTCATTGAGTTTGATCCTTTCAAACCACTCATTGCACTATATACTCTTAACCTGATTTACTCCTACAGCAATGTTAAATCTCCTCACCGAATGTGTGGGGTATCAGAGTATCTGTAAAACATGGAAACAGATATACAATCAATAATTAATCAATATACACAGACATAATACAAAACATATTCATAGTATTTCAAATCCTTCTATCCTATTCTCTAGAAAATTTCCAAGGGTAATGAATCTGAGTCTCCTAAATGGGTTACTATCCATTTTAAAATTACAATAATCAACAATATAATAAGGTGCTTAGGCCACTATACGTATTGCCTCCTGAAAATGACCATGGAGACATATTGAGTTAGGCCTAGAGATATAAGATGCCCAGGCTACTACTCATATATTGAGTTAGGCCTAGAAATACAGGATGCTCAGGCCACTACTCGTATAGCGAGTTAGGCCTAGAGATCACTCAGTGCTCGAACCCTTATTTTCTACCGAGCGAAGAAATTAATCGCTCAGCTATTGATAGCTATTGGACTGAGTCAGCCGCAGATAGAGAGTATCGGCCTGGAAGTGAATATATAGTATAGGTTTACATAATAATACCAATGAAAAGAGGTTAGTATCAGTTTTAATTATCAAATGGGTATAAACATCACATTAAAACCTAAGATCTAAATCATGAAATCCTAATTTAGACTAAGTTTCAAAAACATGATCTGGGTTTTTCGGAACATGCCTCGGAACCAAGTACTTTGGCTTCGAACCTTCCGAGCCACTGTCTAAAGCTGTGTCTTTACAGAACCTTCGGAACTTCTGAAGTTCAGGTCTCGGAACCTCCCGAGGACTGCTAGGAACTTCTGAACAATTCGGGACATCCGAGGAGTCTCGGAATGTCAAGGTCTGATCAGCAGAAACAGAGATTTCAACAGTTAGTCTCTGCTCCTTTGGAACCTCAAACTGGAGTTCGGAGCTTCCGAGGTATTACCTTTGGACCTTCCGAAGGCCGATTCTCGGAACTTCCGAAAGTCGTCTTCTTCTTCTGTCACCTACAATAGAGCAGTGACGGGAGGGACAGTGTGAAATACGAATCTAGAAACAGTGGGTTTTCTGGACTCTTTTTTCACATCCTTCTAGTCAAATGGACTCTTCAGTGAGTCCTCTTCACTTTCAAAATCAATTGGACCATTTATACTGATTAAAAACATCAGATTAAAACGGAAAACCAGTAAGACACAAGAAATTTTATGTTTTTCACTAAACTTCAAATCCGATTTTAGGATTCAAAACTTAACCGAAATGACTTCCATTTGATTCTAAACTAATTAAAATTTAAAAACAAGGACAATGATTACATTCGCTTTTGTTCCTGGGTTGAAAATCAGCATCTGGAAAAATCTTCTATTTAAGCTAAAATTTTAAAACGAAAGGAACAGAAAGGAAGAGAGAAACTTGGTAGTAAATGGAGAATTCTACTACACTTACAACCCTTAAATAAGCATGGAGAGGTAGGGGAGTAGGTTCCGTGTATGACCATGGAGTTTCCACGTCGCTCTGCAGGCTACGGCGATAACTTGCATGAGTCGACTCCTGCGTAGCTGCTTCCGATCGTCAGTTCCTACGCAGGTGGTTAAAAGTTTTGGTATTTGCAAATTAGTCCCCTTAAACTTATTTGTATTTTAAACTCAGTTTCTTTTATTTTTAATATTTAGCTATTTAATTATTTGTTTAATTTAATCCATCCCACCCAAGATGTTGGGTTTAAAATCTGAAGGTACAATAAAAATTTGAAGTTTTACATTTCATCATAATTATTTGATTTAAACAAAATTCATGTTTTTAATACTATTACTTAACTTAATTTGTATTTATTTTAAGAGTTTAAAATCTCTATTTTCAAAACTTGGAAATATAAAACAATAAATCAAAATAAAATCTAACTATACATATTTTTCTTAAAAATTGTATAACTTCTAAAATTATTTAGAATAATCGTTTCCTAGTTTTCAGGACCTTTTTCAGGTAATTTTTAATAATATTTTTCTAAAATAAAGAAATAAAGATACCTATAAATTTCAGAATCTAAATCCCTAATAAAGAAATCAATATCACTCAACTAATAATAAACAAACAATTATTCAAACAATAAATACATTGTTATGGTAAATTACCATTTTGCCCCTCACTATCAAGCTCTGATTGGGCCAATTCTGGATTTTTCACAAATCCCTCACTATAATCCATGTGATTAACAGGTTGAATCACGATTTAATAAGATAAATCATATTATTTAAGCCTAATTTAGGTCTGGGTATTACATCCTACCCCTTAAAGAAATTTCGTCCCGAAATTTAAAATAAACATTGTACCTTTTTATTCTGTGAATAGACTAGGGTACAGCCTCCTCATTGTCGATTCTAGTTCCAACGTCACGTGTTGTATGTCACAATGTTGCCACAGCACTTGCACCAGTGGTATGGATTTCCTTCTGAGTACTTGAGTTCTAGATCCTTGTATCTCAATTGGCACTTCTTCAAATGTCAAATCTTCCGAAACTTCAATGTCCTCATAACTCAACACATGAGATGAATTAGGCTCGTACTTTTTCAACATGGAATATACTATGTACTCTTGCCATTGTCTGAGGAAGATCCAGTTGATAGGCTACTTCCCCTATTCTTTTCAAAATTTCAAAGGGTCCAACATATCGAGGTGATAGTTTTCCCTTACGACCGAACCCTGAATTCCATGGCATGGTGCCACATGTAAGAATACTCGGTCACCGACTACAAATTCCAAAGGTCTCCGCCTTTTGTCAGCATAACTTTTCTGCTTGCTCTGGACTGTCTTGAGACACTGTCTTATCACTTTGATTTGTCCAGACGTCTCACGTAACAAATCTGGACCCAACAGTGCTTTGTCCCTTACTTTTGTCCAACATAGAGGTGACCTACATGGTCTATCATACAAGGCTTCATAGGGTGCCATTTGTGTACTAGAGTGATAACTATTGTTCTATACAAATTTAATCAATGCTAAATGATCTTCCCAACTTCCTTGCATATCCATGATACTTGCCTTTAGCATATCTTCCAAAGTTTGGATGGTCCTCTCTGATTGACCATCTGTTTGGGGATGGAAAGTTGTGGTAAAACAAAGCTTAGTGTCTATCACTTCCTGTAATCCTTGCCAAAATCTAAGGTCTCTATTAGATACAATAGAAACAAGTACCCCATTTAATCTAATTATGTCCTTTAGATATATTCTAGTCAGGGTAGTCAAAGAATCATTCTTTTTAATGGCCAGGAAATGGGCTGATTTCATTAGTCGATCAACAATTACCCAAATAGCATCATTTTTCTTAGAAGACTTTGGGAAACCAGTCACAAAGTCCATAATGATATGCTCCCACTTCCATTTAGCCACCTGAAGAGGTTGCATCTTCCACCAAGTCGTTGATGTTCTACTTTAACCTGTTGACAAGTTAGACATTTAGACACAAAATTTGCCACTTCCTGTTTCATACCTTTCCACCAGAATAGTCGTCGCAGATCATGATACATCTTGTACCACCTGGGTGCACTGCAAATCGAGAACGGTGAAAATGATCAAGTTCTTTCTCTCTACATTCACATGATTTTGGTACAAACAATCTTTCTTCGAAAGTCAGACTTCCGTCAGTCCTGATCTTCTATTCTTCCAAAGTAGCTCTTCTTGCAAGTTGGTCACCAAATCCTTTGCTTCTGGATCATTCTTTTGTTCTTCCATCACTAATCCGAATATTTCGGGCTGCAGAACCAAGTTTTGAATTCTTGCTGGCTTGTTCCCTTCGATCAACTCCAGATCATAGTCAAATAAGATTTCCAACATCTTCCACTACAAAGATGCCATACATGCAATATTGCCATGTGATTTCCTGCTCAAGGTGTCCGCCACCACATTAGCCTTTCCTGGATGGTAGGAGAGACTGAAATCGTAATCTCCTAGATATTATATCCATCTTCGTTGTCTCATATTTAGATCTTTCTGAGTCAACAAATATTTGAGACAATGGTGATCAGAAAATACATTAAATTTTTCATCATACAAGTAATGCCTCCAAAGTTTTAATGAAAAGGCAACAGCTGCCAGTTCCAGATCATGAGTTGGATAAGTTTGCTCATGTCCCTTCAGTTGTCTGGAACCGTAAGCTATTACCTTTCCTTCCTGCATTAAAACACATCCTAGTCCAAACTTAGAAGCATTACAAAACACATCATAACCTCGTCCTTGTTCAGGCACTATCAGTACTGGAGAGGTGGTCAACTTCTCCTTCAATTCCTGAAATGCCCTTTCACAAGCTTCACTCCATTCGAACTTGACGTTTTTCCTCATCAATCTAGTCATTGATACCACAATCTGGGAAAAGTGTGGGATAAATCTCCTGTAATATCTCATTAATCCCAAAAAGGTTAGAATTTCAAACACATTCTTGGGGCTTTCCCAATTCTTTACTGTTTCTACTTTTGCTGGATCTACAAAGATTCCTTCTGTAGACACTACGTGTCCAAGAAATTATACTTGAGTTTACCAAAACTCACACTTACTCAGCTTAGCGTATAACTAGTGATCCCTAAGGGTCTGAAGAACAATGCGTAGATGACACACATGTTCTTCCTCAGAAATGAATATACCAAAATATTATCTATAAAAACTATCACAAATTCCTACAAGTATGGCCGGAAAACAAGATTCATTAGATCTATAAATATGGTTGGCGCATTGGTTAAACCAAATGGCATTACTAAAAACTCATATAAACCATACTGCGTTCTGAAAGCAGTCTTATAAATGTCTTCCTCCCGAATCCGTAATTGATGATATCCAAACCTCAAAACTATTTTAGAAAAGCATTTTCATCCCCTTAAAAGATCAAAGAGATTACCTATCCTAGGCAAAGGATACTTGTTCTGTATAGTTACCTGATTGAGTCGTCGGTAATTTACACACATTGTCATCGATCCATCTGCCTTTTTCACAAAGAGAACGGGTGTGCCCCAAGGCGAATTACTTTGTCGAATAAAACCAAGATTGAGAAGTCATCTATTTGTGTAGCTAGCTCTTTCTGTTCCGCTGGCGCCATCAGGTAAGGTGCCATGGAAATAGGAGATGCTCCTGGCTGTAGATCAATAACAAATTGTAACACTCCAGTTTCTCAATGAAATGGATAATTACGAAAATGCCCCTGGTTTGTTAAATTAAATGTTTGTGATGTTAAATAAGGAAATGGTGGGGCCCATTGCTAAAACTAAGATCCTAAGAGCATATTATAATGGTTAGATTGAATGGAATGGATAATGTACAACAATTGGGTCGAAAATGGTTAAATGGGTCAAAGGGCCCAATTGGACCCAATGGGTCATAAGGGATTATTTGACCATTGTGTGAGCTCAAATTAAATGGGGTAAAGCTGAATTGATTGGAAATCAAGTGGAGCAAAAATGGGTAGGCTTGATGCACAAGTGAAAACCATTTAAAAATGGCAAAATCAGCCCATTAATGGGTCATGTTGTCAAAACGGGTCAAAGGACTAATTGGGGACCCAATGGGTCGAGTTGACCAGGTTGACCATGGCTGACCGTGTGGGCTCTCAATTGAGCTCAAGTATGAGTTAGTGCAGCTCGAGTTGGACTGAATTGGATTGGATTTTAATTAAGAAATGAGTTGACTCAAATATGATGCATTAAGTATGTTGAGTTGGGTGAGTTGAGTAGGAATAAAAAAGGGCCTTGAGTCAAGTGAGTTAAGAGGAAATGGAAAGGTGTTTTAATCACACACAACTCTTGGGGAAATCAATCTCAGCCGTTGGAGTGAAAGGGTGCCTTGCCCAAAGCCAAGGGACACCAAGCAATGGCGGCATGCATCTCATCTCATGAAATGCATGGGCTGAAGTGAATGGTTGCAACGGTTGGTATCAAGGGGTGCCTTGGATGGAACCCAGCATCTCCTTGTTTTTATCAATGATTAATGAGGGAAATGAATGGATTTTGTGGCTGAATTACAAAAGAGATAGACCACCTCGTTTGGCCGATTTTCACATAGAAAATCTTAAGAATTCCCATCTCTCTCTCCCTCTCTCCAAACTCTTTCTCTTGGCTGAACCAGCAGTGGTGTTTGCACCAATTGATCAAGCATAAACCAGCAAAGGAAGGGAGGCTAAGAAAGATAGGAAGTAAAGAGCAAAGGCAAGAAGAAAAGCATGGAATTTGGTGAGTATTCCCATGGGTATTTTGTTTAATAAGATGGAACAAATGGAACATGTCTTGGGCCATGGGTATGGCCGAATGCATCAAGGTTTAAACCTTGCGTAATGGAGGTTTAAAAATTATAAAAGGGATCATTGGGTTCGGCCACCTTGGAGGGCCGAACCCCATGGAAATAATTGGTTGGTTTTGATGGTCTTTGAAACATGAAAACCATGCAATTGTGGGACTGTTTTAGATGTTTCTATTAGACTTAAAATGCATGTTTTAAAAAGGTTTAAAACATGGATTTGGATGTCATGAATGGCTGAATGTATCATGGGTCTAAACCTTGGGTATAAAATGATGAAAGGGATCATTGGGTTCGGCCACCCTACTATCCACATGACCATAACATTTCATTGGGTTCGGCCACCCTGGCTGGCCGAACCCCATGAAATGTTATGGTCATGTGGATAGTTTTTATAAAGTGAAAACCATGCAAATGATGGACTGATTTGGATGTTTTATTTAGACCTAAGATGCATGTTTTGAAAAGTATTGAGTGTCATGTTCTGGGCCATGGAATGGCCGAATGTATCAAGGAATTTAACCTTGGATAAATATGGTATAGATTGATAAAATGCATCATTGGGTTCGGCCACCTTGGATGGCCGAACCCCATGAAATTGGGTTGAATATTGGATGGTTTTGAAAGGTAAAAACCCGGTAATATTATATTGATTATTACATATTTAATGAGACATAAAATATGTTTATGAGGACCAAGTCATGGACATAGGGTTCGGCCACCTTGGATGGCCGAACCCCATGAAAGAATTTGATGATTGGTATGGATTTGGAGAGTTAGAAACCATGCAACATCATGGGGTTTCTATGAGATTAAAATGGAGATATGGTTACTATTTTGGGTCAGCCATTGGATGGCTGAACAATGGGGTTATCATGGTTAAAATAGTAGAACCTAAGTTAAGAACATAGGAGGGAATCATTGGGTTCGGCCATGTGTATGGCCGAACCCCATGGACCATTTTATATGGATTGTTTTGGTTGAATCAAAGTGTTTCAAGTTTGAAGATTATGGAATAATATGAGGTATTTAAAAAAGGTTCTAAGTGAACAATTGGACAAGATATGGGTTGGCCATTTCATGGCCGAACCATAGGGTTTTTATGGCTAAGATATGATGGAAAGGTTTAAATGGGAAAGCCATAGGGTTCGGCCATATGTATGGCCGAACCCCATGACCATGTTTATGGGTTTTATGATTACATTTCATGGAAATAATTAGTGGTTCTAAAGTTTAAGCATGATACAATTATGAATGGATAAAGAGATCAAATTAAAGTGGGTGAGGTTCGGCCATGGATATAGCCGAACCCCACAAGATGTTTTTGGGTCTTAGATATGAATGAATATTTAAATGATAGTATGATTTACTTACTATTATATGGATAAGGTAACGGAAGTTGAACAACATGCGAGTCGTGACCGGGTGAAGCCTAAGAAAGAACGAACGCTGAAGTGAATCTTCAGTAGGTTTCCTACCTACTTGTAACCACAGTTTTATCTTGGTTTTTATGAGACTCATGTTTTATTTTATTGGTTTTGAAAGATGGATATTATTTACATGTTTTATATATACATTGGCATCTCATGCATGGACATGGGATGATGATTGTGGAAACCGGAGCCCACACTTCGTTGGTATGCCCGTAATGCAACTGTGGAGCCTCCTTAGGCGATGAGGGTCCCGCCAGGAGGATTATCTGATGATTATGGACACCGGAGCCCACACTCCGTCGGAATGCCCGTGATGCAACTGTGGGGCTTCCTCAGGCGGTGAAAGTCCCACCAGGACAATTAATATGTTGATATAAGACACGTCAAGTGATGGCTATATGTATGTGTGATGGGGTGGGGCTCAGTACATTTGCATACATACATAGCATGGTTTTATATGTTTTTGATAATCATACATTTGATATATGCATGATTTATAATCTAACCATGTGGTAGCCCTGATCGGGAACCTACTGGGCGCGTTGATCTAACGCCCTAATTCTATCCTCAGAGGATAATGCAGGAAATGGAAAAGGGAAAGAGAAGGTCGTGGACCTGGAGGGGAGCCAAGCCTAAGTGCTTGATTGTTGATTGGGATTTCTTTATTACTGTCTTTTTAGTTATATTTTGTGGACATGTAATAAGTTGATACCTTGTTATGGTTTGTTTATGAGATTAACAATGGATGGTTGGTTTATGTTATTTATTAATTGAGACTGGTACTTGCTGTCTATTCAATCTATTTCCGCAATTAGTCTAGTTTATTCTGCAAGTCATTGTTTAGTTCCATGTGTCGTTTGTTATCGTGGGTTTGTCCATGCACACATGGGTGGCCAATTAAGGGTCGGACGTCGAAAGTCCGAACTTAACTCGCGTCGTGACGTCTCTCCGCCCTTGTCCGGTTTTAATTTAAAAAAAAAAAAATTAGACTCTGATTTCTCTGAAAGGGCGGGGCGTTACAGTTGGTATCAGAGCGAAACGGGAAGTTGAATCATCGAAGTAAGATTAAGATGGTTTCATGTCTCACTGACAGATAAGAATCCCAACTGACCGACTCTTCGGAGTCCGCTGACTGGGGGCCAGATAATTTACTTCGAGTGACTCAGACTGAACAATCAATCTGAGAACGACAATGAAAGATAGCAAAGTAAAGTACAGTCATCATAACTGGACATATCAAACATAGCAAAGTAAGATGCACTCCCCTGATATCCCCACATTGAGAAACAAACAACAGGAATTTAAAGATTTTCCCAGAAACGAAAGAACACAAAGAGTGATGATTTGGCAATCTTTCCAAACAAAGTACATGATATTATGCATAACCGAATTCCCCTAAAAAAACCAAGAGCGGTTTATTTAGAATTGTTGTTGAATATTCTTGTGTTCTACTGATATGATATAGATATGTCGAGTAACGTGGAGTATTCGGAGTTGTACAGCAGAACCCCTAGCAATCCAGAAGATTTGGTGTTTGCTTCCAACAACTCCAACGTGGAAGCTAACGTGGACTTTCAGGAGGGGCCTCCTGAGGAGGATGAATTGAACCTGGCACCATTACCGGTGTAACACCCCAATTTCTCGATGAAGTGGATAATTACGAAAATGCCCCTGATGTATTAAATTAATTATTTTGTGATGTTAAGTAAGGAAATGGTGGGGCCCATTGCTCAAATTAAGTTCATATGAGCACATTATGAATGTCAAGTTTGATTGGATGGGTAATGTACATCAATTGGGTCAAAAATGGCTAAATGGGTCAAAGGGCCCAAATGGGACTCAACGGGTCTTAATGGATTATTTGACCATTGTGTGAACTTAAATTAAATGGGGTTAAGCTGATTTGATTGGAAATCCAGTGGAGGAAAAATGGGTAGGCCTGATCCACATGTAAAAACCAATTACAAATGACCAAAATACCCATATTGGGTCATGGAGTCAAAAACGGGTCAAGGAGCTAAAGGGGGACCCAACGGGTCGGGTTGACTTTGTTGACCATTGCCGACCGTGTGGGCCCACAAATGAGTGCAATGGTGAGTTAAATTAGGTTAAGTGGAACTGATTTTATTTAATTTGAATTAAGAATGTGTTGACTCAAATGCATTAAATGATTGTCAATTAATGAGGTGAGTTGGACATGTGAGTTGGACATGTGAGTTGGGTGAGTCAAAATGGAAATCAATGGGACTGTAAATCAGTGAGTTCAGAGGGAATAAGAGTAGTTTGGCTCAGTCATAACCACCAAAACAAGTCCCACACGTTGGGGACTTGTTGGGGTGATTTCCACGTTAAATCTTAAATGAAATGCATGGGAATTGGAGGTGATGCTTGGGAAGTTGAAAAGCTGCATAGGCAGTTACCAAGGGGTGCATTGGATAGCACCCAAGACCCATCGTTTTTTGTAAGAATTGATGAGGGAATGGATGTAACACCCCAATTTCTCAATGAAGTGGAAAATTACCAAAATGCCCCTGAGTTGTTAAATTAATTATTTTGTGATGTTAAGTAAGGAAATAGTGGGGCCCATTGCTCAAAATAAAATCATATGAGCACATTATGAATGTTAAGTTTGATTGGTTGGGTAATTTTCATCATTTGGGTCAAAAATGGCTAAATGGGTCAAAGGGCCCAAATGGGACCCATCGGGTCAAAATGGATGATTTGACCATTTTGTGAATTTAAATTAAATGGGGTTAAGCCTATTTGATTATAAATCAAGTGAAGAAAAAATGGGTAGGCTTGATCCGTATGTAAAAACCAATTGCAAATGACCAAAATACCATAATTGGGTCATGGAGTCAAAAACGGGTCAAGGAGCTAAAAGTGGACCCAACGGGTCGAGTTGACTATGGTTGACCGTGTGGACCCTCAAGAGAGCTAAAACACGAGTTAAATCAGTTGAGTGGGACTGAAGTGAGTTAGAATTAAATCAAGTGGTGAGTCAATTCATGTGCATTAAATGAAATGCATTAAGTATGGTGAGTTTGGTGAGTTGAAATGGAATAAAAATATCTTGAGTTGGGTGAGTCAAAATGGAAATCCAAGGGACTGTAAATCAGTGAGTTTAATGGTAATTTGAAGAGGTTGGCTGGTCTCAAACCAACCAAAACAAGTCCCACACGTTGGGGACTTGTTTTGGTGAGTTCAATGGTGTATGATTAATGGAAAAACATGGGTTTTGGGATGAGTTGCTTGGGAATCTGAATGGCTGCATGGGTAGCTGCCAAGGGGTGCCTTGGAGGGCACCCAATGCCCATCGTTTTGTGCATGGATTGATGAGGAAGTTGAGAAGTCATGGTAGCTGAAATACAAAACCAATGAACACCATGCTTGGCCGAATTTACATGCCAAAAGTCTTAGATTTTCCATCTTTCTCTCCCTCTCTCAAGAACACTCTCTTGGCCGAATTGGACTTGGTGTTTCTCACCATTGAATCAAGCATACAACCAGCAAGGAATTAAGGAAGCAAGGATTAAAAGTCAAGAGCAAAAGGCAAAGGAAAGTGGTAAGTTTTTCCATTGATTTATGTTTAATAAAATGGGAAAAATAAGACATGATTCGGCCATGTGATGGTCAAATCTATCAAGGGGTTAAAGTATGATTCTTTTATGCCCAATTAGATGGAAAACATGGACATAGGGTACGGCCACTTTGGATGGCCGAACCCCATGAAGTATTATGGTTAACGTTGATGGTTTTGTAAGATTTAAACCATGCAAGTATAGGACTGATTTTGGAGGTTTAAGATGCGTACTTTGGAAAGATTGAAAGCATGGATTTGGATGTCATAATTTGGCCATGCTATGGCCGAATTTGACAAGGGTCTAAACCATGGAAGATAGTGTCAAAGAGGACTGGAAATGGACCATTGGGTTCGGCCACTTTGGGTGGCCGAACCCCATGGAAAAAGTTGGTTAATGGTTATGGTTTTTGAAATTTAAAACCATGCAAGTTTGGACTGTTTTACATCCTTTACTAGGTTTAAAATACATGTTTTAAAAAGAGTTAAAACATGGGTTTGGATATCAGAAAAGGCTGAAGTTATGTGGTCTAAATCAGTAGATTAAAATTGGAAAAGATGGACCATGGGGATCGGCCATCTTGGATGGCCGAATCCCATGATATGATGTTGGTTTTTGGATGGTTTCTTTTAAAGTTAAAACCTGATGTTAATACGCTGTTAATTACATGATGATTGGAGGTTTAAAAACATTAAGAATAACCATTGGGTTCGGCCACCATAGAGGGCCGAACCCCATGTAAAAGGATGTTGGTTTTCATGTTGTGAAACATGGAAACCATTGACTGTTATGGACTGTTTTGGATGGTTTCTTTGAAATTCAAAACCTGATATTAATATACTGTTTATACATGATTATTGGAGGTTTAAAAACAGTAAGAATAACCATTGGGTTAGGCCAACATGGAGGGCCGAACCCCATGTAAAAGAAGGTTGGTTTTCATGTTGGGAAACATGGAAACCATGGACCTTTGTGGACTGTTTTTGGTATGGTTTTTGGAGAGATAAAACCATACCAATGGTGGAGTTTTTTATGTGATAAGGGTACTGATTTTGGGTTGGCCATAGGATGGCTAAACTATGTGTTAAACATGGCTAAGGGGTAGAGCCAATTGGTATTTAAATAATGGGGCTGTTTTTGGGATAAATGGACTAAAGTTTATGGGTTTCTTATGAGATTCAAATGTGATAAGCTTACTGATTTGGCTCAACCTATGGATGGCTGAACCATGTAATAACCTTGGAAAAAAGGTATAGCCTAAGTTAAATACCTAGGTTAAAGTTATTGGAACAAATGGCATGTTTGTAAATAAGGGTCACAATCATGAGATGAAAGTTGGACCTAAGTGAAATAAGTGTGGTTCGGCCAAGGTGTATGGCCGAACCCCACCTATAAACATATGTTTCGGGTAATATTTCTATGGTCATAAATTGTTATAAAAGATGAGTCAATGGCAAAAATTGTAAATATGAGCAATAAGGGAAGGACTTGAAAAAAGGACCAAATCAAGATGTTTTGGGTCTTATATGTAAATGGATATTTAAGTGACAATATGATTTACTGATTATTATATCAGAAGGTGACGAGAGTTGAACGACGAACGAGTCGTGACCGGATAAAGCCTAAGAAAGAACGGACGCTGAAGTGATTCTTCTATAGGTTTCCTACCTACTTGTAACCACGGTTTTTACCCAGTTTTTCTTATGATACTCTTGTTTTAATATATGTGTTTCAAATGATATATCATGCATTAACAAATGGCATACAGGCATTGGCATCTCATGCATAGACATGGGATTATGAATGAGGTTCTACAGTGTTTCAAGTTATAAGTTACATCCTGCCTCGGTGGTGCAAGTCACGCCAGGAGGAGTAACATGATGATCATAGTCACATTGGTCTCCTTAGGCGATGAGAGTCCCGCCAGGAGGACTAATACGTGATATGAATCAGTCAATGATGAAGAGATGGAAGTTGTATTGTAATTTATCTTGACGGTGCAAGGCACGTCAAGTGATGACTATGAATGTACATGATGGGGGATGCTCATTGCATGTGCATACATCATAGCATTGTTTTACCTGTTTTTTTTTATGATCATGTAATATGATATATATATGCATGTTTTATATGCTAACATGTGGTAGCCCTGATTCGGGAACCTACTGGGCGCGTTGATCTAACGCCCTAATTCTATCCTCAGAGGAGATTGCAGGTACAAGCAAAGGGAAAGGAAAGGTCGTTGACCGGGAGGGGAGCCAAGCATAAGCGCTTGAATGAAGGACTGAACTACTTTATATTACTGTCTTTTGAATACTTTTGTGGGACATGTAATAATTCATTACTTGCTATGGTTTGATTAGGTTAATAACCTTTGGATGGTTGATCTATGTTAATTAATGTTTAAGACTGTTACTTGCTATCTCCTCTTTCCATTCCGCAATTAATCTAGATTATTCCGCATGTTGATGTTAGTTCCATGTGTGATTCACTATCATGGTCTATTCCATGTACACATGGGTGGTCAGTTAAGGTTCAGACTTGGGTAGTCTGAACTTAACTAGCGTCGTGATGCCGCCCGCTCTCTTTCGATGTTTTATTATTACTTTAAAAAAAAAATTAGACTCTGAAATTCTCAGAGAGGGCGGGGTGTTTCAATCGAGGAGTCTTGGGGGGCTGAAGTACTAAAGGAAACAATCACCATGGTTGGCCGTTTTCCACTTTGGAAATCCAAGATTTTCCATCTCTCTCTCCCTCTCTCTAATTCGTTTTTCCTAGCTGGAATAGCAGAGGTGTTTGCACCAGTAGATCAAGCACAAAACAGCAAAAGAAAGGAAGAAATAAAAGGGAGAAACCAAGGACCAAAGGCAAGAAGAAAGATTGGAAGTTTGGTAAGTATTTATATGTTATTTTGGTTTAATAACATGGAACAAATGGGGTGTGTATTGGGCCATGGTTATGGCCGAATTCACCAAGGTTTTAACTTTGATTAAGAGAGGCTTTAAAATGGCAAAGATGACCATTGGGTTCGGCCACCATGGAGGGCCGAACCCCATGTAAAAGTTAGGTTGGTTTTCATGTTTTGAAACATGGAAACCATGGAGTTTTTGTGGACTGTGTTTTAGTTTTATTTGATATTCAAATGCATGTTTTAAAGAGGGTTAAAAACATGGATCTGAATGACATAAGGACTGAAGGTATCATGGGTCTAAAACAGTGGTTTAAAACTGATGAAATGGACCATTTGGATCGGCCATCTTGGATGGCCGAATCTCATGAGGTGTTATGGTCATTTAGACAAAGTGATGAATTTATTGGATGGTTTTGAGAGGTAAAAATGCAGCAATGATGTACTGATTTTTATATGAATAAGTGACACTTAAAACATGCTAAAGGGGACCAAAACATGGACATAGGGTTCGGCCACTTTGGATGACCGAGCCCCATGTTAGTATTTGATGATTTTGATGAGTTTAAAACCATATAAAATATGGTGTTTGATGTGATTTGGTGAAGTTTAACTTGCTGTTATTGGTTGGCCAATGTAGGGCTGAACCATGTCAATATTAGGGTTAAGATAACTGATTCAAATCATGGGTAATTGATGGATCAATCAGATCAAGAGAACCATTGGGTTCGGCCATGTGCATGGCCGAACCCCATGGGCTGTTTTTGGAATAAATGGACTAAGTTCATAGGTTGTGTTTGATATTATTCCCATGATTTTATAAAGGGTTTAAAGTATTGTAATGGAGAACCATTTGATGATGGAAGAGTGGGAATACAAGGTTCGGCCAAGTATATGGTCGAACCCCATAAAATGACAAATTCTAAGTTGATGATGTTCAGCCATGGGCATGGCCGAACCCCACATGATGTGGATGGGTCGTAGATGTGATTGAATAAGTAAATGATGTTATGACTTACTGATTGATATATGGATAAGGTACCGGAAGTTGAACGACGTGCGAGTCGTGATCGAGTGACGCTAAAGAAAGATCAAGTACTGAAGTGAATCTTCAGTAGGTTTCCTACCTACTTCTAACCACAATTATGAATCGATTTTTATCAAGTTTTTATGAGATAGTTTGTATTTGATATTATGTTTCAAATATGTTTTTGAATGATGAGTCATGTATTTACAAATGATATACAATGCATTGACATCTCATGCATGGCATGGGGTGGAATGGAACGACATAATGATAAGTATCTCATTCAGAGGAAATGTGGATTACTCTGGATTAACTTGAACATAAGCACACCATCCAGAGGAAAATGTGGAGTACTCTGGCTTACCATCCGTAGGAAATGAGGACTACTCCGGAATACCTTGATATGAGAGTTTTCTTGAGATAATGGCTATGTAGACTTGTGATGGGTGGGACTCTTTACATGTGCATATACATAGCATTTGTTTTCAAATGTCTTATTGATAATTATGTGCTATGATATATATACATGTTTTATATGCTAACCATTTGGTAGCCCTGATCGGGAACCTACTGGGCGCGTTGATCTAACGCCCTAATTCTATCCTCAGAGGAGAATGAAGGTACAAGGAAAGGGAAAGAAAAGATCGATGACCGGGAGGGGAACCAAGCCTAAGCGCTTGAATGTTGAACTGGACTTCTTTATTACTGTCATTTGAATCATAGATTGTGGACATGTAATAAGTTAGTACTTTGCTATGGTTTGATTAGGTTATTAACTATGGATGGTTGTTTATCTTAATTATCAATTGAGACTATTACTTGTTATCTATTCATATTATTTCCGCAGTAGTCTAGTTTATTCCGCAAGTTGTTGTTAGTTCCATGTGTGATTTATTATCATGGTCTAGTCCATGTACACATGGGTGGCCAGTTAAGGTTCAGACTTGAGTAGTCTGAACTTAACTCGCGTTATGACGCCGCCCACTCTCTTTCACTCTGTGTTTCTTTCAAAAGAAATTTTCAGACTCTGATTTTCGAAAGGGTGGAAAAGGGCGGGGCGTTACAACCGGAGTATCTTATGAAAGATATTCCTTGGATAATGGAACCTCTCGAGGAAATTGAGGAGGATCTAGCATTTTTTCCAGCGGATCCTATGGAAGATGTTCCTATAAGAATGGAATCGGTTGGGGAGGTAGATCCCTACGATGCGTGTGAGTTGTGCAACCAATACGAGCACAACTGTAGGTATTGTCCTCATCCTCTAGGCATTGTCTGCCTGGTTTGTGGACTGCATGGGCACGGAGAGGCAAGGACTAATTGTCCTTATATTGGAGGACCTGGGCTAATACCTTGCGTGACATGTGGAATATTGGGGCACATGGCGATGACATGTTCTGATAACCACTTCAGGTTCGCTGATGATGTAGGATCTTCTACGGAAGACTAGGCTAGGAAGTAGTATGAAGGGACATTAAAAAGAGGGTTATTTTGTAAGGGTGCATTTTGTTCTTTTTAGGGTTTTGTTTAACCCTACCAACCCTTGTACAAAGATGAATTATGAATTTATATAAAGTATGCGATTTTAGGATTCTATGAGGATTTATGGCATTTAATGTATGTTGTGATGGAAACTAAGTCTATGATGTTTTCATGAATTAGGAATAAATGGCGCCACAGAAAAAGATCTTAAAGAATCCAAAAGGAAAGGAAAAAGTGTTGCAAATTGGATCAGGCGAAGGGGCTTCAAAAAGGAAGACCCGACAAGACGGTAAAAGGAAGGAGGAAGTGTTAATAATCACGCAACAAGGGAAAGTGGTACCTCAACGTGAGAAGGTTGTACATAAGAAGGTGCAATCGGTACATGACAGGGAGCAGTCAGTTCATGATGAGGAGAGATCAGTTCATGAAAAAACACTTAATGAAGAAGAATCGCATCATTCTCGGCGAGAAGAAGAGGATAGTGACCCTACGTATCGACTGGACGAAGAGGAGGATAGTGACTCATCATATCGACGAGAGGAAGAAGAGAACAGCAAAGTGACTGTACCCTACGTACCTCCTGAACTACATAGCTTGGTGCAAGCTGTAGTTACTTCTGTCCTCCAACAACATATGAATGGAGGTGGAAGCACGAGTGAGACTAATGACCGGAACATGGTCAAAGACTTCCAACAACAGCGCCCACCTTACTTCAAAGGGAGAAAAGGGCCTGTCGGAGCTAAGAACTGGGTGAAAAAAATTTCTCACATATTGACTCTTTTGAATATCAAGAGTCATGCTCACAAAATCCTATTGGTCACGTCACAGCTGATAGATGACGCTGCTAAATGGTGGGAAATAGTGGAGAAACAGTAGGCACTTGTGCCAGAAGGAGAAAGGACTGCTATGACCTGGGAGAAATTCTCAGCGACGTTTTTAGATCACTATTTCCCGGAGGAGGAGAAGGAACGCCAGATCCAAGCATTTTTGTCATTAGTGCAAGGTTCGATGACGGTAGCTGAGTATCACCAAGAATTTCTCAGTCTATCAATTTATGCATTCTATATTGTGGACACGGAGTATCGGCGGGCTCGCAAGTTTGACCGTGGGTTGCGGCCAAACATTAGGGCCAAAGTGACCGCGTTCAAAGCAGTCACGCTGGCAGAAGTGGTCAGCAAAGCTACCATTGTGGAGCAGGAACTGGCGGAGTTTGTACGAGTTGACAACCGTCGAGCACCGAGTGGGAGGGGTACTTATCAACCCAACAAGAAGTTCCGACCGAACTTCAGCAGACCCTCGCCATCTGTTGGATCTACTGGGGGCTTTCGCCCCAAACAACCCACTCAGTCTGTATCAGTCATTCAGGCATCTAGAGGGATGGGTAACTGTTTCCACTGTGATCAACCAGGTAACTTCAAAAAGGACTGCCCAAAACTCAACAGGCTATCATACTCCAGAGGATCATTTCGTCCTCCGACCAGACCGGTAAACTCCAGAGAAGGCAGAATGCACAATCGGGGAGGTCGAGGGCCTAATCCTACTGGAGCTGGACGAGTATTTTCTCTAGTACCCCCAGAGGATGAGAATCATTCAGTAATACAAGGTATGGCAGTAGTGAGTAGTTCTGATGCATATGCACTATTTGATTCAGGAGCTTCACATTCCTTCATAGCTGCATCATTTATAACTGCTACCGATACTCTAGTTCAAAGATTAGCCAAAACACTCACAATTGTGTCCCCTTTCGGAGACTCGGCACTGGGACTTATATGCACGGCGGTTAACACTGAATTAGCTGGACTCAGATTTGAGTTCAACTATCTGGTGCTTGACATGTTTGAGTATGATATAATATTCGGCATGGATTGGTTGGCTAAGTTTCAGGCCAACATTGATTGTTATCGCCGAAGAGTGACATTTTGGTCACCCGAGGGCAAGCAATACGTAGTCCGTGCAGACAAACAGAGTGGATTGCAAGAAGGGTTGAACCACGTGGTATTGAATAATATCACCATAAATAAAGTTCCAATTACTGAACTTCCGGCAATTGTAAAAGAATTTGCGGATGTGTTTTCAAAGGAACTCCCTGGTTTACCGCCTATGAGGGAGATTAACTTCGAAATCAAGTTATACCCTGGCACTGCACCAGTGTTGTTACCACACTATCGGATGGCACCAGCAGAGATGAAGGAGCTAAAGAAGCAGATCGATGAACTGCTTAGGCTGGGTTGCATCCGGAACAGCACATCGTCATGGGGAGCACCAGTGTTGTTTGTGAAGAAGAAGGACGGTTCACTTCGAATGTGTGTTGATTATCGGAAGCTGAATCAGCTAACAGTCGGGAACAAGTACTCTCTACCCAGGATCGATGATTTGTTCGATCAGTTGAGGGGTTCCAGCCATTTTTCAAAGATTGATTTGATGTCTGGTTATCATCAAATACGGGTTAGGGAGGAAGATATAGAGAAGACAACCTTCCGGACGCGGTATGGACTATACGAGTTCGTAGTCATGCCATTTGGACTCACAAATGCGCCGGCTGTGTTCATGGACTTAATGAACAGGATCTTCCGTCCATATTTGGATCAGTTTGTAATCGTGTTCATTGACGAAATTCTGATCTATTCCAAGAGTCAGGAAGAACATGAAGAGCACCTACGGATAGTTTTGAATACTTTGAGGCAGAATAAACTGTACGCCAAAGCCAGTAAGTGTGAGTTTTGGCTATCTCAAGTAAATTTCTTGGGACATGTTATATCCGAGGGAGGTATAGCCGTGGATCCGGCTAAGGTTGCGGCAGTGAAAGATTGGAAAGCGCCCAAGAATGTAACCGAAATCCATAGTTTCTTGGGATTGGCTGGTTATTACAGAAGATTTATCATGGATTTTTCCAAAATAGCATCTCCATTGACTCGACTCACTCAGAAAGGAGTCAAATACGAGTGGACAGATCTGTGTAATCAAAGGTTTGAAGAGCTGAAGACAAGACTTACCACTGCCCCTGTTTTGGTTTTGCCAGTAAGTGGCAAGTGTTACGAGGTATACTGCGATGCCTCGGGAGAAGGACTGGGATGTACACTCAGTCAGGGTAATTGTGTGGTAGCGTATGGTTCAAGGCAGTTGAAAATACATGAACGTCTTTACCCCACACATGATTTAGAGCTAGCCGCGGTGGTCTTCGCTCTCAAAAGTTGGAGACACTACCTCTACGGCGAGAAATTTGAGGTATTTTCTGACCATAAGAGTTTAAAATATTTATTTGATCAGAAGGAGCTCAATCTGAGGCAGTGTAGATGGATGGAGTATCTGGCGGATTATGAGTTTGCACTTCGATACCATCCAGGCAAGGCAAACAAGGAAGTAGATGCCCTCAGTCGTGTACCACATCCATCTGTGGCATGTTTGATCAGATCGGAATGGGAGATGTTGAATACCATCCGAGAGTTTAAACTCTATTACAACAACCATGGGACCATATACAATCGGGTTATACAATCTAACATGGTCACCAAGATTGAACAAGAGTAACATATAGATCCGGAGGTGGAAGAGATATGGGCCAAGATGTCCACTGGTGTAGTCTTACCAAAATGGGAATTACGACTGGGACAGGGTCTTTTATTCCGGGGAAGAGTATATGTGCCAAAGAGTTGTAGGAAAGAGCTACTGATTGAGGCACATCAATCCAAGCTCTCCATTCATCCCGGCAGCACCAAAATATATCACGATCTGAAAAGGCATTATTGGTGGCACGGACTAAAAAGGGATGTGGCGGAATTTGTGGCACATTGTTTAACTTGCCAGCAAGTCAATACGGAACATCAAAAGCCACTAGGTTTACTGAAACCTTTACCAGTGCCAGAGTGGAAATAGGAGCACATCTCCATGGATTTTGTGACCGGGTTGCCGAGATCCTCAAAGGGCAACAACGCCATATGTGTCATAGTCGACCGGCTGACCAAGTCCGCGCATTTCATTCCTATCAAGATGACGGATTCATTTGAGACGTTAGGTCGGCAGTATATTAAAGAGATCATTCGGCTACATGGCATTCCCCGAACGATAGTATCTGACAGAGATGATCGTTTTACCGGCAGAGTATGGCAAAGCATGCAGTCAGCTATGGGGACAAATTTACTAACAAGTACTGCATTTCATCTACAGACTGACGGACAGTCGGAGAGAACGATACAAACACTAGAAGACATGCTGAGAGCATGCATGTTAGATTTCAAAGGAGGATGGCAGGACCATTTTCCTCTGGTAGTATTCTTCTATAATAACAGCTATAAGGCAAGCCTTCAGATGGCTCCATACGAGGCCTTATATGGTAGACCGTGTAGGTCACCAGTGTGTTGGACAGAGGCTGGAGAGCCTGCATTGATTGGACCGGAGCTTGTCGCAGAGACTACCGCACAAATTAAGTTGATACGTCAACACTTATTAATTCCACAGTGTCGGCAGAAGAACTATGCTGACAAAAGGATAAGATTTCTAGAATTTGAAGTGGTGGACTTGGTATTTCTAAAGGTCTCGCCACGAAAGGGACATATGAGGTTCGAAAAGAAGGGGAAACTGTAGCCAAGATATGTGGGACCGTTTTCCATTATAAGAAGGATGGGGGATGTAGCTTACCAGTTAGCACTCCCTTCACAATTAGCAGCCCTACACGATGTGTTTCACGTTTCAATGCTAAGGAAGTATAATCTGGATCTGTCCCATATTTTGAATGTCCAGGATATTGAAGTGTAAAGCGACGTGACGTACGTCGAGAAACCGGTCAGGATAGTGGAGACCGAACAAAGGGTGTTGCGAAATAGAGCGATTCAGTTTGTAAAACTGGTATGGGACCGACATGGTGTTGAAGAAGCCACATGGGAACTTGAATCGGAGATGAGAACAGCTCACCCCGAATTATTTATGTAATTTACTTTGGGAACCCTACTTCGCTAGATTTTCGGGACGAAAATTTTAAAAAGAGGGTTATATTGTAACACTCCAATTTCTCAATGAAATGGATAATTATGAAAATGCCCCTGGTTTGTTAAATTAAATGTTTGTGATGTTAAATAAAGAAATGGTGGGGCCCATTGTTCAAACTAAGATCCTAAGAGCATATTATAAGGGTTAGATTGAAGGGAACGGATAATGTACAACCATTGGGTCGAAAATGGTTAAATGGGTCAAAGGGCCCAATTGGACCCAATGGGTCATAGGGGATTATTTGACCATTGTGTGAGCTCAAATTAAATGGGGTAAAGCTGAATTGATTAGAAATCATGGAGCAAAAATGGGTAGGCTTGATGCACAAGTGAAAACCATTTAAAAATGGCAAAATCAGCCCATTAATGGGTCATGTTGTCAAAACGGGTCAAGCGACTAATTGGGGACCCAATGGGTCGGGTTGATCAGGTTGACCACGGCTGACTGTGTGGGCTCTCAATTGAGCTCATGTATGGGTTAGTGCAGCTCGAGTTGGACTGAATTGGATTGGGTTTTAATTAAGAAATGAGTTGACTCAAATATGATGCATTAAGTATGTTGAGTTGGGTGAGTTGAGTAGGAATAAAAAAGTGCCTTGAGTCAAGTGAGTTAATAGGATATGGAAAGGTGTTTTAACCACACACAACTCTTGGGGAAATCAATCCCAGCCGTTGGAGTGAAAGGGTGCCTTGCCCAAAGCCAAGGGACACCAAGCAATGGCGGCATGCATCTCATCTCATGAGATGCATGGGCTGAAGTGAATGGTTGCAATGGTTGGTATCAAGAGGTGCCTTGGATGGCACCCAGCATCTCCTTGTTTTTATCAATGATTAATGAGGGAACTGAATGGATTTTGTGGCTGAATTACAAAAGAGATAGACCACCTCATTTGGCCGATTTTCACATAGAAAATCTTAAGAATTCCCATCTCTCTCTCCCTCTCTCCAAACTCTTTCTCTTGGCTGAACCAGCAGTGGTGTTTGCACCAATTGATCAAGCATAAACCAGCAAAGGAAGGGAGGCTAAGAAAGATAGGAAGTAAAGAGCAAAGGCAAGAAGAAAAGCATGGAATTTGGTGAGTATTCCCATGGGTATTTTGTTTAATAAGATGGAACAAATGGAACATGTCTTGGGCCATGGGTATGGCCGAATGCATCAAGGTTTAAACCTTGGGTAATGGAGGTTTAAAAATTATAAAAGGGATCATTGGGTTCGGCCACCTTGGAGGGCCGAACCCCATGGAAATAATTGGTTGGTTTTGATGGTCTTTGAAACATGAAAACCATGCAATTGTGGGACTGTTTTAGATGTTTCTATTAGACTTAAAATGCATGTTTTAAAAAGGTTTAAAACATGGATTTGGATGTCATGAATGGCTGAATGTATCATGGGTCTAAACCTTGGGTATAAAATGATGAAAGGGATCATTGGGTTCAGCCACCCTGGCTGGCCGAACCCCATGAAATGTTATGGTCATGTGGATAGTTTTTATAAAGTGAAAACCATGCAAAGTGATGGACTGATTTGGATGTTTTATTTAGACCTAAGGTGCATCTTTTGAAAAGTATTGAGTTTCATGTTCTGGGCCATGGAATGGCCGAATGTATCAAGGAATTTAACCTTGGATGTGGTATAGATTGATAAAATGCATCATTGGGTTCGGCCACCTTAGATGGCCGAACCCCATGAAATTGGGTTGATTATTGGATGGTTTTGAAAGGTAAAAATCCGGTAATATTATATTGATTATTACATGTTTAATGAGACATAAAATATGTTTATGAGCACCAAGTCATGGACATAGGGTTCGGCCACTTTGGATGGCCGAACCCCATGAAAGAATTTGATGATTGGTATGGATTTGGAGAGTTAGAAACCATGCAACATCATGGGGTTTCTATGAGATTAAAATGGAGATATGGTTACTATTTTGGGTCAGCCATTGGATGGCTGAACCATGGGGTTATCATGGTTAAAATAGTAGAACATAAGTTAAGAACATAGAAGGGAATCATTGGGTTCGGCCATGTGTATGGCCAAACCCCATGGACCATTTTATATGGACTGTTTTGGTTGAATCAAAGGGTTTCAAGTTTGAAGATTATGGAATAATATGAGGTATTTAAAAAGGGTTCTAAGTGAACAATTGGACAAGATATGGGTTGGCCATTTCATGGCCGAACCACATGGTTTCTATGGCTAAGATATGATGGAAAGGTTTAAATGGGAAAGCCATAGGGTTCGGCCATATGTATGGCCGAACCCCATGACCATGTTTATGGGTTTTATGATTACATTTCATGGAAATAATTAGTGGTTCTAAAGTTTAAAGCATGATACAATTATGAATGGATAAAGAAATCAAATTAAAGTGGGTGAGGTTCGGCCATGGGTATGGCCAAACCCCACAAGATGTTTTTGGGTCTTAAATGTGAATGAATATTTAAATGATAGTATGATTTACTTACTGTTATATGGACAAGGTAACAGAAGTTGAACGACGTGTGAGTCGTGACCGGGTAAAGCCTAAGAAAGAACGAACGCTGAAGTGAATCTTCAGTAGGTTTCCTACCTACTTGTAACCACAGTTTTATCTTGGTTTTTATGAGACTCATGTTTTATTTTATTGGTTTTGAAAGATGGATATTATTTACATGTTTTATATATACATTGGCATCTCATGATGGACATGGGATGATGATTGTGGAAACCGGAGCCCACACTCCGTCGGTATGCCCGTAATGCAACTGTGGGGCCTCCTTAGGAGATGAGGGTCCCGCCAGGAGGATTATCTGATGATTATGGACACTGGAGCCCACACTCCGTCGGAGTGCCCGTGATGCAACTGTAGGGCCTCCTTAGCCGGTGAAAGTCCCGCCAGGAGAATTAACATGTTGATATAAGACACGTCAAGTGATGGTTATATGTATGTGTGATGGGGTGGGGCTCATTACATTTGCATACATACATAGCATGGTTTTATATGTTTTTTGATAATCATACATTTGATATATGCATGATTTATAATCTAACCATGTGGTAGCCCTGATCGGGAACCTACTGGGCGCGTTGATCTAACGCCCTAATTCTATCCTCAGAGGATAATGTAAGAAATGGAAAAGGGAAAGAGAAGGTCGTGGACCTGGAGGGGAGCCAAGCCTAAGTGCTTGATTGTTGATTGGGATTTCTTTATTACTGTCTTTTTAGTTGTATTTTGTGGACATGTAATAAGTTGATACCTTGCTATGGTTTGTTTATGAGATTAACAATGGATGATTGGTTTATGTTATTTATTAATTGAGACTGGTAGTTGATATCTATTCTATCTATTTCCTCAGTTAGTCTAGTTTATTCCGCAAGTCATTGTTTAGTTCCATGTGTGATTTGTTATGGGTTAGTCCATGCATACATGGGTGGCCAGTTAAGGGTCGGACTTCGAAAGTCCGAACTTAACTCGCGTCGTGACGTCTCTCTGCCCTTGTCCGGTTTTAATTTAAAAAAAAAAAAAATTAGACTCTGATTTCTTCGAAAGGGCAGGGCGTTACACAAATTCTATCTCTTGGCGTGGAGGTAGCCCAGCTAACTGGTCAATAAACACATCCATAAACTCACACACCACCTGAGGTACATCAGACTCTACACCACCTATATCTTCCCATCCCATACTGGCCACCACACTACCGGGATAAGCCTTAAAACTAGAAAATTTAATTCTCATCCTCTCATAAGGTATTAATTCTTCTATGAATCCTTCATTAGTTGAATAGACTCCAAAAATTCTCCTTTGAGAACAATCAATCAAGATTTGGTAAGTTGTCAACCAATCCACACTTAAGATAACATCAAAATCTGTAATTTCTAAAATCAGAAAGTCATAGGACAAATCTACACCACAAATCATTAATATGCATGATTTGCATTTTTGGTTTACTAACGCTTTCTTACCCAAGGGTGACACAACCATCAAAGAATTACTTACTTCCACCAGTTGTAAATCTAATTTATCACACCAAGATCTAGAAATAAAGGAATGTGAAGCACCGGTATCAAAAAGTACTCATGTCAAATAACAAAAAAGGATTGGTGTACCTTCCATCAATGTATTTTCCATCGACTCTATCATCTGAGTCTCAATCGTGTAGACTCTCCCCTGGGTGGTTTGAGGACGTCCCAGTCCCCTTCCGTGTCCGTTCCGTGGTGGTCTGTTCCTATGCGCCACCGAGCCTCTAGAAGTTTGTTGTGAACTTCTGCCAAAAGATGATTATGCGACAGATTGAGCTGGACCCATATTCTGTGAAGGTACGGCTTTGCCAAGATAAAGACAATCCCTAAGCACGTGTCTTATCTGTTTGCAGTGATAGCACGTCCTTTCTTTCCCAGTTGGGCAAGTCCTAGTTGTGTGCCCAGGCTTGTTGCAGAAATAACACACTAGCTGTCACGTGTCAGACTGGCTTCATTGTTTTGCAACAGGTTGGCTTTTCTTAAATAATGGCATTTTCTGGTTGAATTTGGCATTCTTATTGGAGGGAGGTTTTTAGAAATTTTTGGTATTCCTGTTGGTGGAATCTACAACTTCCACTTTCGAAGCCCGCTCAATGATTTCCTCTAAAGTGTTGAAGGTCAGCCCAGCCACTTGCCTTTGTAGAAAAGGTCGAAGTCCATTTTCAAAGAATTGGATCTTCTCTACTTCATTTGCCGTTATCCAGTGCACAAATTGCATTAATTCAATCAATCTTATGGCATATCGTGCCACCGTATCAGATCCCTGCTGGATGTTGAGAAATTCTTTCTTCTTTGCTTCCTCTACCGTTTTAGGGTAATAACGGGCGAGAAAAGCAGCTGAAAATTCTTCCCAAATCATTGGTTCATGATTACGAACCAGACTTTTTGTCTCCCACCATTTATAAGCATTACCCTCCAGTTGATAAGTTGCTAACATTATTTGTAGATCATCCGTAATGGCCAGGGTATCGAGGATCCGGCCCATCTGGGTAATCCAGTTCTTTGCCGCACTCGGGTCTTCAATCCCCGAAAACATTGTCAGATTCAACCGTTTGAATTATTTTATAGCAGAATTGGCTCTCTCTTCTGTGGTCCTAACAAAAGGACGCTGCAAATTCTCGATAATCCTTTGGAATGCCTCCATTGATGCACGTAAAGCTTCGTAGGTACATCTGGATTTACACGGGGTGAAGGACTTGTTCTCTTGCCTCGGGCTCTAATATTTTCAAATGGTCCTTACATTGTCATGTCATTCACATTCGTAATATTACTTAATAATTCAAAGAGAATTCGAAACTTTATCAAAAGAGACCATAAGAGTTGTGTAAATCCTAAACATACGTCTATTTACACAATATAAGTGTAATTCAGGTTTTATTTATTCACAGGAGTTAGTACAGTTTGCGAAAACCCTCAGTACAACAAAAACACAGATATATACATATATATATATATATACATATATATATATACGTATATACATATATATACATATATATACATATATATATATATATACATTTTTACATTCCTTTCTCTCATCCCTTCCCCTACAATCCCGGCCTTAATCATCTGTAGAGGATTCTATATCAATATCGATACTGAACATGATATTGTTAAGACATGCAGCTGACATATGTCCCAATACTTCACAAGTTAAGCATGGCACTATCCCTAGGCCTCCAATGTAAGAACATTTGGTCATTTCCCTTCCATGCCCACGAAATCTACATATCGAGCATACCACATCAATAGGATAGAAACAATAAGTGTCGTAGTGTCCCTCCTGATTGTATAGCAGTCAAACATATGACATCATATCTTTAGCATTGGGAGTGGATGGTGTATATTCGGGCGAGCCTATTTGCCCTACTGATGATGACTCCTCTATAACTGGGAAAACTCCAACATTTTCAGGTTGAACGCTGGAGTTACTGATAGATAAATCTATTACTATTGGGCAGCTAGGGGTTCCCTTATCCCAAATCTTCGTATATTCTTCGTTACTTGATATATGTATAAAACAATTCATCAACCTTGTCAGATAATGTCAATAACATATACAGTCCTAATCAATCAAATAGGTTATAGTCATGTATTACCCATCACAGTCATAGAGTTTGAACCTGGCTCTGATACCAAGCTGTAATGCCCCGACCTGGAGGTAGGCCCGGAATGCTACTAATTTTTTATTTTTTTTAACTTCTAAACATAAACCTTACTTCTACCCTATTTACAAGCATATATCATACAAACAAATATTTCATCACAAAAAGACAGTCTTATTCATAACAGAGTTACTAGCAGTAACATGGTGGTTCATAAATGATTACAAAACAAGTACCAGAAGAGGTACTTCAAAACATGGTTCCAATAACCAATAATCAAAATAAATTAAATTCTCATCCATGGAATTCCAAGTAACCGCAACAGTTTTTCAATCCTTAAGCTTGAAATGGAGGCACTTCCTCCTCACGTACATCTCCTGAAATGTGAGTGGTGTGAGCTAACCAGCCCAATAAAAAGAACATAATAATGTAGTGTAATGAACATCAGCTTAGCCAAAATCAATATCATCATCATAATAGGTTTATCATGTCAATATATCAAATCATCATCATGTTACTGCTGATATCCAACGTAACACGTAGACACTACTCTGACTATAAGCATTAAGTCCCGACATGGTCAAAATGCAAAATCTTACAAGTACATCTCCGACACACTTGGGCCAATACTGATACATTTTGGCCAGCAACTGACACATCTGGGCCAGTAGACGCAAACCGACACACTTGGGCTGATAATAGTTCTGTAGTTAAGGGTACGTGGAAGCAGTATCAATAGCATCATATCTCATAAGTATTTCATCATCGTAATCACAATATACGATAAACATCGTTATATCAATAAGCATTTTTCACAATAGTACATCATGACTACACATATAAGTGGGTTCATTAAGTCTGATCTTCCAAACCACTCATTGCATTAGATCCTCTTAACCTGATTTACTCCTACCGCAATGTTAAGGCTTCTCACCAAATGTGTGGGGTATCGGAGTATCTGTAAAACATGGAAACAGATATACAATCAAAAATTAATCAATATACACAGACATAATACAAAACATATTTATAGTATTTCAAATCCTTCTATCCTATTTTCTAGAAAATTTTCAAGGGTAATGGATCTGAGTCTCCTAAATAGGTTACTATCCATTTTAAAATTATAATAATCAACAACATAATAAGGTACTCAGGCCACTATACGTATTGCCTCCTGAAAATGACCATGGAGATACATTGAATTAGGCCTAGAGATACAAGATGCTCAGGCTACTACTCATATATTGAGTTAGGCCTAGATATACAGGATGCTCAGGCCACTAATCGTATAGCGAGTTAGGCCTAAAGATTATTCAGTCCCCGAACCCTTCTTTTCTACTGAGTGGAGAAGTTAATCGCTCAGCTACTGATAGCTATCGGGCTGAGTCAACCACAGATAGAGAGTATCGGCCTGAAAGTGAATATATAGTATAGGTTTACATAATAATACCAATGAAAAGAGGTTAGTATCAGTTTTAATTATCAAATAGGTATAAACATCACATTAAAACCTAAGATCTAAATCATGAAATCCTAATTTAAACTAAGTTTCAAAAACATGATCTGGTTTCTTCGGAACATGCCTCGGAACCAGGTATTATGGCTTCGGACCTTCCGAGCCACTGCCTAAAGCTGGGTCCTTATATAACCTTTGGAACTTCCAAAATTCAGGTCTCGGAACCTCCCGAGGACTGCTCGGAACTTTCGAATAGTTCGGGACATCTGAGGGGTCTTCGAATATCAATGTCTGATCAGCAGAAACAGAGAGTTCAACAATTATTCTCTGCTTCTTTGAAACCTCAAACTGGAGTTCGGACCTTCAGAAGGCCGATTCTCGGAACTTCCGAGAGTCGTCTTCTTCTTCTGTCACCTGCAACAGAGCAGTGACGGGCGAGACAGTGTGAAATACGAATCCAAAAACAGTGGATTTTCTGGACTCGTTTTTCACATCCTTCTGGTCAGATGGACTCTTCAGTGAGTCCCCTTCACTTTCAAAATCAATTGGACCATTCGAACTGATTAAAAACACCAGATTGAAACGGAAAACCAGTAAGACACAAGAAATTTTCATTTTTTTCACTAAACTTCAAATCCGATTTTAGGATTCAAAACTTAACCGAAATGACTTCCATTTGATTCTAAACTAACTAGAATTTAAAAACAAGGACAATGGTTACATTCGCTTTTGTTCCTGGGTTGAAAATCAGCAACTGGAAAAATCTTCCACTTAAGCTAAAATTTTGAAACGAAAGGAACAGAGAGGAAGAGAGAGGCTTGGTAGTAAATGGAGAATTCTACTGCACTTACAACCCTTAAATAAGCATGGAGAGGTAGGGTAGTAGGTTCCATCCATGGCTATGGAGTTTCCACGTCGCTCTACAGGCTAAGGCGATAGCTTGCATGAGTCGACTCCTGCGCAGCTGCTTCCGATCATCACCTGCTAAGCAGGTGGTTAAAAGTTTTGGTATTTGCAAATTAGTCCTGTGAAACCCCTACCCACCGATGTGGGAAGAAGTCCCACATCGGTAGTAGAGGAGGAAAATTTGGGAAATTTAAGTGGGTGGCCTCCCTTGTACTCATGTGACGCGTATTGGGTCAGGCCAGGTGGGCGCGGGCCCAAATGCAAAACCGTGCGGGCTCGCTGGTGTGCGAGGCCCAGAGCGGACAATATCACACTGAGTCAAGCCCTAAGCCCTATATTCGGGTCGGGTCGTTACAAGTCCCCTTAAACTTATTTGCATTTTAAACCCAGTTTCTTTTATTTTTAATATTTAGCTATTTAATTATTTATTTAATTTAATCCGTCCCACCCAAAATCTTGGATTTTTAAATCTAAAGGTACTGTAAAAATTTGGAGATTTACATTTCATCATAATTATTTGATTTAAACAAAATTCATGTTTTTAATACTATTCACTTAACTTAATTTGTATTTATTTTAAGAGTTTAAAATCTCTATTTTCAAAACCTGGAAATATAAAACAATGAATCAAAATAAAATCTAACTATACTTATTTTTCTTAAAGATTTTCTAACTTCTAAAGTTATTTAGAATAATCGTTTCCTAGCTTTCGGGACCTTTTTTGGGTAATTTTTAATAATATTTTTCTGAAATAAAGAAATAAAGATACTTATAAATTTCGGAATCTAAATTCCTAATAAAAAAATCAATATCACTCAAATAATAATAAACAAACAATTATTCAAACAATAAATACAATGTTACCATTTTGCCCCTCAAATTTAAATAAGTTGGATTAATGAGCTATCGAACTCTGATTGGGCCAATTCTGGACTTTTCACAAATCCCTCACTGTAATCTATATGATTAACAGGTTGAATCATGATTTAATAAGATAAATCATATTATTTAAGCCTAATTCAGGTCAGGGTATTACAACGAGTTGTTCATAGCTTAGGGTTTGGTGAATGGATGGCTAAGATTGGTTTGGGTTAAATCTAATGGTTCTAGGGTTAATTGGTTAAATATGGTAGGTATCTAATGGAGGGTTTGAATTCAAAGGTGGAGATGAATATGATGAATGGCCTAGATCTAGTGTAAATTATGTATGTGATGGATGAATGTGGAGGCTCTTGGGTTTTCCTAATGATGTGATGGTTATGATGAAATGTCCTAAGATCTAATGGCTATGATGCATGATGGATGATCTAAGTAGATGGATGGACATATGGTGCAGGGATGATCCTAATCCTAAGGTTAATCTATATGATGAATGGTTTGGATGTCCTAAATCTAATCATGATGCATGAACGGGTTGGATTGACTAAGTGGATCTAGGGTTTGATGATATGAAATGCATAGGATAAATGAGATGCATGAAATGAATGGTTTGGATTGGTTGATTGGATTAATGGATTGTGTGGATGGGAGATTAAAAATTGGATGGTTACGATTGGATGGGTGAGATGGGCCATGGATATGGGCTTTTGGGTTTGGACCTAAAATGGATTTGGGCTTAGGGTTGATAAACTTAGATTTGAACCTAGAGCATTGGATCTTTAAATTGGATTTGGATTTGAATTGGAGACTTGGACTTAAGTTTGTTGGGCTTGAATTCACTTTGGCCTGACCCACATTGGGAAATGCGCCTAAAGTGCTTAGCCTAGCCCAGTGTCTGGCATTTGAAGCAAAGCTTGGCCCAATTACAGTGGATCTCTGGCCCATGGATCTTCTTCTCAAACTCTTGGCCTCTTTGATTGCAGACTTTGATTTTAAAATTAAATAATTAATCAATACCACTAAAATTCTAAATATTGAATAAATCTAGACTCTCATAAATGGATCTAGATTATCCAATTTACTTTAAAAATCCTAAAGTGGCATGATTAAATTATAAAATTATAAAATTTCTTTTTTAAGTTATCTTCCGACAATTATCCACTGTTTTATGCATCAATCATGTTTTCACATCTTTTTATCTACAAAACTAGAAAAAACCATTAAACGTATCTTTTATATACAAAATTAAGGCTAACTTAATCATAATTAAAGGGTAAAAATATAAGATTTTTAGACTCAATAATCCTTTCTGGCGACCTCAGTAGCTTTGCTTTGAACCCCCTGTCGAGATCTATTTTCTCTGCAATATTGAATGGCAATTGTTCTGTTGCGACCCGGATGCCCTTCCATAGAGTGATTGGCATGAGAGTGAGTGTTTCGTCGAACCTTTTTCCTAGTGCATTCCATTTAGTGACTATTTCTTTGAGCCTTGTAACGGGATTTATCCATCCACTTCTCGCACATTTATGAAAGCTCTCCTCTCTCGCACTGTCATGACAGGATCCAAAGCGTGCTCTACTCCTCTTGCTGCTTATTGGGTGGTGGGGCGTTGGTTGGGCAGAAATGAATCTAGGTTCTAAGCCATCTCTGGCGATGAATCAACAATTTGAAGTGATACACCTTTTCTTGCTCCTTCTCGATCAACCAGCGCATCGAAATGTAGGAAGTGTTGTATATGTTTCAATCTGCCTTTGTTGAATTTTAAAGCCAGCTCCTTGCTTTACGTAGGAAGGACCTATTTCAAATCCTGTCTATTGTTTACCACAGTCCTAATCATAAGGAAACGAGACTTGCTTGAAGGCATGAGGGATTAGCTTAAGCCTACCTCCTCACCAAGACAAGCAACAACTCAAAACCCTAGCACCTATCTAGATATTCTCTATCTTACTCTTTCCCTTGCTCTATTACCGAAGGGAGATTAGCAAATATCCTAATTAGGATCTTCCCAATGTTCTTGCTTCTCCCACCCCACCACCCATGGTACTGAACTAAGTTATGATGCAGAGGACTCTCTATGAAAGCTTTGTCGATGCCTATCCGATCTCGAGAGCACCTTTTGAGGTTAAGAAAGCGAACCCGTAGAGTGAGAACCAAGCCCCTTGGAAAAGCCAGCAGTTCCCCGTGCCCCTGAAAGCACTGGAAAGGATGCTCTGCACTACCCAGACTGAAAGGGGTGCTGGCTGCGTGTGCTTTCTGGACGCAATTTTAGTATACCAGCCCTGTGCTTGAAAACAGGGCTTCTTTTTATTTATCAAAATATTTGGAAGAACTCAACACCCCATCCTCCACCCTAGCAACCTTAAGCTTCGGATTCAGTGGATGCGAATTCGGATGAGGAACGGTTTCGAGACGAGAGCTTCGATCGAAACCCTACAACACTAAAAACCACCCACCCGTCCATACCTTAGGACCGAGGAATGGCTATTCGCACTCTCCGATTTTGTGATCTATACCCGGCAAGTGTAGGCGACCTAAAGGGAGCCGCAACGCGGCAGGATGTCGGTTCCTATTGATTCTGGTCAATCCCCTTGCTCCCTTACTTCTCCTTCTCCACAGGGTCAAATTTCCTACTCTGCGTCTGCAGATCTTCTATCTATTGCCTACTTCCCATAATTATAAAGAAGAAACTACAATCTCAGCCTACTTTATCTATTTCCCTCCCACAGCCTTTCCTATCACATGCGGAAGCAACCTTTCCTATTGACAGGGTTGGATTCGCTTGAACAGTCTGGCCCGCCTTTCGAGAACGTGCTAAGAGTTTTCCCTTTGGTCTTAGAACACGATTGACCCTAGAGAGGAGATGAATAGGTCAATCAAAAATTGTTGGTCCTTTTAAAAATTACTTGATTGATTAATTAAGTGCAGCGAATATAACAATCATGTGTGTGTGGGTTAGCAAATGTAATTAAACAATCAACACAAGGAATTAGCTCTAACACCACAAGCACAATGATACAAGATATATAGTGGTTCGGTTAGCCAACCTACATCCACTGTTAGGACTAGCTCAACCTTTAGTTATCCCCAATTTCACTAAGTGGAGACTTACACTCTCACAATTAGAGTAAGAATTCCACTTCACTCAATCGGTTAGGAATTTTACCCACCACATGTAAAATAGGAATTCCACGTATTTGAATTGGCTGGGAATTTCACCCACCACGTGTGACAGAGACGACGCTCTAGATTTTTTATAGTGGTTCCAGATCCAAGCCTCCTTAATCCACTTTCACAGGACAAAGGTTTTAAAACAAAATTAAAACCAAGAAGCACTTGCTTTGTAGCTCTTTCTCGAAGATGTGTGCTTCTCAAAGATCTACCCAATGTGTTCCCGAGTTAATCCCAACACTTCGCCTTATAGCCGTCGTTGAGCAATCACAATTTCAGAGTGACTAGGAAACTAGTTCTACCAATATCTTTCCTAGTTTGTATCTTTTCTTTTCTCCTCTCTTTCTCTTTTTCACTAACTTAATCAATAGATTGGTTGTATTTAATTCTCAGATGTAGGCACAAGAGAGTAGATCATTCCTTATAGTGTGTGAATTTTCTCAACTCAAGATGAATAAATGATCACACAACTCTCATATTTATAGAGAAGTCAACACAGTTTTTCAAACTGTCTAGTACCAACGGGTAGGGGGCACCGATGAGTTGGAATTCATATATATTACCGTTCAACCACCCCACTGTTGCACATTAAATGCACTCCCAATGGCACAATTAATTTTCAGTCCACAGATCGTTGTCACCGATGGATCAACAGTCATGGCACCGAGAGGTCGGTCCATCCGAGCGTCTCGATCTGTGGCAACACCATGCAGACAGAGATTCATGTCCCGAAACTTATCCGGCCAAGAACAACCTGCCACCCTTTACAGAGGGGGCAGTCCTGGTACTCTCGATCGGTCTTGAATTACCGAGATGTTTGTTTTCTCGAGAGTCCACTTGAGTTCTAAGTTCCAGAAGTCATAAGTTATCATTGACAAGTCGTTGACCGCGAGGGGTCGTTAAGTTCATCATCAAGGGGTAGGTGCATACGAGACTCTCGATCAGAGGCATACCCAGAATGACAGTTCTATGATACATAACCTTTGTCAATCTAGCCGGCCAGTCTTTGACCACGATGGGTCCATCCTGTATCCACCAAGGGCTCGGTGAGAACAACTGGTCGAGCTGACAGTAAACTTAATTCATATTTCCAAGTTCGCTTCAAATTCACTGTCAAGCTTCTTCTGTAAGCTTATTATGTCCATTACCAACATATGCAACTATGCCTAGGAATGGTCCTCCAAAGTGTGGGTACCACCTAAAGTCATCTATGGCCAAATACCTGTTTTGTGTTTGCCATAACGATGAGCTTTAATCCGATGGAGCATGATCTTCAATCTTGATCACCTTGAACCTTCAAGCTTCTAGCAAGTGCTTCTTCTCAAGTCATGGAATTGACAAACTTAGGGACTCGGCAAGCCAGGGCACTAACAATCTCCCCCTTTGCCAATTTGGTGAGAAAATCTAGAAGCTAACCTAATTACAACCCCACCCTTATTACATCACATTTGAATACAAAAATATTACATTGATTACATATACATATTCAAATAGAAAACAAGACTATGATTCTTGCATATTCTTTTTCAGCTTGCTTGATTTCATGTTTCATGTTCAATCACATAAGCAAGCAACACTAGAAAATCACTAGAGGGGTTAGTCCAAAACATAAGTATGCATCTATGAACTAAACTAGATTTGTATCATGCTCCCCCAAACACCATGATTTCCTAGCAACTAACACTACCCATAGCATATCTGAGCTAACAGTGTTGAGAAGATATTATCTCCCAATCTTCTTTAAGTTTGAAGTCCCAAACTCCCAACATAGACATTCTCTTATGTCCATTGGCTTTTGAAACTTCCTCCCCTTCATGGCGCTCTTTCTTTCTAGAGGCCGAAGTACTTAGACTTCTTTTCCTCTTACCAATTACTCCCCCATAATTGGATTTGATGTCTAACAGTTTCTACTAATTTCTCCCCCATTTGGTTATTTGATTGACAAAGGTTAGTAAGCAGACATCTAGTTCTCCTTCAGTTTGAAGGATTTGGACTTTAAGCACTCCCCCACACTTCTTGCATTTAGTGCTTCCATGAGTTCACTTCCAACTCATTTAATTTTTTCATTGATCAATCCATGTTTCTCATGCGTTCAAGCATTGATCTCCCCTACAGTGCAATGCAAATTGCTATGGCATTACTGTTTTTCTTATTCTTCCCCTTTAAGAGTTGTGTTGTCTTAAAGGTGTTTTCCCAATAGGGTCAAGCTAACTTACTTATCTTCCCTTTTTTGGAGTTTTCTCCCCCATTCTCCAAGCTATCTTTTCTAGCTTCTTTGACTTAACTCCCCAATAAACTTAGATGCCTCTAAGTTTATTTTTCTCCAAGCTTTCTTTCAAGCTCATATCATCCTTCCTCCCTACACTATCATGACAAATGACAAGTGCTAAACAACACATATTTTATGCTCCCCCAAACTCCAAGGACATATGCAGCATCACAGCCCAATGCCTATCTCCCTAACATGCCAATAAAAAACCAACTCATTCAAACCTGCATGTTAATCTATGTTGGTCAAGCTAGCCAAATATCTAAAATAGTCCTAGAGGGGGGTGAATAGGACTATTGGGGAATTTTAAAATCTATTTAAATATTGGGCACTTTAATGATTAATCAATATGAATTTGCTCAATTAATGTTCTAGATGTGATTTACAAGCAATATTAAGTTTAAGCAAATTGTTGCAATACGATGTGAGATAAGCAAGTGCACAAAATAAGGTGAAGGAGATGAGAAGAGATAGAGGATTGTGACACAATGATTTTTACGTGGTTCGGCAACCTTGCCTACATCCACGCCTCAAGTACACCACTTGAGGATTTCACTAACATTCTCCTTCACGGGTGGAGAAGAAACCAATTACAAAGCTTAATCTACTTCAATGGTGTAGATCAACCTAATCACCAAGAGAACACTTCTCTTGAAAGTCAATAGGGTTACACCAACCCTTTACAATATTTCACAATTAATAGAAAGAAGTTGTGCTTTGAAAAATACCAAGAACTTAGCCTTGAGGTACTTGAAGTAGCTTGGGCTTGTTCTTGAATGTCCTCCTCTTCTTGGCTTGATGTAAATGCTCCAATGAAGTCCAACCAAGGTGATAGCAAGGAGGTCTAGGGTAATTAAAGGTTTTCCTATGAGGATTAAGACCCTATAAAGAATCTTAACACAATCAACTTAGAGCATAAGATGCTCAAGATATGCCTATGAGAGCTTTTAATGTGTTTGAGATTAAGAATCAAAGCTTAGAATGTTATAACTATGGAGTTTGTAAGCTTTGGAAGTTGTTTGAAAGCTTGGAAGAATGTATGAAAAAATTGGGCTCAAGTCATCAATATTTTTCTCTCCAAAAAGCCTTACATTTATAGGCTAGAAAAGTTCCAACGGATCTATCTTCGGACCTTCCGAAAATAGTCTCGGATCTTCCGAGATTGCAACGGTCGGATTCCCAACGGTCATATTACAACAGCTCTTTTGAGGTTGCAACGAATATCTTCGGATCATCTGAAGTTTATGGTCGGAACGTCCGAAGGACCTGGCGTTGCACTACAAGAGGTATATCCTCGGATGTTCCGAGATAATGTTCTCGGATCTTCCGAGATTCCCAGAAATCCGAATAACTCGGAATATTCTCGGACGTTCCGAGACAGTGGTCTCGGAAGTTCCGAGATGCCCAGAAACCTGAACATCTGTATTGAAAGGATAACCCTCGGACGTTCCGAGATATATTCTCGGAAGTTCCGAGCTGCCCAGAAATCCATTTTCCACAAGTGTTAGAAACTTGAGATTTTGTGAAAAACGTGCACATGGTGTGGAGCTCATGAGTGATCTATGCAATCAGTTAGAGTTAACTATAATGAACATTTTAGATTGCAAGGACACACAAAATATGGAGATATTTGGTAGATCGCGAGAGCTCTCCACAGGGCAAAGAGTGGGATTAGAAACCCTCTTTGTATAATTCCAATTTTAACCAAAAAGGCTTCTAAGGTTTCTAGGTCAGTCCTATGGTCCATATACCTGTGATGGTTGGCATTCAAAGAGTTCTTCCGATTTTGGTGCGAGCTTTCAAAACAACACGTCTTCTGGAGCTTCAAGTTTGATTTGACTGTGCATGTCTTCCAGAGATGAGGTCTTAGACACGTAGATGGTCACGACTCAGTCAAAGAAATTGACAACACAAGACTCAGTCGGACACAGTCACGGAATTGACAACTCAGTCTGACTCAGGAGAGGCAAATTTCACTTTTAGGCCAACAATCTATTTAACAAAAACCATGTTAAACATAGACAAGAGATAGCAATACACACATCAAACCATAGCAAACCATATCATATCATTGATAATCAAAATGTGCAATACATATAGTTTTGGAGGGGGCATCATGGATGCTTAGATAAAATACAAAAAATATACAGTTTTGCAGATCAAGCAATATGTGAAAAACTATCCTAAGTAGAGCCAACCTGAGGAGTGTTGGAGGAGAAGGGGATCGAGAATCTGGAACTGTTCTATCAGATTTGGCAGAGGAGGAGATAACAGAGACTAATTCCTGGACAGACGACCTGATGTTATCTAGACTTCTCTCAAGGTAGTTTATTCTCCTTTCAAGTGTGAAGACCCTTCTGCCCCGACGAACATTCTCTTGAGAGGGATATTGGTATTCTTCTTCTTCCTCAGTGTCTCTCCAAAGTTCCTCAGAACGATGACTTTCTTCCTCACTGCTGTCATCATGGATAATGACATGGTTTTTGTTACTAGTTCTTATACCATTCTCCTCTTCTGCATCTTCTCTCATTCCTTCACGACGTTCTTCCACAAAGATGACATCTTTGTCAATGATGGGGTCTTCGTCAACCTCTGGTTAGATTTTCTAGTGAGAATTGGATTCTGGTCTGTGGGGAGAGAGTGTACACTTACCAGTCTGAATAGACGCAGGATTTCCAGTGCTAGGGCCAGGGGAAGATCAAAAGGCTTATCTTTTGGTTCTTTTGGGTCACTAGCTGGTTTCTCCTCGTTCCTTAGAAGTCTAAGGGCGTGACTGGGCTGCCATCTTTCTAAGCATGATTTTTCCTAGAGGAGATCCTCAAACAGTTATTTGGAGGTGGATGAGGCGAAGACTGAGCCTAAACTGATCTAAGAAAATTAAAAAAATCGTGATTTTCAGGCTTCTAGAGACGGGAGGAACAAAAATCCTATGATTTTTCGGCGAGAAATCACTCCGAGAGATCGCGTCGAGTGGTCTAGGGAACGAGAGGCAAAAGGAAGATCAACAGACCTTCGCGGGAGAGGAAACGACAAATTCGAATGAATTGTCGTTTTCACAAAAATTGTCCCTTTTAATTTAAACATTATGTCTCACCGACATGTCGTTTCCATCGACAAGTCAAACCTTTCGACAATTTTCACCCTTTTCAACAGTGCTTGAGTTAGACAGTACCGACATGTCTGTCACACCGACATGTCAACTATATCGAGAGGTTTAGATAGCAGAGCAATCGTCCCTGATTTGTGCAACTTGATGAAATCCTATTCTAAGCATGGCATACACAGATTTTTTCCAATATGATAGAACACAGATATGCCAAAGATAATTCATCAAATCATTAAACCATGCACAAGATCAAAATTTACATTCCAAAACACATAAAGTTCATAATACTTTGAATGGAATATATAGTTTTCCAAGTAAAATATGTACTATAGCCAGGAAGAGTATATTCTAGACTTTTAGTTAGACAATTTTTCTCTCCTCATGTCACAATATTTTATTGCTATGTGAACTCACATGGTCTCTTGTGAGTCCATTTGTAGTGGTCTAAGATATGGAAATGAATCTTAAACCAAAATAAAACATGAATGGTGGTTTATCTCTTGGGTACAAAGATTGTGGCATTTGATGTTGCATACATACCCCTATGATTCTACATTTGATGATCAAACTTGAGATCCTTCAACTCTTTTAAGATATGATTCAGCTGTCTCAACAAAGAGTCTTGCCTTGTGTCCACCTTCCTTGGGTTTCTTTTAAGGTTAAGTGTTGGTGGATGTCTTTTAGGGATAGGCTTTACTGGATTGTGCCTTTTAGCTTGTGCTTCTCTTTCCAAGTGTATCTTCCAATGGTAGCAATTTCTTTTGAAATACCCAACCTTGTGACAGAAATAGCACTTTCCCGTTGAAAGGTGAGAGACACTTGTTTTTCCAAACACCCCATGGTTCATAAGTCCTTTGGTGGATAAGGCACCAAGACCAGACCTATAACCATATTGTTTACCCGAACCTAGGAGTCTTTTAAGTCTTTCATCTCCTTGGATAAACTTATTTTGGAACTTTTCTTTATGAATTTTTAATTCCTTAACTTCCAAAGATAAAAAATTTTAATATCCTCTTCAAGAAGGTTATTGTGATGCCACAAATTCTCGACATCCTTACAGTGAATACTTATCTCTTCTTAAAGGTTTTTATTACTCTCTTTTAGTTTTGAGTATTCATTGTCAGAGAGTTACAGCTTAGAAGTTAGAAGAGATTTTTCAGTTTTTAAATCCTCCACTTGATTAGAGAGGTTTAGGTTTTCTTTTTTAACCTTGTCTAATTTCTTTGCCAACCTCTCACTTTCAAAGAACAGATCACTGTAGGAAGCTTGAAGATTTTCATCATCTTCACTCTCATCATCCTCCATTACAACTGTGGGATTTTATTGATCACCAATGATCGAGGCTATGGGACTCTTTGATACATCAACTTTTCTTTGAGTCTCTTCATCGGAATCACTCTCTAATTCAGAGGTTTCATCCACATGGGTCACACCCACATTCATAGCCTTCTTAATTTTATCTGAGGGACATTTGTTCATGAAATGTCTTCTCCCCCCCACAATTATAATAAGTTTACTCATTGGCAACCTCTCTCTCTTTCCATTTCCCTCTAATTTCTTTTTACCTTTTAGGGTATCTTTTACTTGATTCACCCTTTCCCATTCCTTTCAAGTTGTTTTTTTTTAACAAAGTTTTTATAAAACTTTTTGGCAAGCATTGCCATTTCATTACTTGAGAACTCATCTTCCGAAAAATCGTCTTTTTACTTTGTTTTCTTTTGTTTTAAGGAAGATTTCAAGGCAATGAATTTGTCTTTTGGTTGTTCAAAGTATAGTACATAGGTTTGTAGCGAACCAACCAAATCATTGATGTTCATTAGAGATACATCTCTATTATATTCCATAGCCACAACCTTGGGCTTGAATCTTTCTACAAGATTTTGTAAAATTTTGGTATATACCTTGTCCTCAGGTATCCCTTCACCTAGAGCGTACATTTGATTCACAATATCGCTTATCTTGGAATAGAAATCCATGAAGCCTTCATCCTCATTCATTTTAATAGTATCAAATTGATTTTGGAGGATCTGAAGTTTGAACCTCTTAACTATTGAGGTGCCTTCATGAGTTTTTTCAAGAACTTCCCATACCTCATTTGCAGTTTCACATGTCATAATTCACATGTACTCGCTATCGGACACTGCACAGTTAGGGGCATTCATGGCTTTGCCATCAGCTGTCTGAGAAACTTTTTCAGCAGGGGTCCAAGAGGCAAAAGGTTTGGTTGTCATAACATGGTTGAGGTGAATGCTATCATCTTCTCTTCCACGTGTTCCTGCCATCCATTCTTTACAATATCACATGCCGATGAATCTTGGAAACAAAGAAAATTCTCATTTTGACTTTCCATGAGGCATAGTTTGTTCCATCAAAGTAAGGGGGTTTGGATATTGCATGATTGTCTCCCATGATATTCTAGCTTGAATTAACTCGGATGGTTAAATCCTTGTAAACAGCACTAGGCTCTGATACTAATTGAGAGTTCTCCCTTTGGTGCTAGAACACGATTAACCCTAAAAGGGGGTGAATAGGTCAATAAAAAATCATTGGTCCTTTTAAAAATTACTTGATTGATTAATTAAGTGCATCGAATATAATAATCAAGTGTATGTGTGTTAGCAAATGTGATTAAGCAATCAGAAGAAGGAATTAGCTCTAACGCCACAAGCACAATGACACAAGATATATAGTGGCTCGCTTAGCCAACCTACATCCACTGTTAGGATTAATTCAACATTGAGCTATCCCCAAATTCACTAAGTGGAGACTTACACCCTCACAATTACACTAGGAATTCCATCTCACTCAATCGGCAGGGAATTTCACCCACCACATGTAAAATATGAATTTCACCTATTTGAATTGGTTGAGAATTCCACCCACCATGTGTGCCAGAAACGACGCTCTAGATTTTTTATAGTGGTTCCAAAGCCAAGCCTCCTTAATCCACTTTCACAGGACAAAGATTTTAAAACAAAATTAAAACAAAAAAACACTTGCCTTGTAGCTCTTTCTTGAATATGTGTGCTTCTCAAAGATCCACCCAATGTGTGCCCGAGTTAATCCCGACACTCCGTATTATAGTCGTCGTTGAGCAATCACAAGTTTAGGTGACTATGAAACTGGTTCTACCAATATCTTTCCTAGTTTATATCTTTTCTTTTCTCCTCTCTTTCTCTTTCACTAACTTAATCAATAGATTTGTTGTATTTGAAGCCCAAGTGCTGGATTTGGTTCAGTCCCCTGTAGATTTGTGATGTGACCCTCATGAGAGGTGCTCCTCCTTTTGGAATGATGCTTTGTGCTATAGAGGAGTGTGATACTCCATTTATTCTGGAAGAGGGCTTGAGTGAGGATGTAATCTTCGTTGTAGACAAAAAGACTACAGTCCTTCGTGCGGCTACAATCTTGGTCTCTCTGAAAACTACCAAGAGGTTAGATTCTTCAGAGTTTAAGGCTTTTGATTGCCATAATTAGAAGGCCATTTATGCTTCATTTTCCACCTGTAACACCCTCCCTCTCCCACTAGGATCAGTGTAATTATAATAAGGATATTTGAGTGGGGAGAGAGAGGCTAGCAACATGATGCGAGCCGAATCTGAGTCCGAAGACCCGACCCTCGACTAGCCCATCTAGTGTGTGCACATGAACAGAAGTCCATTATCACATTTGTAACACACTAATATAAACCTGTGGAAACATATAAAAATATTTGATGCATCTGCATGATAACCATTCACTTTCCAAAGAAAAGTGTAAGGATCCTACATAAGTTAAATTACAAATATGAAGTCTAACACAAGTATCTGGGAGTTTATACATCAATGATTACATTTCCATTCTCACAACTCTTGTAAAATACATTCTCTCAAAAGATAAACAAAATAACAAAATGAATTAAGTCTTCTTCCAAAATATAAAAAATGAGTAAATCTCTCCAAACTTTTTCTTTTGCCTTCTTTCTATTCACGTTTGACTATTACTAGTCCCGGCCTCATCGCCTTTCTCCTTATCTGCATTAGATTCTAAAAAGGGAAAAGAATTGTGGGCTTAGTCACACGCCCAGTAGGAATTCCATTCAAAGTAGGTACCAACATGTGATGAAAAACATACTATCAATATTTCATAACTCATTCAAACCTTATTGAAAATCAAATATGAAATCACATGTTCAAAATCCAAGCATATCTCACAATGGAAAAACAATACATTCAAATCCAAATCATGCTCATTTAATAATAATAATAATCATAGCGCTTTCAACTCATCTAGAAATCAACATGAAGTGTGATGCCATGGGTGCCATAAATCTATAAAAGCCCTTTCATGCCCATGCATTGGTCAATCTTTCTTTCTCATTCAATGGTTATAACATTGGCCATTTATGTCCGTAGCTTTCCCAGGGCACTGGTTGGGAGCTACTACCCAATACTAGCAATTTAACTGGTACTACCGGGGGAGCTACACACCCATACTCTTGCACAGGTTTCGGGACTTCCCTAACCTTGGAGCTTTCTGCCCAATTGTAATGCCATAATTTGTAATCCATGGACGCGGCCAAATACAATGGTTGTTCATTTCATATGTGTATAAGTACTTCCGAGATCCAAAGTAAGTCGTCCCTTGGTTTCGGTCTCATGCATTCTCATCCCATGCAAATGAATGAAGTACATGTCTATGAATATTATTAAATCCATCTGATAATACCAAGTAAACTCATATTTTTCATAAATGAAAATACATTATTTTACTATACCTAAAATCAAACATTCTATGCAATTAAAAAATTGTAAAATTGCAATCAAATACTATACATATAATCACTATGATACTTCAATAATGTAGAAAAACCTACTTGATTGGAGATGATCGACGGGGGAAAGTGAATCACAAAATAGCACGTACAATTCCTAAATCACCTCCGGATCCTTCGGTTATTTCCATGGATTAAGACACAACAATCACATCATTAATTAATGTCTTTGGTTTTCAAATCTAATATTTATTACTTTAATTAATTACTACTTAGGAGATCAGATTTGGAGAATGTTATTGGTGCCCTATTAATCCCACATTAGTGATCGAAACAAGAGTGTGGGGTTAGGAATAAGACAGTCTGATCACTGTCAGTTTGGAACTTGAGGTATTCTGTTCGGAACTTCTGAAGATTTGGAAATCTGTGTCCCCTTCGGATCGTCCAAAGTTATACAGTCGTGCACTAGTAAATTAGTATGCTTGGAACTCTGGTCTTGGAACTTCCGAACCAATTTTTGAGACCTCGGAACTTCTAGACTCTCTCTCGGTACTTCCGAGACATGTAGATTTTCAAAATTACATTAGATTGCTAGAAACTTGGTCTCGGAACTTTCGAGCCAGGTTTCGAGACCTCGGGTCCTCTTTTGGACTTAGCAGTGTTTTCTGATTTTTCTTAAGTATTTAGTCCCTTTGGGGGTTCACTAGTTTTCTCAGAGCTTGGTCTCGGAACTTCTGAGTCAGGTTCCGAGACCTCATTATCTCTCTATGACCTTCAGAACTTCAGTAGCTCCCTTGGATCGACCAAGACTTCAGAACTTGTTTCGGAATGTCCGAGACAGGTTCCGAGACCTATCTTCTTCAGACAGTCAGTTGAGTAAAACTGCAGAATGGGCCGAGTTTCTAAAACTCGAAATCCAAAATGGTTAAGTCATTGGGATTGATTTCCAAATCCAACTGGATAGATAAATTCTAGACTTAATTACCTTCATTTTTGAAAATTAATATGTTTAATTTGGTTAAGAAAAACTAAAGAACTTCACCTTAGAAAGGTTATGTGTGTGGAAACTCATGAGTTTCCACTTTCTTCCAATTTCCATATTTCTAAACCAAATTCGTAGTACACCAATTTTTTGAAACTTCTTAATGGTTTCTTATCATCATAAATTCGACATACCTTATGGATTTGCAATTTTGTTGGTGAATCGAAGGGGGCTCGGTTTGGATTTGGGGTTTTCTTCCTTCTTCTTTGTTTTCTTCTCTCTCTTCTTTTCCTCCTTTTCTTGTTTTCTTCTTTGGGCACCAACGGAAGTGGAGGAGGGGAAAGTGTCGTGTGAGAGAGAGAGAAAGAGAGAGTGCCGTGTGAGAGGGAGAGGAAAGAGAGAGTGATAGAACGGTGAGTGAGAAAGGAGGAAAAATGTAGAGGCTTTTTTTTCCTCCCTTGGTGCCCTAAGTCAAAGGGAGTGGGGTTGAGTGGGGTGTTGGGTCACACCTTTCCAGATGGCATGTCATGTGATCATTTATATGGCACGATACCACATCATCAATTAATTTTCATTAATTAATAATCCATCATATTACATAATATTAAATTAAATTTTAATCACTTAATTAAATCACCCTTAATCTCACTTAATCATTAATCACTAATCACCCTTCTAATTCCATCAATTAATATTAAAATTTCCATAAATCCCAAAAATTGAGTTTAAATCTCCAAAATTCATTTCAAATATTCCAAGAAAATAAAATGGGTCCTAGATTTAAAAATCCGGGTCGTTACAGCATCGCTAGCTTTATCAATAAGATAGGATAAATTTGAGTGTCAACGAAAGAAAACAAAAAAACCACTAACGCTCAATCGCTAGCTAAAGTACAAGGCTTTGAGAGTGAGACACATTAGAAGGTGCTAGACCCTATTGATATCAAGTAGGTGTATCAGTAGCGAGGCATGAAGGCAAGTTAGCAAGTCACTGATTAGCGCAAATGCTAGTTGAAGCGTGTGTTCTTGACTTGACTGAAAAGCAGCGAGATACTGAATCTTGATATCCGTGAGTGCGAGTCAAAGTAGGGTTCCAGAGAGGGAAAGGCAAATGAACCATGCAAATTAATGTTCCCAGCTATGTGTTAAGCAAGCAATTGACTTTTTCTCAACTAAATTCTTCACCCAAGTTCTTGTTGCAGGAGAAGCGGTGACAAGGCTGATCTATGATAAAGAGACGATTTGGTCAATGCTAGGCAAATCAGATTGAGTTGGCATCCACTCCGATTTGGTCAATGCTAGGCAAATCAGATTGAGTTGGCATCCACTCCTAGTAACACTATATTCACGATGCTTAGCAATTTCATATTAAAGCGTTAGATAATATAATGCTTTCACCGATAAGGCAACACTTTAACCTAAAAAAATGATCTTCTGCAAATAATGTAATGCTTTAATACGAAGACATTGTTTTTGGAGTTGTATGGGCAATTTCATTAAAAAAAAAAGTCTAGGTGACACTTTTATCTAATTTCAAAATGTGTAGACGTATTTATCCAAATATACAAATTTAAAAGTATTTTCTACTAAAAATGCCGTTGTTTTAAGATCTACACAATCTTAAAAATCGGTTTAATTCAAATCAGTTTGAGCTCTGCTGTTTCATTTATTTTTAATTCTGGACTTTAAATGTAAAATTATAAAATAGGAAGAAAACACATTTCTAAATTTCTGGCTAGTGCATAGCCTCGTGCTTGTATTCTTGCGATCTTGATCTAGAGAGCCGTCTGAAGTCTGGACTCCGAAAATGTAAGAAAATCCGAATCCGGAGTCGACATCGGATTCTTATGCAAGAGAAGAGATCTTTAAGCTTATCTTCTGCCTAACCTTCATTTCTTTGCCTCTTTCTCTCTCTGCATCTAGAAAGCAAAACAAGAAAATGAAGATTATGGTGGCCGTAAAGAGAGTTGTTGATTACGCTGTCAAGATCAGAGTCAAGCCCGACAAGGTTCTCTCTCAAATTTTTTTTCGCTAACCACATTCATGGGCATGATAAGAGTCATTATCTCTTCTTCTTATCATAATCATCATCTCTTCTTCTTATCATAATCATCATCTCTTCTTCTTTTTGTTGTTGTATGGAATCAGAGCGGAGTGGAAACGAGCAGTGTGAAGATGTCGATGAACCCCTTTTGCGAAATTGCTCTGGAGGAAGCTCTCCGTATTAAAGAATCTGGAAATGCTTCGGAGGTGGTTGCGGTGAGCATGGGGCCTGCCCAATCCGCCGAGACTCTTAGGACGGGCCTTGCCATGGGCGCCGACAGGGCCATTCACGTCGCTACTGATGCCGCCCTTTACCCCCTCTCAGTCGCCAAGCTCCTTAAAGCCCTCGTTGATGCTGAGAAGCCCGGCCTTCTCATCCTCGGAAAACAGGTCATTGACCCTCGTCTCTTTTTTATTTCTGAGTTTTTTTGATGCAATTTGGTATATATTATATAAATCTTTGTTTGCTTGCTCAAGTTGAAATGGGTATCTCCAGATAAATTATACCTTGTGAAATGGATGACTATCTTTTATAGACCATATTATTTATACTATCTCTCTATTTTTTTTGGGATAACATGGGTATCCCCACCCACATTGGAGGTGAGACTAAGCTGATGAGCATGTGTAATCCTCCCAATCCACACACATCGATTAAGTCTACATGAGTGGCCCATTGGGGTTGAGCGTCAATCAAACTCAAGACCTTGCTTCATAAGGCGGGCTTCTTGACCGTCATGCCAACCCCTTGGGGTTAATTTTTATCTTTCATATTTATTATCATCCTTTGAATTGATTTTTTACTTAATTTAATATCGTTTGAAGATACACTCGATGTTGGACAAAGCTCAAGTCCTAGCAACTGTAAAACCTAAGTTGAATTTGGTCTCACTTACTGTTCAAGGGTAGATCATCTTAAAGAAAAACCTGTTCAAAGGTAGATTGATCAAACTAACTCATTCTCACCATCTAATATGACCTATAAAAAACTAATCATCTTGCTCGCAACGAACTGCTTCACTGTTCACAAAGGATGATTTCTCTGTACCTTTTGGAAAATTCTTGCATTTCTCTCTTTCCAGCATGGCCAAATGACAATAGGAATGCAGAGCTTAAAGGCAGAGAGAACTACTGGATTTGAGATCAGACTTGTAGCAATTAATTTTAACTCTTGAATCAAAGAAGGGGCTTGAGGTCTTTGAATATGGAACTTTGCTAGAATTTGTAACCAAATCCATTTGATGAAAGGGCATTCCATAAACAAGTGTTGAACATTTTCCATCTCTGATTAACAGAGAGCACATGATTCATCATTGCAGATCCTTCTATCTGCCAAATACTTTCTAGTCTTAAGCTTTCCATAAAAAAGTAAGGCAAGCATAAAATGATTGTTAAGGAATATGTCCTTTAAACCAAAAAAAGTCGTGCCATTCAGCATTTGGGGCTGTATTTAAAAGGCAAGAGGAGTAAGCAGAACTATAACTGAAATTTCCAGAATCATTACCTGTCCAAACAACTTGGTCTTCAACATTACAGCTGAGAAGATGTGTTCCTTGAATTTGAGACCGTGATATAATCTGAAGAGGAAGGAGGAGGACGCCATTGACGATTTTTTATAAAAGTGCTAACTTTGATTTGCCTGCCATAACCCAGGCCATATATTGCTCTAGCATTGTATGTCACTGCTAGCTTTCCATTTGGTAGCCAATTATCATACCAGAATGAAGTGGATTCTCCATTGCCAATGAGATTTCTGATGAGGCTGTCAGCTTTATCTCGAGTTTGAAGAATAGCTCTCCATCCCCAGGATGCATTATAAGGGATAGGGACTTCCTAAAAAGATCTTTCTTTCAGATATTTTTCTTTGACCCAACTAATCCAGATATTTTGATGACCAGCAACAATATTCCAAATTTGTCTAATTAGAGCAGCTTGGTTTGAGATCTTTAAAGAAGGAATCCCAAGGTCACCTCGAACTTTTGGCAGGCAGATAGTGTTCCAGCAGACAGTATGAAGTTTTTTCTTATGATCATCATGACCCCACAAGAAACACCTGATAATCTTTTCTATCTTGTCTATGCATCTAGATGGAAGGAGGAAATTATTAGCCCAATAAAGGTGTAGAGAACAGATGGTGGATCTTATCAGTTCAATTCTACTAGCATAAGAGAGCATATGAGACTTCCAATGGGCTAATCTAGATTTGATTTTCAAAATAAGATTGCTGTAGTCACTATATTTCAGCCTAGAGGTGAATAAAGGAAGGCCAAGATATTTAACTGGGAGTTGTTCCTCTTTTATTTCCAGAATATTGATAATCTGGTCTTAGTTTGTGCATGATATTGAGAAAAATACTGCACTTTTGGAGAGGTTTATATGGAGACCTGTCATATTGGTGAATTGCTGAAACAACTAAATAAGATTTGAGGCTCTCAAGGTTGTATTGTTGGCTTTCAGTGCAAAATCCCTCAAAAGACTAATTAAATCATACCAAACCATGTCCTCGATCTTCTAGATTTAAAAATCAGTCACCTAAGGGATGAGATAGGGCTTTGGGGCCACCTAGGGTTCGAGGAATTAGGTTTTGTTAATATTTTTTTTTCAATTCTTAGGCAAAACTAGTTCTCAAATAAGGTGAATCAATAGGTTCGGGTTGGATCTAGAGTCTAAGATAGGGATCTAGAGGTTGGGGTGCAAACATGCCAAAGCGGGCCAGTATACGACGGGTCTTTGGTGGCTGATGGTGGGGTTGAGTCCTAGTTTGGTTAGATTTAGGGTTTGGATGAAAATGTGACAAAAATAAGGCTTAAAAAAAGGGAAAAAGTGGGGAAAATAGAGGAGAAAAGGAAAGGAAGAAAAAAAGAAGAAGAGAGAAGCAGAAGGATTTGTACCTTGAGTCAAGGAGGCAGAAGGAGCCACATCGGATTTTTAGATGGGAGAAACTTGAATTTCTTTGTTCATTCATTCATTATCATAAAAGTGTCTCTATAGGCAATTTATAAAAAGAAAAGGGAGACTCTTTTAAAACCCTAGACACATGTGACTTAAGGCATATATGTGAACATTCTAAAACCATAAAAACAAATATAAGCCTGTAACAATCTTGGAACCATATAAACTAAAACAATGACACTAATAAAAGGTAATAGAAACAAATGTCCGGATGTCATTGGATCAATGGTCATATTAGTCAATCCATAAATGAATGACTCAGATGTTATAAATGGATGGATCAAGCCAAATCTTCAAATCCTTGCTTGATCAAAGTACAATCGGGGCCATCAATGGCTAGATCTGTCTCTATCCATGGTCGGCATATTAGAAATACACAAAATCATCATTCAACTATGTTGAGGAAAAATCTAGATTTTGATGCATCTTTCTTTGATGGTGTCCCATGATGTCCTCATCAGCCTCTAAAAGTAATACAACTAGAAATTAACATGTAAACTTCACTCAATACAAGACTACAATCAAATAATCAACATTTCGATATTTTTGTTATACTATAAAGGAAGAAAAAGGGGTTATAATATTGTCACAATCCAAAATAATGTGATGTAATATTAAATAAAGCCATGAAAAATCCAACGTGTACCTTTCAAAAAAAATCCAACATGTGTACTGGAATAGTGCACAAAGACTATGAAGAATTTAAGACAAAGATGTGTCTGACATGTGTATGTTACTGATGTAGAGCATTCCACACTCCGTGTTTTTTTTTCCAAGTTTAGTTTAGTTTATTTTTAGAAAAGGATATTAATGTAATTTGTTTTTAGTTTCTTATTTGGGGTAAGGTCTTATTATATAAACCCCCTCTCTTGTAAACTGATTCATCGATGAATGAAATAAAATTGAAGTTTCTTCCACAAGCATTGTGCGAGAATATCTTGGAGCGAGTCCTTGGAAACTCTGGTGAGATATCGGAGAGGCGTGAGGCCATCCTTCCATCTTGTTCAGGTACTTCTCTTATCGTCTTTCTCTCTTTCTTCTCTCTCCATTTTCCTTTTCTTTTCCATTTTCCCCTTGCTGGAAGCCCAAATCTGCTGCTGGCCTATTCCTAGAACCCAAATCTGATGTTAACTCACCTGCCCATCCCATCCTTAGCCTCCCTTTGCCGTCGCCACTTACCATCCTCCACCCTGCTGCTGTTGTAGCCCCTTTCTTAAACCATACTGCTGCTGCACCCTCACTGTTCCCTTTTCCTTGTTGTCACAACCCATCGAAGACCCCTTAGGTGTTGTAGTGTCCCTCCTCCTCTCCTTCTCCATCGCAAAGTCTTCCGCCACAAATCAAAACCTTCGAATCTGGCCTTTTGTTCCATTCGTGTCCCCTCCTCCTTTTATTTCCTTTGAAGCCTGTATGTCCTATTCATTTAAAACAATATCCTACCCTTCGTAAACCCATGTGCCCATTTAAATATAAGCTACTCCATTCTTTTATATGTTTTCATGGATTTGTTCACATTACATCCCAAGGATTTGCATAATTATCTGTGCTAAATTTTATATTTTTTAGTTGCATTTATTAATTGAAGATTAATTTCAGTCTATATTTGATTTAGGGTGCATTATTTTCATTCCCTTTTAATTTTAGGGAATCAAATTAAGCATTTAGGGTTACTATTAGTTGTCCTGTACTAGTTACTCATTTCACAGAATATGTTGCATTAACAAAGATGTGTAGTTGCTCATTTCACAAAATATATTAAAATCCATGTAACGTCATCTATCACAAATATTTGCACCATTGATGAAGCTCACATCAGTTAGAATTATCAGTTCTTTAAATGCTGATAGTTCTTGGCCTTTGAACCATTGATGTCACGTTGAGGATACCGTTCTTTATGAGATTTAATTGAAAAGGACTTTATTATTCATGCTTTGAGTTCAGGGAGAGATGTGAAAGTTCTACAATTTGAATTATGTAATCTATGGTTTGGCATTATCTTCTCGTACTTGGTTTGAGAAATTTATTGTTGCAATGTAGAGGAATAGTTACACAAGGAGCTGTGCAGAGCATATGTTTTATTTTGGCAGTCACATGATAATGGTACCACTCTAGTAGTGTGATCATTGTCATGGTACCACTTTAGTAGTGTGATCATTGTCATCACTTTCATCATCTAAACCATTTTTCCCATATGTTGAGTACCATTCTAATAGTGTGCATAGGAGATAGTGTAATGATCTTCAAGGGGTAGACTAAAGAGCTATTTGACATTAATTTATGTTTGCCAGATTTCTGGGCATGTTTGTGTGGAGAATTTTTTTTGATATTTCAATCATCAATGATTTTAAAATCTAGGAAACTAACTCAAAAGATTTAAATCCTTATTTTTGAAAAATATCATGTTTGGTGCGACAATGTTAATTTTTTTTTTTTAAATTAAATCATGGATAAATTTTATGTTTTGGTGTGGCAAAATTAGTAAATGCGATGTTAAATAATATGATTTAAATATGTTCTTTTTGTGACGAGCCAATTCCCACATCAATATATTGTCCGCTTTGGGCCCACTTGACCTGCACGATTTTGTTTCTGGGCCTGGCTCACTCCCAGACCCAAATAGCCTCTTACTATGGGAGAGGGATTCCCCTCTAAATTCTCCTTTCCACATACCCATCGTGGGCGATGTGGGACTCTTCCCCACACGCCTAGGTGGGTGTGGATGGGGCGTCACAATCCAGTCCCCTTAGGCCTAGAGCCGTCCTCAGCTTGGCTACACACTGGGGCCTACACAGGCAGAGGGGTGAACCTACTCTCTAATACCAAATTGTCACATCCCAAAATTTCCAATTTATTTATTTATTTTTCTTTTACTTGCTATTATCACAACTTATGAGTGAAAGGAATTAATCTTTTTAGAAAATCCTAATTGTTCCCTTGCTCTTCAGTTTCGGGGTTTCTCTTGAAAATCCAGTAGAGTTTCCCCTAAAAATGGCCACTGGGAAAAACAATTCCCTTCAAACAAACTCAAGTGCAAGCATTCTCCTTTACAACTTAAACCATTTACATAAACATGGTATCACCAACATCACCTAACATACCAAAATCATCAGGAGCATAACCAAAATGATTAGGAGGCTTTTGCTCCTGTTGCAAAGATGACTTCTGTTTGCACTTTGATTGCAGTTGCATCAGTTTATAAGTGGCGTTTGTCGCAGATGGAAGTTAAAAGTGCATTTTTGAATGGAGATTTATTTGAAGAAATTTACATGATTCCTCCCCAAGGTGTGCCTTATAACCCTGGGGAAGTATGCAGACTTCAAAAGGCATTATATGGTATCAAACAGGTGCCTCGTGCTTGGTTTGAAAAGTTCTCCACATTGATTGCTTCTCTTGGTTTTCAATCAAGTACTCATGATTCAGCTCTCTTTGTTCGATCCACCTTTGTTGGTCTTATTCTCCTGCTCTTGTACGTTGATGATATGATCTTGACTGGTGATGATCTTGATGGCATTGCCCAGTTGAAGGTAAAGTTGCATAAACAATTTGAAATGAAAGACTTGGGGCCCTTGCGATACCTTCTTGGAATAGAAGTTGCATTTTCTCCCAAAGGTTATTTTCTCTTTCAATCTAAGTATGCTGTAGATATCCTTCGACGCCTCATATTACTGACACCAAACCAGTTGTGACATCTTTAGAGCTTAATGTGCATTACACTTCCTCTGATGGTGTGCCTTTGGCCGACCCTATGTTGTATCGCATTATAGTTGGGAGTTTGGTCTATCTGACCATTACACGGCCTGACATTGCATATGCCGTTCATATTGTCAGTTTGTCTCCTCATCGACGACTACTCATTGTGCCGCTGTTGTTTATAATTTATGGTATGTTCGCAGTATTTTATATCAGAGTTTGTTACTTCCCTCGTCATCTACCTTGGAGATCCGTGCATTCTCTGACGTTGGCTGGGCAGGTGATCTTTCTGATTGCAAATCAACTACTGGCTTTTGTATCTTTTTGGGTGACTCACTTGTTTCCTGGAGAAGCAAAAAACAGGATGCTGTTGCTCGTTCTTCTGCCGAGGTTGAGTATCGGCCTATGACTTCTACCACTGCTGAGATCGTTTGACTTCGTTGGTTACTTGCCGACATGGGATTTACTCTTTCAGCCCCTACTCCCATGTATTGTGATAGTAAGAGTGCTATTCAAATTGCGCATAACTCAGTTTTTCATGAGCGCATTAAGCATATTGAGTTGGACTGCCACTTTTTGCGACATCATCTCCAGCTTGGCACACTTTCTCTACCATTTGTCACTTCTGCCTTGTAGCTGGCTGATTTCTTCACGAAGTCCCACACCATCACACGCTTCCAATTTCTTTTTTAGCAAACTCTCGATGCTGAACACTGTAACATCGCAAGTTTGAGGGCGAGTGCTAAAGATGTATTATGTATTTTATTGTGTGGGTAGTTTTGTCCTTTTACTTTTTTCTAATTAGGGTTCTCATTATGGTTATGTCTATATAATACCTCTTGTATTTACATTATGATTGAATCGAATATCTTAACATATTTACAAAAACTGCTCCACACCAAACATTGTTTAGCATAATTACAAACACAGAGACAACAGTACTAGAGTTTATAATAACACAAAACATAGCATTCAGTCTTCCTCCATACTCCTCATCCGTGCATAGATACATTGCTGTCTTAGCTTTTGTTGCATTGCTCTCTTGGCACTCTCAATGGATAGATTATAAACTACAACAACTATATTCACACAACACTTCATACAAATCAATAGGGTTGTAACTCGGGTCTGGTTTTGAATCGACCCGAGAAATCATACGTGTCGGGTCGAGAATTTCGGGTCAGCGGGTCGGGTCGGGTTGAGAAGATAAAAACCCGCATGGAATTCGGGTTGGGTTGAAGATTGTACAAGTTAATCCGACCCGACTCAACCCGACCTGACCCGGCTAAAATTGGCTAAAATGGGTTCAGAATGCGGGTCGGGTCAGAAATCGGGTTGATTCGGGTTAGAATTTGTAACAACCCGTCCCTTCAGCACAATATTGTCCTCTTTGGGCCCCACGTGGGGCGGCCTGCACGGCTTTGCATTGACGAGCCAACCTACTGTTGCTCCCAAAAGACCTTATGCGAAGGAGTGGGGAGTACCCTCTTATAACCCCACACCCCCTCCACCTCATGGGCGATGTGGGGCTTTTTCCCACACCCCCATGTGGGTGGGGTGTTACAATCCACCCCCCTTAAGACCAGAGCCGTCCTCGGCTCTGTCACGTCACACTGACAAGGGGTCTACACAAGTAACACAACACAGAAGGGTAGAGGGCTCACACAGTCCGAGTGTTGAACCGTGCTTTGATACCAAATTTAACAACCCGTTCCTTCAGCACAATATTGTCTGCTTTAGGCCTCACGTGGGGTGACCAGCACGGCTTTGCATTGACGAGCCAACCCACTGTTGCTCCCAAAAGGCCTTGTGCTAAGGAGAGGGGAATATCCTCTTATAACCCCACACCCCCTCCACCTCATGGGCGATGTGGGACTTTTTCCCACACCCCCATGTGGGTGGGGTGTTACAGAATTCGGGTCGGGTCGGGTTGTGAAGTTCGGGTCGAGAATTTAATTCGGGTCGTGTCGGTTTAGGTTCCATAAATATCAACTAGGGTCGGGTTGAGTTTTAACGAACCTGACCCGCCCGACCCGAGTTGCAGCCCTACAATTCAAGCACTCATTACATTAAAGTTGGTATTCAATCAACAACTCCAATTCTTAAATACTTTCCATCCTCTTTAACATTATTTTGCAACACACAAGGCAAATCACTTCTAATTCGTTATTTGACTTAGACATGGAATTCACAAATTGATAATTTTCATTCCAACAATCATTCAAAGATAGTTCCATCACATTCTTAGTATTAGAGATCATACCCAAATGCTGAATATCCCTTACCTTAAGGTTCAGGTGGCGAGGCAAGATCTCCCAAGATGTTGTAACTGTATGCGCTTGAAGCACTTGGAGCTGGGCACATCAATAATAACACAATTAAGATGCATGAAACCTTAATTCAGTCTATTAGGCTCAAGTATAAGTCTAAAAACAAGAATCCCAATTTCCCCTTCTCATCCCCAAGATTCCGAGGGTTTCCTGATGCGCAGCACCATACGAGTTTCCATAATTAGCAAGTTTCTATATTTAGATTTAGGATTTCCAGCTTTTCATGATTGTATTTTTTCTTTCATTTATTTGTTTAGTCCAATAGTTGGTTTTGTTTGGAAAAATTTAGTGATTTTATATGTAATTATAGCTTTCTAATCATTGGGGGTAGTTTGATATTTGTATATTTGAGGGTATTTTGGTCTTTTTCATGTTTTTAAGTTATTATACATATGATATAACCCCTCCATACGGGATTGATATTTAATCAATGAAAAGAACAACTTTTGCTTTGTGCAAACTTGTCTCTATCGTAGGAAGCATGGTGAGAAGGCAAGGAACCCTTGTGAGAAACTAGGGAAGGCGAGAAGCAATGGAAAAAGGTGAAAATCCTCTTCTAAGATCCAGGTTTTTATCTATATCTCTCTTTTTCCCTTTCGTCTCTCTTTGCTGCCCTATCAAACCCAGCCGAGCTGTTGTCCCAGAATCATCCTATTGCTGTCCCAGATTTGTCTTAGAACCGTCCTATTGCTGTCCCAGGTCTGTCCCAGAAATCCATATTTACCGTCCCGACCTGTCCCAAATCCCATCCAGACTCGTCTTAAGCCCTCCCTAAGTCCCTTACAACCCTCTTACTGCAGCCACAAATCCTCTTGGACCATTCCTTAGCCCCATACAGCCACCTCTACCTGTCCTAAACTACCATACAACCGTTACATATCCTCTTTTATCATTACATCCCTCTTTTCCATCCCTAATACTCCCATACCCTGCTGCCTCCACTTTGTTTTTGACATCATCTTGATTCTAAACAGTTCTAATTAGTTTCTTTTGGTGATTGATCTACTTATTTGTGAATTTAGTTAAACTCCTTTGTTTTGAAGACTTTCTATTTTGAGTTGTAACTTGGTTTGGAATGTTACATAATTGTTCACATTAAATTGAATATTGGCGACAAATTTATATTGTTTATTGCAATTATTAATTTTGAGTTTTAATTTCAGCTTCATAAATTTGATTCATATTGATTTCTTTTTACATTATAATTGCATTTAGGCATTTAGGTTACCCTATCCTTTATCCTGCGTCATTTCCTCATAAGAAAGTATGAATCTCATGCACTCATCTGGCTTTCTCCCAGGTTACCCCTTCCCACTGACCACCCAAACACAAAATTGATTAATAGATGGAATCCTTACCTTAGGACTCTCAATTTTCCCTAGTGTTATACATGCAAGGATGGAATAAGATTGAAAGAGGGGAAAAATAGAGGATTCTCTGAGGGTAGGAAACCCTTTCAGGTTCACCGGTCTCTCTCTCGTTTATCAGATGGAAAACAGGTCTCTTTATGGCGAATTTGAGCTTAAATACTCAACCCAGTTTGCGCTATGTCGGAGTTCCGACACTTGAGTATCGGAAGTCCGATACTGAGATGTTTGACTTCCTACACTACTCTGCTTTTAAGGTTCTAAGGACAGAAGAAAAGATTCGGGTCGCTACAATCTATCCTCCTAAAAAAAATTTCGCCCTCGAAATTTAAAATAACTGCATACCTGACGATTCAAAAAGTTCCGGGTACTGATCTTGCACTTTCGACTCGCGCTCCCAGGTTTCGCCTTCTACTCTTTGGTGTCTCCACAACACCCACCTAGGTGTGTGGGAAAGAGTCCACATCGCCCAGGACGGGGATGTGGAGAGGAGATTTTAGAGGGGAGTCCTTGTCCTATTTCAAAAGGGCCCAGAAACAAAACCGTGCGGGCTAGGTGGGCTTAAAGCGGACAATATCTTGCTGGGTGAGTCGAGTCTTCACAAATGGTATCAGGGCTAGGTTTTCCCCTCTACTTGTGTGGGCCCTACTGTAGCCGAGCCGAGGACGACTTTGGGCTTAAGGGGGGGTGGATTGTGGCGCCCCACCCGCACCCACCTGTGCATGTGGGAAAGAGTCCCACATCGCCTAGGATGGGGATGTGGAGAGGAGATTTAAGAGGGGAGTCCCTCTCCCATAGCAAAAGGCCTTTTGGGCCTGGGAGTGAGCCATGCCCAGAAACAAAACCGTGCGGGCAAGGTGGGTCCAAAGCGGACAATATCTTTCTGGGGGAGTCAGGTCTTCACACACAGGAAAAAACTCTGTAAAATTTCCTTTCCTTTATTTGGGTAATTTGATTCTTATATTTAACTATGTCTAAGCAGCTATAACAACCAAATGGTTGACAAGATAAAATGAATATAGGCCATTGTTAATTCCTGTTATGGTTGATTAGAAAGTGGCGAGTCATAAAAGGATGATTGTTTACTGGAGAGGGGGTATCCTTGTCATTTTGTTTTTCCATGGGAAAATAACAAAGCACCCCCTCCTGTCATGTGTCATTTTCCAATTTCCACGTCATTTCCTATTGTGGCTACATCGGTTGATCTAGACTTTGCCGAAGAGGCTTCCATATGTCATTTTCACTTATAGATGCATTGTCTTTGATGCTGATATAGCCTATTGCTATTGCATTTCTGGAATGCTTTTTGCAGGCAATTGATGATGATTGCAATCAGACAGGGCAGATGGTGGCTGGTCTACTTCAATGGCCACAAGGAACCTTCGCCTCAAAGGTCGGGCATATTTAATGTTTTTAACCCTTAAAAATATTGCCTATCACTTTGTTTTTCAAGCTTGTTAATATGATCACAAATGGAGGAAATACATGGCTCACCCTATGCATCTCCCCATACATTTCCTTGCTGTACATGTGAGTGCACATGCAGGTGCACATTTGTGTGTCTGCTGACAAGCATAGTATGGAAAACTTGAATATTGAGAATGTTTCTTTATTAGTAAAATAAAGGCTTAGTTTGAGTGATCAGTCCAAACCTCACCTACTCTTGTGAAGTATATTCCAAGTTGACACCCATCCCCTTTTATAGGCCATCGGTCTTCACAAACAGAAGTTGTAGTCATCCAATGGTACAGGATTGTCAAAACTTTCAAATGCAAAAATGTCCAATGTCTCCATTGGTGGGACCTAGAAAAGTTCCAAGTTTGATTAATTCTCAATTGTTCATCATCATCATCAATCGCAGCATCCTTTTTTCCCATGTACCTGTGGTTGGCCTTTTGAGTTCTAGATTTCCATATTATCCTATCAAAAATTATATTCTTTGCCATACCATCCCACTCAATATTTTAAGTCTTCAGAGTCCTCTTTCCTCTCACATTACCTTCCACTTGTAACCTTTCACTTCTCTGCAATGAAGCTATTTCTAGTCATCTGCATATATGCCTAAATCATCTCGAGTGGAACTCACTCATCTTCTCATCTACTGGGGCTACCTTTAGAGGCAGTTTGTCTATTTTCCCGAGGAAAGCAATTCCACAGGAAAAAATATGTTTCAGCTCGATTCTTGTCATCCAACAGGTGCTATGAAATCCGGTCTCGTGTTGGGTTGTGAAAACTTCAATTTATTTATTGTTTGCGTTAAAATCTTGATTTTTATTGAAAATGAAGAAGACATTGTCTTGCTGAGTGAGGAAAACCTCTCTCTTTTTCTCATTACATTTTCTTATCCCCCCCATGGGAAATGGATTCCTTGGAAGAAGAGTGAAAGACCTCATTTTTTGTATTTTTGACAAATAGTCCTTATTCCTTGGAAGAAGAGAGAAGGGTCTTATTTTCCACGATCTGCATTTTCAATCAACTGGAAAATGACAAATGGCTCCCTTAAGGTTCCCCTGTGCAATCCTTTCTAATTTTTTCTTTTATCTTTGTTTCCTTTACTTTATCTTCATTTTTCTTTTCTATTTTATATCCTTAGCTCCATAAGACATTGTTGTAATGGTAACTATTCTCTTTGGAAAATGTCTATCTTTTATCTCTTACACTTAGGCATCATTTGCACTCAGGATTTACCGCATTAAGATAGCAGTGTCAGCTGACACAGATCTGCAAAGTGTGGATTTAGTTGGCTATAGTTTTCCAGTGTTTACATAAGTTGGGTGGTTTCCAATATGGGTTTATTGTTAGTCCCCCATTCAAACATAGATTTTAAAATAGCTGTTGGATTGAGCTTACATGAAAAGTTCATGCACTACGGTTCACATGATATTTCCACTACGAACTATACCTCATGAAGTCCACCTTGTGGACCACCTCTCTCTTATTCATGTATGCATGTGCCCATACCTCTTCACACTTCATCTTTTCTCTACTAAATTTTTTTAACATACCTTTTCATCTTGACCTTTGGGGTCTTCTCCACAAATAGATTTTTTTTTCTTTGTCCATCCCCCTTTTTACAAGTATATGTGGGCTCTATGTGGGGTTCACATTAAGTTATCAAAAAAGTTTTACAAGTATGCATGCATATCTGTGTGAATTGTTGGGCTTGTCTTTACATGTGAGAGCATGTGTGCATGGGTGTGTGGATATGGATGTACACATATTTGTGCATCCAAAATGAATATGGAATGCCCTTATGACGTGCAGCACAATACTGTTTCTCGTCTCAACTAGTGATATTGACTAGCGGGTGAAAAGTTGGAACAACAATATGTATCTAACATAATTTCTAATATCTGTGTACCATTGTTTCCTTGAGAGAACGATAAATTTTATTGATAGAACGAAGAGGGGAATGTACAACCGTAAGTTCCCTAGCCCATAGAGTGATGAATGGATCATAAAACCAAACAAGCATTGTTGTTTAAATCTTAAGATACATGATTTGTTTCTGAAGATTAATAGACATGAGAAATTCTTTGTATCGGTTTAGGAATCTTATGATTCCTACGAACAATAGAATTTTGGGGCAATTTCAAATGCGAAAGCATGAAACTTGTGGTTTTGATGGTAAATGCTTGAGTTGTTGGGCATTTAGGGTCTTTTGAATTTGTGGAGGCTTTTAGTTTATTGTTGTCTTTTAAACATTAGTTGGAGTCTCTCTACTAGTATTATGCTTTTGAAATTTGGAACTTTAAAATTTGAGCTATCATTTAAAAAGGAAAAACTTCCGAAATTTGAGCTCAATGAAGTAGTTTCATAATATCATTTAATATTGAATGCAATTGAAGAATTACTCATATTTATACTTCAAAGATATCTTTTTATATTTTATGTTATTTTGTTATTATATGTTTTTGGGGTAACACACTTATGAATCTTACAATTCTACCTACACAATTTGTGATTCAAGACATAACAATTTTATCATACAATTCAGTTTTCACAACATTCGAGACAAGTTATAAAACAATCTCATCAAAACATATTATGTATGATGAGATTTTAATCCAATTTTCTCTAAATTGAAGATGCAACACTATATATATTGGATTATGTATGCTTTACATCTTCCCGTCGCTGAAGTTCTCAATTCAGGTCTATCTTTGAAAACTTGATGATTTCTCTCCCGCCACATTGTCTAGCCTATTGCCAATGTACAAATTTCATGGTATTTGTGCCTTCTTTTAGAAAAATCCTTGTTGACACTTGAAAATTGTTCTAATGTCATTATCCATATGATCTAGATTTTATAATTTTTAATTGAGGAAAGGAAGAAAATATGTAAGGATTTATATGATGTAATCTGATCATAGTTTATTCGGATTCAACTAGGTTCAGATCCAAAAACATTCACTAAAGATTATGAAAATATGGATTCAATATAGTCTGAGTAATAAGAAAGGTCCATTGATTGTGGATTCAATCAGTCAAATCACGATTAACAGATGATATGTAATGACCCGACCTGGTCTGGGTCATTTAATCAAGGAAACTTAATCGAGCTTAGAGAGTTAGACGAATTATTATATCGATAATTTTTATTTTATTGATGTGTACTATAAATTGAATTTTAAATTAAATTCTTTTAATTAGAATTAAATTTTCCTAGGGATTCATGTTGGTGCATAAATAATTAGATCTTCAATTTCAAGATTTTTACTTGTTTATTTGTTTGATTGTTAAATTCTGTTATTTAAAACTTAGAATTAATTTGTCGGAATTAATTAGAGTTTTAGCCAATTGGGTGTTATCGATGATTTTATTGTTATGCTTGATTAATTGAATTTCTAAATTAATTAGATCCGCTCGACAAAATCAAATTACTTAGTCAAAACAACTCAATTATTTTGATTTTTAGAATTTAAAGAATTAGATGATAAATTTAAGTAAACCAAGATTTAAATAATCCTGTTTTAAAATAAGTAATTTTTTTAATTAGCGAAATGTCAGTAGGAATTAAATAAAGAATATTTTGACCCAACTTAATCTCTTCCTCCTTTCTCTCTTCTTTGTTGGGAGTTACACAATTTGCAATTATGAGAGAATTTAATGTTTTTCAACTCCCATTAGTCCACACGTTTCTCCCTCTCTTTAGTTTAGAGTTACTCTAAATCCCATCCTTAATACACGTTGGTTTTAAAAGAGAACTCATTTCTTTTGTAACTCCTCTTGGTCTCACACATTTGGAAGTTTCCTCTCAATAAAACTCCTTACCCTGGCCGAAATCCAACTCCTCCTATTGCATGCTAAAACTTCCTCTCTTCCTCTCTTTGGTTCGGACCTCTCTCCTCCAATGCATCTCGTCATCAGCTTTGCCAAGACTTGAAGAGAAATTTATTGGGTTCTCTCTTTTCTTCTTCTCCAGGTAAGTTTCTTCCTCTCTCTCACTTAATAACCAGATTGGTAAGCCCTCTTTTGAATCTCAGGTTTGATTTCTGTCCCAAAATATTATTAGTCTATTTTCAAATTGGGGATTGCTGAAATTGACTAGGGATTCCCTTGTTTCTTCAAGCACTGAGAAAAGGTTAAAAATACTTGACTGATTATTTGGCTTGACATTGTGGATTTCCAAAAGAGGGGATTTTTTGTACAAAGACAGTGATTTACTGATTTTAATAAAGTTTTGTGTTGCTGCCCGACGTTATTGGTTGACGGTTTGAGAAAATAAACTTCATGCTATCCTGTATTTTGAAATTTTAGTAAAATATGTACTCATGATTTCAGTCCTATTTTGAAAAGGGTACTTGCTGTCCTATTTGTTCAATATTACGAAATACTATAAAGGACGATATCTTATTTGAAAACTGTGATATGTTGTCTTGCTGAAAAGATTTGAAGCACAATATCTTATGGATTTTTACTATTGTCAATATACCGAAATTCTTTTTGAAAACACATCTTGCTGTCAATTTATGAAGCATGCCTATCTTTGAAAAGATTGGAGTATGATACCTTGCTGCCCCATGTTTTGATTTTGAGAAACTTGAAAGAATATGTTACTAGTTTCTGTATGGTTTTGAGAAAACATGGAGAATACTTGCTGTCTTATTTATTCAAGTTTTGAAAATAATGATGATATCTTGTTATCTTCTTCGACTTTTGAGATGAATTTGTAAAAGTGACATTGTTGTACTGTCTCATGTGTTTAATTTATTGAAAAATGGGTTCTTCCCTTTTGATTTTCCAACCTCTACTTCGCATCCTTTTGTTAAACTAAACTGAACTTTAAGAAAGGGACTTGATTAGTTCTTAGGATCTTCATCTCTTCAATCGTTACCTCTTATTCTTGAGAACTTCATTTTAGTATTCATATCCTTTTGTCGCAGCCCTCTAATCGCTGTTTGACACTCCTTGAAGAGACTAGGATACTCCGAAATTGTCGTATCGAGGTAGGTGAACCAAACCATATTAATATTAAACTATGAATCTATGCTATTCTTATATTGGTGCGATTTGCGTTTGAAACTCTTGTTTCAAAGATTAATTTACATGTTAATTCATATGGTTCATGAGTTGTTGATTGTTGTTATGGAATTTATTTTCTACCATGTGAATGGGTGTGCAATGATTAGTCATTAGAAAACATGAATATGTTAAGATGTAGTTGACTACGAATCCATTGGTATTAAGATGCAAAGTGGACGACTTAGGTGTAGATGTTGATATGAACATACTAATTGTGATGTAGAACAGGTTGCAGATAGATTTTTGAAGAAGTATTCGCGACGGGTTGACAAGAAGCAAGGCCCACGAGCCTAATCTCGAGCTGGGTCCATTTCCATTCTTATTTAGTTGTTATTTTATTTTGTTCGATCCTAATGTTTAGGATCTTTAGAGTGTTGGTGTTATATTTAGACAATGCCAAATTCGTTGGAATCTTTGATAGAAATTAGAAGTTGTATGTAAGTTGGAAACTTCCAAAGAGGAGTCTAGACAGTCGGCTGAACTACAGTAGTTATTGAGTCCTTATAGTAGTCGGTCAATATTTGCTTATAAATAAGAGGTTTAAGGTGGAGAATGGACGCACCTTATTTTCAAAAATATTGAATTGGTCGAAAGACAATACTGTTTCTATCTCTTTGCCTCTGCTGCAGGTTCGTTTCTGGCTAGCCAGATCTAGCGTCGTCTTCAACAACTCTTGGGTTAATCCCAAGGAAGAACTCCTTCACTGCTGGGCATTATCCCTGCATCTCTCTGCTGCAAACCTTCCACCCCCTCTGCTCGCTGAATCGTCTCCTCCATACAGCAGTTCCGCCACTACTTCTGCATTTTCTCTCTCTTCTTTTCAGCTTCGCCTTCCCCTAACCAGGTACTGCTAGTTTCCTCCATTTTCCTTGCTGCGAATCCCAAACTTCTTTGCCTCTTTTTGTCTCTTCCACCTGCTATTATTTCCGCGGCCATCTATTTCTCTCGTTTCCCTCTTTCTTTTCCTTCACCCTCTTCGTACCCTTTTACCCTAAGTTCAGCCTTGATTCCTTTTATCTCACGTGACTGGAAACAACCACTTAACCCCTTCATTCACACGTGTGACACAGTTTAAGTGTGTGACCGATAATCGTCGGTATTAACCACTTGTTTGCTTTTTTTTCTCCGCTGTGCTACATTAAGTGGATCAGAGCCAAGGTTATCTGCATTCAATGACGATCTCCTCTCCTCATCGGTGATCTGGGAAAAAAAAAAAAGAAAAGGAAAAAAAAAAGAACAAAAAGAGAGAAAAAAAGGATGGCATCCAACAACGTTCAGACTGTCACTATTACTCAGCTCAATGAATTCAAAGCTCATACTGTCACTACTGTTCAGTTCAATGAATTTAAAGCAAAGATGAAAGAATTGTTCAAAGAGTTTTGCGCAATCATGATTAAATATCTCACTGATAGAGACGCTGCCAAGAACGAAAAGAAGAGCCACCACATCGGGAAGATTGGGATGATGAGGAAGTCGAGCAACTGGTTCTCAACACCCACCCATCCAATCCCAATCAACAGAGTACTAGAGATTCTCGTCGTTCTTCAGACAATAATGATTATCGACCCAAGGTTGAATTTCCGTCCTTCAATGGTCTTCTCCATATTGAAGAGTTTCTGGAATGGATCACAAAGGTTGAGCCTTTCTTTGAATACATGGGAGTTCATCAAGCCAAGCAAGTTCCGTTGGTTGTTTTCAAACTCACTGGAGGTGCTTCTTCTTGGTGGGAGCAAACTCAATAGGACAAATCTCGACAAAATTTGGCTCTTGTTCGTACATGGTACGCATGAAATAGCTTTTGAGAAGTCGGTATCTGCCTCCTCATTACTCTCAGGTCTTATTTAACAAACTTCAGGACTACTACCAAGGTACACGTCATGTTCAGGAATATGTTGATGACTTTTATCACGCCTGCTCTCTCTTAATGATCTTCATGAGACAGAAGAGCAAAAAATTGCACGTTTTCTACGTGGTCTGAGATGAGATATTCGCAAAGCACTTGCTTCTCATAACCACTTCGCTTTGACCGCTGTTATCAGTGCGGCTTTAAATGTGGAAGAATTCACTGATACCTCTCCACCAAGGAACCAAGCCAATAACTGCCCTACCTCATCCCGCCCCCCTTTCTCCTATAACCAATCCCAGAATCGCTATAATAATCACCAACCAACATTTACCCAACTCCAACACCCAATACTCTAAACCCCAATCATCCAATCATTCCTGCCCCTACAATAATAACCGTCCACCACCCTAACGCCCCACCAATTCTTCACTTAATCAAACCGGTCAATCCTCTTCATCCTATAACGCTTATTCCCACCCAAACATGGACAAGTGATTCAACTATGGCAAATTTGGCCATAGATCACATGAGTGTCACAGTCGCTTAGCATTGATCGACTCTGAGACACCCGAGCAAGATCCTATTGATCCTTATGATAATGATATGGTGGACGACTATCAAGATGATGATGAACCATATACTGGTGATCTTGGTGAAGAGCTCGATGGCTCTCTTGTGGTTCACCCGCTCTTGCTTGCGCCACATGTTTTGCATCCACCACAGCGTAAGCACATCTTTCGTACTACCTGAACCATTAAAGGCAAGATTTGTTCTCTTATTATTGACAGTGGTAGCAACGACAATATGGTCTCTCAATTTTTAGTTGATAAGATTCAACTTCCAGTTCAACTACACCCCAATCCATACTATGTTGGTTGGGTTGATGATACATGTCGCCACCAAGTCACTTCACAATGTGAGGTTCCCGTCTCTATTGATAAATATCATGATACTGTTCTTTGTGACGTGCTTCGAATGAATGTCAGCCACTTGATACTTGGCCGGCCTTGGCAATTTGATGTTCACTCCTTACATGATGGCAATTCCAACACTTATACTTTCATGCACAATGACCAGAAGATTATCTTGGCTTCTCCTACACGTCCTTTGCCGCAGTCACGTGAGAAACACACATGCCTCATCTCCAATGATATCATCAAAGATTCTAAAGACAATCAACTCCCAAAAGAGATACAATACAATGGCCCTGATAAAAACTCGCCAAGCTCATAGAAAGAAAACCCAAGAGTCTGAGTTGTTGAATCCAAATTTAGCAAAGAAATCCGCAGCCCCATTTGTTGTGCTACTAACTAGAATCCACTCTGTTGTGATGATTCTACTGGTGTATGTTGATGATATTGTCCTCACATGGAATAATAATGCAACCATCTCTATATTCAAAGCGTTTCTCCGGCGCACATTTGACATTAAAGACTGGGGCCACTATGTTACTTTCTTGGGATTGAGGTCTCTCGTTCTTCTCGAGGCCTCTCTCTCTCACTGTGAAAGTATGCCCTAGATCTTATATAGGATATCTGGTATTCTGGATGCAAACTTGTCGATACTCCGCTAGATGTCAATACCAAGTTATCTGCTTCAGACGAGACTCTCCTCGATACTCTTGTGTTCTATCAGAAATAGGTTGGGAAACTGATTTTCCTCACTATCACCTGATTGATTTATCTTATACTGTTGGTGTGGTCAGTGAGTTCATGCATGCTCCACGGATACCCATCTTCATGCTGTTTTTCGCTTTCTTCGGTATTTAAGTTTCATTTTGGCCCGGGGTGGTTTTTTGAACGCCAGTCTTCCTTCTCCTTCGTTAGTGCTCAAACACCGATTCGACCGACTCTTCCTGATGACCACCGCTCCACATTTGGTTATTGTCTTCTTGGGCTCTCATTTAGTCTCTTGCCGCAGTAAGAAACAGTCTATTGTTACCCGTTCTCAAGGTTGTCAAAATCGAATCGTATTGTGAATCGGTCTAGGAGTGTGAACCGTGAATCGTACGATTCATAACATGCAACTTAACTACATCACCTTTATTTCATATACATAGGTCCTATTAATCATAAATAAGAAAAACGAATAGAACAAGAAAAGAAACGAAAAGCGAAAAGAGAAGAACTATCAAGAGACGGAAGACAAAAAAACAGAGGAAGACAACGAGGATAAGAAGAGAAGAAGAAGAAGAAAAACAAAAGCAGAGAAAGAAAAGAGAAGAAGAAAAAAAACGAAAGCAGAGAAAGAAATTTTAGGTTTGTGGATCCTTATTATTAGATATTTACTGGTGATCCCATCCCCGCTGGCTTGTTAGGGGCACGTGGGTAGAGCCCCTGAGCCGAATTTTTTAATGAAGGTGAAGAGTCTTTCTTGCTTTCTATGCAAACTTGATAGAAGAGTTGTACTTAAATAGGTATCATGCAAAGAGTTCAACTTTATTTTTCCAAAATTTCTTTATTTTTTCTAAAACAAACTGTTTTTTGCTCTTCCTCTCCTTCTCTCGTATGAATCGTACGAGTATACGATTCATACGAGTTGAATCGTGCAATTCACGATTCAGGTAAAAATCGCACTGTTTTTTTGAGAGTTCGATACTTACTGTGATTCGAATCGTTGTATCACGATTCGAATCGTGCGATTTTGACAACCTTGCCCGTTCTAGTGCTGAAGCAGAGTATCGTGTGATCGTTAATACTGCGATAGAGTTACTTTGGATCCGACAGTTTCTTACTGAGTTGGGCTTTGCTTTTGTTTATCCATTTATCATGTTTTGTAATAATCAAGCGGCCATCAACGTCATCTCCAATCCAATTTTTCATGAGAGGACCAAACATATTGAAGTCAATTGTCACTTCCTTCGTCAACATATTTCTGAAGGCCTCCTGTTTACTCGACATCTTCAAACCCGCTTGAGGGAGAGTGTTGTGGGACCCACTTCAAGACACAGTAGACCATGTTGGACCCACATTCTGGAAATAGTTGATCAGAATAATTCTAGTTTAGGAAAGCTGACTCAGAATATATCGTTAGTTGCACAAACTATTGCAAATTGCTTATTCATTGATTTATTTCCATTTGTGTCCACCATAAATGGCTCCCTTTGTACTATATATACATGTACATCTATACATTCAATACAACACATAGAAGAATTATTTTCCACATTCTTTCTTTTCTTCTTTTATTATTCTACACACTTGTGATCATCTAATTAGCTTTAATCATCCATTTTGAATGCATATTTAACTGATTTCTATTAGGGGTACATATGATGTCTAAATTAAAATGGTTTGCCTGGATTAGTTTGAAATCAAAGTTTGCGTGAGATGAATCAAATGATTTGCCAACTGGTTTTATAGACAAAATAATTTGTGCATAAAGTGGAACTGCTCTGCCCTAGCTTCCTCCTTTTTTTATTCATCCCTCAAAGAACAAAAGAAATTTACTTGCATCTTAAATTTCACAAACTCAATATTCCCATCAAGATTATTTTAAAAAGGGTCCCATTAATTTTTCCAAGAATAATCCCATCAAGAGATATCTGACCTTTTACTGGATGAGAATTTACTTGTAGCAAACAGACTACAAAACTTAATTATATGTTACAAATTTTGCAGTTGGTGTTGAATCTAAGAACTTGTTTAATTCTATACATATGCAACTTTCAGTTTCTGTCCTGATGTTTTCTTGCCTTCTAGTAGGTTGTATTGGACAAAGAAAAACAAGTTGCAACTGTTGAAAGGGAGGTGGATGGAGGTATCGAGACTCTTTGTTTAGATCTACCAGCAGTAATCACGTATGTCTCTTTGTTTCCCATGCTGTTGCATTTCTTTTAAAAGGTTTCGTGTATTTTATAAGAAATATCCAACATTCTTCTCTCAATGATGGCAGCCTATTGCTGATCCATCTCTTCTATATAAACCCCTGTTTTAGCCAGTAGATCAGTTTTGATCCAGGACAAAGGATAGGGTAACCTAAATGCCTAAATGTAACCCCTAAAGATTAAAATGGATGAAAACAATGCACCCTAAAGCTAAAATGGGCTGAAATTAAATATCAATTAATATATGCAATTAATTAATATAATATTTATCACAAATAATCATGTGAAAACATTCCCAAAATCATGAAAATTAAGTAAAAGGGTGGAATGATCTTGACTGAAATGGGCACACGTGATTTTTTTAATTAACATAGCCTATAGTCTTAAATAAGCTCATAGTTTAAACAAGAAAACAAAGGAAGAAGGAAGGCACGATGGACAACAAACATAAAGGGGCTGTGGATACACGAAGGATGCGATGGCGGAAAGGTGGGAAGGCTCGGGATGGCAGCAATAGCAACTATGGGGTCTAAGGAAGGGAGCGACGAAGGGAAAGAGGATCCTGGAGGATGGCCGCGAAGGGGTTTGGGTTCAAGACAGGTCACGGCTGCGGTATATGGACTCAAGGAAAGTCACGGAAGCAGAAGAAGGGGGTTTTAGGGGTTCTGCTGGTATTGGGAGAAAAAGGAAGAAGAAAAAAGAGAAGAAGAAAGAAGATAGGAGAGAAGAGTACCTGACTTCACGCCCTCTTGGATTAAACCAAGCGTTGGATTCCACCAGCAATCACTGTCGCACCATGAAAGGTATTTGCGAAAATCTCAAAATCTTATTCATTCGTCTGTGTCCTTGCCTCAAAGAGGCTACAAGGCTTTATAAGCTTTACCGTAAAATAAAAACATAAACAAATTACCTAAACTACCCTATCTAAAAATAAAAATAGCTAAAAACAAACACACGGAAATAGCATGGCTTCTATCGCATGGAAAGAGCATGGGCATAGATGTGGAGCATAGATATGCTCCACATCAAACTCCCCATCTGAAAAAGAACTCGACCTCGAGTTCAAGCAGATGAAAAAACAAAAATCTACACATGCACGCGTCTTCCCAATGTGGGGTCTTCAATGTGTAATCACACGCACGTGAGGGCTTCAATGTCATCCAGACAGAACATCATTGGGCCACAATAAGAACGCTAGATCAACTTCATTCGCCATCGATGGTATACTCTGAATCCGACACTGACGGCATGAACTACTTTAGATGGTGGTAGCAGCAAGATATGAGAAGAATGCTCACGATTGACTCTGGTTGACGACAACAGCAAGATGTGACCAGAATGCACTTTTGATGATAAAAGACGGATGTCACAATCAACTCTGGCTGGCGGGAGCAACAAGACTCTAGTAAAATGTATCGCTGATGAGACAACACTCCGAAGTCTCTCTAGTAGATTCGGGGCAAGGCACTGTAGTTCTCTCGTGGTCACCCAAGTGGCAACAGTCGTGGACATGGGCTTCCACGTCATCGAATATGACTGATGTTCTCCTATGACTGTAGAAACAACTTCTTCGACCAAGATAAATTCTATCTTTTCTCTCTCGGGTGGCAAAGAAGGTAAGGGAAGTAGAATCCATGAAGGTTGTAAAGGTGCAGGCCATGTGCTCCGAATTGGGTCCGGAAAACCAATAGGAGGATTAAGGTGATGATCAGGATTGAAGGCAACTTTAAACTGTGAGGATGGGCGAGATGGTGCAGCTGTTGGGCTTTGAAGAGGTGAGGGAGGTACAAGCTGAATGAGCTGGACATGTGCATAGCACGGGTCAGGGAATGGATTAGGAAAGCCAAGAAGTACAAAAGGTAGAAGCTCAGTTGGTGGCACAGGTAAAGGTTGAGGGGACTTTACTAGTAAAGGCTGAGAGGATTGTACTGGGATGGGTCATGGAACAAGTCATGTTGTGGATGTGGATCGGGCTGTGGGTCAGGTTGTGAGTCAGAAAGGCCAACAGGATCAGGGTGAGGCTGTTGGTAAAAAAGGCCAATATGTGGGGCAGGGTCATGCTGATGTGGGGTGGGGTTTGCAGGTGAAGGTGATGGAACTAGACAGGGTGTGAGGTCCTCCACATGATCATCCACATCAGATTCTTTGTATCTACAATGATTATCTGCAGCAAACTCATATTCTTCATTGCTTATATTAATTTGATCTTCAACTTCAGCGTGCAAATCATGAATGTGCAGTGCAGAAGGTGACACTAGGATAGGATCTAGAGGTTTTCTATTTGACGCGATGATTTTGGGTAACCTATGAGATTGTATCACCTCTGATTCATCATTACTGTCGCCATATGTGTCAAGTTCCCGAAGAATTGGGTGATTAATGAGCCTGCGACGGTAGAAGGGAGGGATATATTTCTCAATTAATTGTTTCTTCATTTCGTCCCATGTCAAATCTAAGGGGTCTTTTCTTAACCTCCTACTTTTCTGTTCCACCGTCATCCAGAAAGTCTGGGCTTGTTCCACCAATTTCAATTTGGCGTAACGGACTCCTAGACTTTCTGACATGTCATGCCACTCAAAGTAGAGTTCCATGCCCGATAGCCAATCGAGAAAAACTTTGGGATCGAGACGTCCATCAAAATTTTGGGGCACGACAGGAACAGTCTTCAAGACACGTTCTTCATTTTTGGTAAATTCCTGAGACTTATGAGGCTGATGGTACCCACCACGATCAACTCCTCGGAGTTCAGTCAACTTGGAAGTCAATTGGGTGCTCTTGGGTTGTAAAGGAATGAATTTAGCATTTATGGCCTCCTGCCTCCTTTGAAATTCAGTCGTATGGATGAGGAACTTATTGAACCAAGCTGGGGGTTGTTCTCCTGACATTTATAGATGATTCTAAATGTTGTGTCCTAAACTCTATATGCCATAATGATATTTTTTTTAATTCATTAATCAATTAAAAATTAATTAATTTTTTAAAATAGGATGCAACCTAAGACTGTGGGTGTTTGAAGAAACAATCCAACCTTGCTAGTGATACCAATTTGATGTAGGACAAAGGATAGGGTAACCTAAATGCCTAAATGTAACCCCTAAAAGATTAAAATGGATGAAAATAATGCACCCTAAAGCTAAAATGGGCTGAAATTAAATATCAATTAATATATACAATTAATTAATATAATATTTATCGCAAATAATCATGCGAGAACATTCCCAAAATCATGAAAATTAAGTAAAAGGGTGGAATGATCTTGACTGAAATGGGTCATACGTGATTTTTTTAATTAACATAGCCTATAGTCTTAAATAAGCTCATGGTTTAAATAAGAAATCAAAGGAAGAAGGAAGGCACGATGGGCAACAAACATAAAGGGGCTGCGGATACACGAAGGATGCGATGGCGGAAAGGTGGGAAGGCTCGGGATGGCAGCGATAGCAACTATGGGGTCTAAGGAAGGGAGTGACGAAGGGAAAGAGGATCCTGGAAGATGGCGGTGAAGGGGTTTGGTCTTAGACAGGTCACGGCTGCGGTATATGGACTCAAGGAAAGTCATAGAAGCAGTAGAAGGGGGTTTTAGGCGTTCTGCTGGTATTGGGAGAACAAGGAAGAAGAAAAGAGAGAAGAAGAAAGAAGATATGAGAGAAGAGTATCTGGCTTCACGCCCTCTTGGATTCCACCAAGCGTTGGATTCCACTAACAATTACCGTCGCACCATGAAAGGTATTTGCGAAAATCTCAAAATCTTATTCATTCGTCTGTGTCCTTGCCTCAAAGAGGCTACAAGGCTTTATAAGCTTTACCTTACTTAAAATAAAAACTTAAACAAATTACCTAAACTACCCTATCTAAAAATAAAAATAGCTAAAAACAAACACACGGAAATAGCATGGCTTCTATCGCATGGGCATGGATATGCTCCGCATCAAGTTTGCTCCTCTTTGTGGAAGGATCCTAATTGACAGCTCCTTAATTTCATTATGTAGTGGAAAAACAATGATACTTTCACAACACCTTTAGCCCATTCAATTCTGCTTCTGGAATTCTCTTACAACTACCTGGCTTTGAAAATGTGATAAAAGTGTTGGGTCCTTTGGTTGCAATAATTTGGACAATATTAGTACTTCCCAAAATGGTTGGCCACGAAGGCAATTGTGATCCCTTTATGATGTGGAGCACCACACGAGTTTCCATACTTCTCAAGTTTCTATATTTAGATTTAGGATTTCCAGCTTTTCATGATTGTATTTTTTCTTTCATTTATTTGTTTAGTCCAATAGTTGGTTTTGTTGGAGAAAATTTAGTGATTTGACATGTAATTAGGGCTTTCTAATAATTGGGGGTAGTTTGGTATTTGTTTATTTGAGGGTATTTTGGTTTTTTTCATTTTTCAAGTCATTATATATGTGATGTAACCCCTCCATACGGGATTGACACTTAATGATGAATGAAATTAAAGTTTTATTCCGCTGCTTGTGTGACGAAAATAATTTGGAAGTGATTCCTTTGGCGTGAGGCCCTTTTGGGTGAAGCCTAGCGTGAGGCTACCATTTTTCCATCTTCGGGTTTTCTTTTTCTACTTCTATCTCTTTCTCTCTCTTCCTCTCTCTTTTCCTTTTCTTTTCCTTGAATTGCTGTCCCAGAAACAGCTCCAAAACCTGTCCCAGAAAAACTCCAAAACTTGTCCCAGATTTGTCCCAAATCTGTCTCAGTTCAGCCCCAGATCTGTCCCAAAACAGCCCCAAGACCACTTCCAGTTCTGTCCAAGATCTGTCCTACACCTATCAGATCTGCTAATACATTTAGATCTGTATCTTAGACCTGTACAACCCTCTTCTTAACCATTTTACTGTTCTTTTACATCTTTTCTTGTTACCGTTATTAATTGATTAATTAATTTTAGTCATATTAGATTTTAGGATGGATTATTTTTTTTAAATTTAGGCATTTAGGGTCACCCTATCCCTCGTCCTGCATCATTTTATCATTGTTTGTTGTGTTTTTAATTTATACTCGCAAGCACACAAACCATTTATAATATAGCTTAGGAGTGCGAGGTCGAACCCATCAGAACTTAGGAAATTATATTTATGAAAAATATACCATTGAATTATGTAGTTTAAGAAATTTAGAAAATCATGGGAATAAATCATGAACATGGAATTAATCCTCTAATCTAGAAACTCTAAGTTCAATGAAGAAACTTTTCATAAATAGAAAACAAATTCTAAAAATAGAAAGTACATCTAAAAATAGAAACTAATCATTAAAATGATCTAATTTTCATGAGAACACAAAATAACACAATTTATCTAAGTTTAATTAAGATAGTAGAATTAATATAAAAACTATAAATAGTCTTAATCTAACTTAGAATATAAAATTAAGGTGCAATTAATTAATTACCAACCACAAGGTTGTCAAAATAGCCCGAGTCACGAGTCGACTCGTGCGATTTGAATTGAGGCGGGTGTTCAGCTGAATCTAATTGGACACCATATCGACCAGTTTTGATTATCGCACGATTTTTTGGGAGAATCGTGGATTGTACGAGTCGAATCGTAGAGTCACACAATACATAGTTTTGTTGGCAAGATTTTCGCATGGTATTTTTAAACGACTCTTGCATGCAAGTTATCTTTTTGTTAGCCTAAATTCTCGAGAAAACCTCATTCTTTGGCCAATATTATGGAGAGAAATCTATTAAAAATTAACCTTCTTCATTCGCTAGCCTCTAGAGCTTCTCCCAAGTCTCTGCCTCCCATTCAGAAGCCATCTGCAACTCCCTGCAAGCATTCGCAAGTCTCTTCAACTTCTCTTCCAGGTATGGGTTTTTTTTCAATGTTTTCGTTTTTCTTCTTCTTCTCTTCTTCTCCAAATGTTCTTCTCTTTTCTTTTTCTGGTTTCGTTTTTTTTGCAAATCTTCTCATACTTTCATTTTTCTTCTCTTATACTGTATAACAAGCCTCTGTTCTTCTTCTCTTACTTTCGTTTTCTTCTCTTATACTGTATAACAGTCTTCTGTTCTTCTTCTCTTACTTTCGTTTTTCTTCTCTTATACTATATAACAGCCTTCTGTTTTTCTTCTCTTACTTTTGTTTTTTTCCCTCTTGCACTGTATACTGTATAATAGTCTGTTTTTCTATTTCTGTTTGATCGACCTATGTAATGCTATATGCCTATATGTATGTAATAAGTTTTTCTATACTGTATAACAATCCTTTGTTTTTCTATATTCGCATGACCTATGTATATGCCTATATGTATGTATAACAGTCTTCTCAGAATTCTGCAAGATTGCACTGTATACTGTTATACACCCATACAATATACTATTATATTGCATATTGTATGGTGTACAATATACTGTATGCATAACGGTATACAATATTGTACACCATATGACCATATAGTATACTGTATACTGTATATTGTTATGTATAACAATATACTGTTATACAGTATACAATTATACACAATAGTGTATTACTGTTATGTAATATTGTACTATTTAAATAATATTGCAGTTATGTTTAAATATTATATTAATATTTTTTTTTGGATGATCGTTTTCGGTGGATGATAAATGACATTGGATGTTTTAGATGACATTGATGAAAATAATGGTTTGTAATTTTGTATTTTGGAATGTAAAAACTTGACTTCTAATGCATTTTGATTTAATTTTGAATTGGTACATTTTGTTATATATTTATGTGTTTGCATATTTACTTATATATTATGAGGAATTGAGCAAAATGTAATGAATCTTTCAATTCTACGATTCACGGTTCACATCCCTACACCGATTCCGATTTTGACAACCTTGACCAACCTAGTTCCACAAATTTTCAAGAATTTGAATGTTTAGAAAAAAATAAATATAAAAACACCTAAAATTAACTATGTACATATTTAAAATAGAACTAGATCAAAGAATCAAGGAGGCATTATTTTCCATATTTTAAACATAAAATTAAGGCGTAGAACATGTAGCTCACCTAAACTATGTATCATGCATTCAAATTTTTCATCCAACCAAATTCTCATTATGAATTTTATGAATTCCATTTAAACTAAGAAAATTTATTTTTTCCATATTTTAAACATAAAATTAACGCCTAGAACATGTAGCTCACCTAAACTATGTATCATGCATTCATATTTTTCATCCAACCAAATTCTCATTATGAATTTTATGAATTCCATTTAAACTAAGAAAATTTAATTCAAACCTTGGTAAAGGTGGAATTTCTACTTGTAAATCTAAATCTAACTATTTCATATACTCTTAAGAAGATTCTTAGATTGGAAAAATCAAGTTCTACCTCTCCTAACTATTTCATATGTTTTCCTTAAATTTCTTAGAATAAAGTCTAACACAAACTCATGAAAAGAATAAAATTGAAATTAAATCTTCATCATACATAAATAAACAATTGGGTGACCATAATTCTAAATAAATCTGCCTTTTCTTTTATTATTAAAACATGAATTTGAAATTACAAAACAATGGAATTTTGGAATAAAAGAATACAAGAATTACAATGGAAAAAATAAAAAAATCCAACAACCTGAATCCACTGTGGAAATTCGAACCTCTCCTTTGTCTTCTCTTCTTCCTCTCCTTTGCACCAAGCCAAGCCTTTGAATTCAATGCCCAAGTTCGAATTGTACCTTGTCCCATGGCCTCAATTTATAGGAGAGATGGATGAGAACCAATGGTGAGGATCGAGTATTGCTTATAAAGGCAAGCGAGGTCAAGGGCTTAGATTGCATGCTATATTGAGTAATGAGGTAAATCCAAAGGCTAAAATCGCATGGATCAAGGTAGGGAAAGACGAATGGAGGGTGGATAACAGATTGTCTCAATGAGGAATGGAGATGAAAATAGAATGGAGATGGCTTGTTTTGAAGGGTAGGAACCTCTCCCATAGCTTGTGATTGCTCATACTACGGCGTATCTTCATCATCACCGAGATCACATTGGGAGAACTCTACAAAGAAGCACATCTACATCTTGTGAACTATAAAGGCAAGTGCTTCTTCTTGTTTGATTTTAAACATCAACTTGTTAAGTGAATTAAAGAGAGTTCTTGAACCAATATAAAAAATAGAGGGATGAGGATTAGATCGGGGTAGGTCGAACCTTTCAAAATTAGGATCGAGTTGGGTGAAAGTCTCACTCTATTTGTTTAGGCGTAATTCCCTATATAGTGAATTTGGGATAACCCAAGATTGGGTGAGTCCATCAGTGGATGTAGGAGGGATTTACTCTGAACCACTTTACATCGGGTGTTTGGTTCTTTGCATGTGTGATTGTTTATATAACTTGTAAACTCTTGTTATCACACACTTAATTAATCTTGTTTCCTTTTTGTTGACACCCTCAATTTGGCATTATGGGATCTTAGTGAGGTCCGAATCTTGGTAGATGTAGAAAATATTACAGAAGCTTCAAAGAACTTCGTGATGAAGCTGGGAGGTTATTTTCACTGAATTGCTATTAGTCCAGTTAGTGCTGTGGAGGCTGATGGGTGAAGACCGATGACGGATTGCTTGGTTGACCCGACGGTTATCTTCCTATCTCACACGTGGGAATGTGAAAGGCTCATGGGCTTCCCAGTCGAGCAGTGGGAAGGAGCGGGAATTGGAGATTCAAAATTTGAATTTCCAGGTTGTTGGAAGCAGTGGCCAGCATTGTTGTTAAAATCTTACGATACATATTTTGTGTCTTTAAATTCATACAATATGGTAAGAGGAATGATTCGTATCTATTTACAAATCTTACAATTCCTAAAAATAATAGAATTATGGGGTTATTAGGGATGTAAAAGCATGAAACCTTTTGTTTTGATGATTTTTAAGACTTAAGTTATTGGCATTTAAGAGGTTTTGCTTTTTTGGGTGGACTTTTAGCTCATTATTGACTTTTTATAATATACTTGATTTATATACTGGTCTTATACTTTTGGAGTTGGAGCATTGAAATTTGAGCTCCATTGAACTAATTATATAATATTCACTTAATATTAAAAGGAAGTTGAAAAATTGCTCATATTAATACCTTTTAGATATATTTTACATTATTTTATATATTAAATATTTTAGAGGAAAAACACTTATGAATCTCAAGATTCTATGGTTTACGATACACGATTTGCGTTTCAAGATATATAACAATTTTATGATACGATTCAATTTTCACAACATTGGTGGCGAGGGTCTCGGGGTGCTGGACACATGACAACATGCGAGTAGAGCTTCCCTCTTGCTGTTGGAAGGTGCTTTTCTAGAGGTGGGTGAAGATCTCAAGGCTAGAGTTCGACAAAGGAGATCTCAAGGCTAAGGAAGGAGTTAAATGAGATTGGCCGGAGGAAGATACCTTTGTCTCGAACTTGTAGGACCCTCGAGAGTAGTGTTGCATCTCTTTGAGAGTTGGTGATGCGGAGCAGCAGATCCACATACAAATGTGGAGTCGTTATTTTTTATTTATTTTTATTATTTATTTATATTTTCAAATTGGTTGTAATTTGAAATTAATTGTTCCTATTGAGTGAGATATTTTCATTTCAATGTATTTAGAGGTTTCTAATTTTAGGTGGTGTTATTTTCTTGCTTTGAGATTATTATAAATACTCTATGTAATCCCGTTTTTGGGAATATACGATTAAATGAAAGAAGATTTGAAGATTTCGCAAGCATTGTGCAACGAAAATACCTTGGAGCGAATCCTTGGAAACTTTGGTGAGATATAGGAGAGGTGTGAGGCCTTGGCTTGAGGCCATCTTTCCATCTTTCAGCTAATCTTTTCTCTTTTCTCTTTCTTCTTCTCCTTCTCCTCTTTCCTCTTCCTTAATCCATCGCAGATCTTCCTTAAGCCAACACAGTCTTCGCCTTTCTCTTTCCTTGCTTCCGTGAACCTCTCTTCCCCATATCTTCCTTCCGTTAACACTAAATCCCCTTTTCCCTTTGCCGCAAGCCCTTTCTCCCTCCCTCTGACATCGCGTGCTTCCCTCTTTCGTTTTCCTTTCTTTCCTCTCATTTTTGTTTTTTACCCTAAGACCTTATACCCCACATGACTTTTAACCCACCTCATAAAACACACCCATTCAATATATGTGTTCATTTGATTATTATCAAGATTGATTATTTAATGTTCATTCATTTCATTCACATATTGAATCTCAAGAATTTGCATGATTATCTGTGTTAAAATTTATATTAATTAATTGCATTTATTAATTCATGGACTTTAATTTCAGCCCATAGTCTTAGAGTGCATTATTTTCATCTCTCCTTATATTTAGGAAACCAAAGTTAGATATTTAGAGTCACCCTATACCCTGTCCTGCATCAGTTGGGGAGCCCCAGAAGTAGCTATCTATAACGACGAGTCCCGAGGGACAGAGAAAAGGTTGCAGCCAAGATAGTGAATGGTGAAACATGCAATATCATGGGTGTAGGGCTCTCGTTTCGCAGTCGGAAGGAGATTCTTTAGCTGCGAGTGGAAAATATTGGGGAGGGGAGGAATTCGAAGGAGAACAATGATTGTTGGGGTTCCGCTCTCTCTTAGGACTCTCACTTTCGGGGGTTATTTGGGAAGGATTGGGGGTTCAATGGTCTTTTAATGAAAGAGAATGGACCCCATTAGCGAAGTTCGCGAGTGGGCCGAGGAGTGGCTTGGGTCTTCCCTTTTCAATTGGGCTTGAGCTGAAAAGCTCTTTCGAGCTAGATGGAACCAGGAATGTGATGGGCTTTGGGCTCACAGGTGTCAAATAGTAACTTGGCCAGAAGGATATGAAGAAGTTTGATCTCAATGTGGGACATGGTTTGAAGATGGATGGGGATTATCCAAATGAGTTAGTTATGGGCAAAATTAATTCTGAAGGTGTTAAGAAATGTGTGGAAGGCTTAGGAGAAATTAGAAAAGGGGAAACATCTAGGTCAAATTGTTGAAAAAGGATCTTGCAGAGATTGACCTTTAGTGGCTTAGTGTGGGACTAAAAAAAAAAAAGAAAATAAAAGGGCGAGTGGGAGTTAGTTATTGGCTGTAGGATAGTTTAGGGTTTGGAGTTTAGAGGTGTTTTAAGTGCTATCTTTGAGGGCGTATTGTATAATGTTGTTCTTTTCTATGTTTTTTGTTTCTTTTGTTTTTAATAAAATTTCGTAACCATTGAAAAAAAGAAAAAACAAATATGATCAATCAACTTGATTGTATGCTTTTTTTAGGACCTCCTTGTAGACCGCCCCTAGCTCTATAGCTCTTTCCCTCGAGTCGATGCACCCGTTAGCAATGATAATTCCTTCGAAAATTTGTTTCCCTTTAACAAAGGCTCCTTAGAATTTAGAGGTTATCAATGGCATGATCTCTTTCATCTTATTAGCTAGCACCTTCGCAATAACCTTATACAAGATGCACACTAAGCTGATAGGTCCAAATTTAGAGAATTCCATTGCACCCTCTACCTGGGGAATGTGCGTCATAATTTTAGTAATAAACTCCTTGTGAAATTTTCTTTTTGCTGAAATTTAAAAAGAACTTCATAAGGTCCAAGGTTGTCAAAATCGCATAAGTCGCGAGTCGGGTGTTCACCCGAATCGAATCGGACACCATATCGACCAGTTCTGATTATCACACGATTTTTTGGGAGAATCGTGAATCGTACGAGTCGAATCGTTGAATTGTAGAGTCGCACGATACATAGTTCTGTTGGCAAAATTTTTGCATGGGATTTTTAAAAGACTCTTGCATGCAAGTTATCTTTTTATTGGCCTAAATTCTCGAGAAAATCTCATTCATTGGCCAATATTATCGAGAGAAATCTATCAAGACCCCAAAAAATTAACCTTATTGATTCGTTAACCTCTAGAACCTCTCCCAAGTCTCTGCCTCCCCTTCGCAAGCCATTCACAACTAAGTACAAGCATTCGCAAGTCTCTAGCTCCAAGCATTCGCAAGCCATCTGCAACTCCCTCCAAGCATTCGCAAGTCTTTGCAACTTCTCTTCCATGTATGGGTTTTTTTTTTCACTTTTTTCGTTTTTCTTCTTCTCCTTCTTCCCTTCTTCTGCAAACTTTCTCTGGTTTCATTTTTCTGCAAATCTTCTTCTCTTTTCTTTCTCTGGTTTCGTTTTTCTGCAAATCTTCTTCTCTTACTTTCGTTTTTCTTCTCTTATACAGTATAACAGTCCTCTGTTCTTCTTCTCTTACTTCGTTTTCTTCTCTTATACTGTATAACAGTCCTTTGTTTTTCTTCTCTTACTTTCGTTTTTCTTCTCTTGCACTGTATACTGTATAACAGTCTGTTTTTCTATTTCTGTTTGATCGACCTATGTAATGCTATATGCCTATATGTATGTAATAAGTTTTTCTATACTGTATAACAATCCTCTGTTTTTCTATATTCGCATGACCTATGTATATGCCTATACGTATGTATAACTGTCCTCTCAGAATTCTGCAAGATTGCACTGTATACTGTTATATTGCATACTGTATGTGTACAATATACTGTATGCATAACAGTATACTGTATAACAGTATACAGTATTGTACACCATATGACCATACAGTATACTGTATAGTGTATACTGTTATGTATAACAATATACTGCTATATAGTATACAGTTATACACCATAGTGTATTACTGTTTTGTAATATTGTATTATTTAAATAATATTGCATTCATATTTAAATGTTATATTAATATTTTTTTTTGGATGATTGTTTTCGGTGGATGATAAATGACATTGGATGTTTTAGATGACATTGATGAAAATGATGATTTGTAATTTTGTATTTTGGAATGTTAAAACTTGACTTCTAATGCATTTTGATTTAATTTTGAATTGGTACATTTTGTCATATATTTATATGTTTGCATATTTACTTATATATTAAGAGGAATTGAACAAAATGTTATGAAACTTACGATTCTACGATTTACGATTCACGGTTGACACCCCTAGACCGATTCACGATACGATTCGATTCGATTTTAACAACCTTGATAAGGTCCTCCTTAATGACTTCCCAATGATGTTGAAAGAAAGCCATTGTGAAACCATATGGGCCAAGGGCTTTGTCAGCAACAACTTTAATGTTGGTTTTGTGTACCTCCTCTTTGAAATCTCTTTCTAACCATAGTCTTCTCCCAAGGGACCTCATAGAAATTTAATTCATTCAGTCGTGGTTGGGGAACCACTATAGGAGTATAGAGACTGAGAATAATACTCTACTGCCTCCATCTTGATTTTGTGTTTGACTTTGATGATCTCCTCCCTAGCCTTCAATATTGTTTCATTTCCCTCCAACATTAGCTACTTGATGAAAGAGGACAATATTATTGTCACCAATGTTTTAAAAACCGACCCGTCTAACGAACCGTCTAAATAGAGGGTTGGGTTAAATAAGGTTCAATTGCGTTCAACCGCAATCAAACTCGATCAAACCCGTGCCATTACTATAAATAATATTAAATTATTAATTGAAGTTTAATTTATGAGTTGAAATATAAATAAATTACACAATATTTTTGCCACATCTAAATATAATAATAAGATTAATGCTAAAATCAATGGTCTAAATAAACTATTGTGTTATGAAAAAATTACCATTTCTATTTTTTATTTTATAAATTTTAAACCGTTTTATATGATAAGTATTAGCTGCTATTTATCTCAGCTTAATTAGACAAATTGAATTTTATTATAAGCTAGCTAATAAGATTTGTTTAAATGACCATTTTAATTTATATAAATAAATATTTTTTAATATTTAAACTCAATAAATAAAATAATTTTACGTTTTATACACATCCTATTAATATACTCTAAAACTGAATCAAAGAGCAATCTAGACCTCAGATCTTGGTTGTTTGCTAGACTTTGTTATTTTTTCAGTCTTTTATCCGTTTAAGAAAGAAGACAAATGAGAGAGGGAGTGAGGGTAAAGTTGACAGACTGGCTCATGCACAGTGTTAGGGACAAACTTCTTTCAGAAACATAAGAGGAGAGAGAAGTAGGGCGGTGTATACATTTATCCCACTGAATTTGTCCCACATCGATAAGTTGGAAAAAGAATAACCTGGGTGATGACTATAAATGGGGTTGGTGAGAATGGGGCAATTACCCTTTCTCGGCCTGTTTAGGCTGGGATACATGAGCCGGTCTCTTGAGGCTGGCCCATTTGGGCACATGAAATTGAATTTATTATTTTAAAGGGAAGTGTTTTTTAAATTTTAAAAATAGATTTATACGGGTCACAGTTTGAGGGTTTTTTGAAAAAATCGGCCCGTGATTGAGCATGTTACGGTTGAACCAACTAGATAACACAAAAGCTTTGCCTCCAAGCCCTCTTTTAAGGATCTACTCTAATTATTGTTGAAGCTCAATTTTCTGTCAAATTGAGGCCTGAGAGAGGAAATAATCGTTATCTTGCTCTTGAATACTTTCCAACAGAAATTTCATCTTTTCTCCCTCCTTCCCAATTTGTCTCTTTTTCAGGACTTCAATTCTCTTTGTGAAATTTAGCCTTTCCCCCCCCCCCCCCCCTCTGAACCTACAAGTTACTCACCTTTAATGTAACATTCATTCCACCTAGGGCTTACAGAAGAGAGGAAGGCCTGATGCTGCAGCAATGTATTCTTGAACCTGAAAGGGGATGGGCCCCTCTAAATAGCCCTCATATCAAGGAGTGGAGAATGATCTGAAAAAACTCTAGGAAGAGCTGAGATCAAAGCAGTTGGAAATTGTTAATTCCATTCATTTGACAATAGGAAATGATCCAGCTTAGTCTTAATTGGAGGATTTGACCACTAGACCAGGAGAACCTGCACCAACCATGATGCAGGACACTAAATTAAATAAACCTAAATGGCCAAATTGATGCAAAACGCAAAATAAATAGCAACCCTAGGAGATTAAGGAAAATAAGAGGGAACATGATGATTATGATCAAACATGCTATGACTGAAATTAAGATCTAAATTAATAATGGCAATTTAATAGTATATCCCTGTAACAAACAATTATGCAATCCTTGGAATATAATATAAGTGATTATAAAACAATCCAAACCAAGTCACATCAGCAATAAAGGTCCCTTAAAACAAAAGGGTTTGTCAAGTCCCATAAATATGTAGATCTATTGTCAGAAATAGGGATTAAATTGGTTGTTTGGCAATGAGAAATTGTGAGACAGCAGTAATATGAGATCCTAATGGTATGGGACAATAAAATAGGGGATCTTAATGGATAGGACAGCAGTAAACAGTCATATATGGGACTGTTATAAGTTAAGACAGCAGTTTATGGGGTTGTTTTGGGATAGGGAAGGGTAATTAGGGCTAGGATTTAAAAGATATGGCTAAAATTGGGTTTATATGTGGATTTAGGGTTAGGGATTTGGATGCAGGAACAAACAGATGGAAGGGATAGGTGTGGCAACAACTAGGATTTGAGGAAGAATATGGGACGGCAAGACAAGGGTGGAGAGAGAGAAATCTGTATGGAGGGAAGAAGGATTTGGGGCAAAGGGAAGGGCGGCAATCAAAAGAGAGGAAAAATAGAAAAACAATCGACTATGCTAAGGTTTTCAAAGGGAAGAAGAAAGAGAAGAAGAAGAGGAGAGAGAAGAAGAGATAGGAAAAGTGTCGTACGGACAACCAAGATGAACTCTCGGAAATTCAATTCTTATTTCATTGTATTCGTATGATGCTCACAATGGGAATATATGATGTTTACAATAATGTATGCCTAACTTGCCCTTACAATAAAACATTCCCCAAATTACTCTCAAATAAAAATTACAATAAATGTCTAAAATACCCTCACATAAAATAAAACTAAAACTAATCCTATATAATGAAATGACAAATAAAATAAATATGGTGGTGACATGCTCCGCATCAAACTAGTTCACACTAAAAACTAAATTAGAAAAATCTTCGCATGCTAGTTGTAGATTGGTCCCTGTTGGACCTCTTTGAGACAAATTTGGGAGTGTGAAAATCACCAGCCACGAACCATGGGATAGTCCATACCTGAGAGTGATTTCATTCCTGTCCACATTTCCTCTCTTCTCCAATAATTTGATGGTCTATAAGAATTTAAGCATGCAAACCTCCCAAGATGTGGTTATCTTAAAATCAATAGCAATTGTAAAATCCTTTTTTTATTCAATATTCAAGTCTCAAACATCTGGCTTCCAAACAATCCAAATTCTAGTAACAAGGCCTAGCTCGACGTATTACCTCAAAGCAGCTAAAGATAGATGTGGTGATTTTGTTTCCTGAATCACCACCTTATCAACATGCTTTGGAGCTTCTTGTAATGTTGGAGGGGATTCTAGAAGTGTCATTTTTTACCAGGGGTGCTTCTTGCCCTTGGATGTTGGTGAAATGAGTCAAGAACATGCTGTTGTTGATGAATGTCCAAGAATCCTCCTTAATCATGATTATTTGCCTTCCTTGGGTGCAAATGCTAATGGGTTAGAGAACAAGGGCTATGAACTTTGTTTATGGTAGGGTTAAATGGAGAAGAACTTATAAAGCCTACCCTAGGTAGATGGGATTACGAGCTGCTGATGATGATGATTGTTGAAGGAGACTCCAAAAGTGCAATTAATTGTTGCTGCTCTAGCAGTTTCCCTTGGCACTTATTGGATTTGATTTTCTAAATAAAAAAATTCATTAGGACTTGTGGTTTTTTTTTTTTAAATGGTTCATATATTAATAATAATAGATAAATAAAAAGCACTAGGGGTGCCATTACAGTCCAGGATAAAGCCCAACAACTGGCTCCCAAGTCAGGAAAAAAGCAAAAAAAAAAGCTAACAAACAGTAAAATAAAGAAAATAAATAAAAAAACCAACTAGCAAGAGGCCCGATGGATGGTCAAGGGCCATCAGAAAGTGGGAAGCTTGACAGCCTGGCAAACGGGAGGAAAAAAAAAATAAAATAAAAAAAAACTAGCATGCGTGGGGAAGCTGGGCGAGGGACAGAACACTCGAACGAGCATGCAGAGGGAGCTCGAACAACATTTGTCGACATCCACATGAAGATCGAGACGAGCACATGACCCAAAATACCATCATAGATGGGCTGGCTGGTGACGGAAGAAAACAGGAACCGATGAGATAACACGGAAGCCAAGGGACAGATCCCACGGCAAACATTGGCCTGTGACTGGTGGATTTGGAGGCAGGAACAGAGGTGGACACGTCGTGAGAGTAGGTGAACAGATCAGGGCTCCATGCAGATCTGATGAGGAGGCAGGAGATGGATCTACTTAGGCGTTGACGGCTTGCAGAAACGATCGTCTGCAACAGGCGCAAAAGAGAGAAAGAGAAGAATAGGAACCAAGGGAGTGCGGTGCACCAGATCTGGTAAGGAAGACGAGGGAGTGAATAATCCTTCCTCTTGGGGTGACGCGGAAAGCAGAGGACTACTGGGCCGATGACCCTACAGTAGAGGCACGGTGAGAAAAATAGACGGCCAAGCAGGTGGCTGAGAAGGCAGGAGGTCTCATCAGGTGGAAGCCGAACAAGGCTTCCCGGCGGTCGAGCGATGGGACCGTTAGGTCCTTCGATCAAGCAGGCAGAGGAAGAAAAGAAAAAAAAGAAAGAGATCGGGAGTTCTCTGCATGGGAATGGCACGAAGGAGAGAGGTGAGAGGACAACCACGAGCGTGCCGGGAACTAATGAAGGCTTCCCTCCCATGTGTTGGGTGATGTCAATTGATGACAGGAGCAGGGACAAATGGCGAGAGGAAGAAAGGGAGAGAGTGGAAGAGAGCAGGAGAGCGGGGACAGAAGCAAGGGTAAGGATCTACAGTCCTCCCTTTGCCAGACCAAACTTCGGTAGAGGGAGAGGCGGAGGACGAGATAGGTTTTAGAAGTTAGGGTTTTTGATCGGCTATGCTTTATGGAGTCAAGTTTTGGGTGATGATGAAAAGGCAAGTAGGACTTGTGGTTTGTTATTTAGGAAGATTCATCGGTTGGCCAACTAGGAACTAGACCATTAGCTTGGCTAAGAGTTTCCCTTCCTTGTATAACCAGAATCAACGAGGGTCCACCCTTAAATAACAATTTGAGGACTTTGACCAAATGGGGCGCACCATGACCCTAATTTCACACCCATGACCCACCTACTCTCTGTGAATTGGATCTTTGCCTCATTTAACCCTAGTATGAGTTACATAACCTGCTGAACTAACCACGTGAATTTCCACCATTGGATAAAATTAAATCTTTGGGACTCCAAAAAATTAGGGTTTTACTAGTTTACTCATTTAATTTATAGGCACCCTACTCGAGCAAAAAACCTCTCCTACCAACCATCCACGTGGGATTTGGTGGGTCCCTATCCACTATGGACGTGCCACTGGAGAAGAGGTTATTTGAAGGGGATTTTGGAGTTTTGTTTTGGGCCAGGGATGTTTCTTGTCATTGGATTTTGGTGGAATGGGTTCAGGAAGCTAGAGTTATCATCTAATCCTTGGATAATGGAGTCAATTTGCAATTCATGGGATAAGATATTGCTGGGACCCTGGAGTTCACACTTAGAAGCGGTCGCAGGGTTCTTAAGTATCTTACATCTTTTTATGCTCCTCATGGACACTTAGGGGACATGCAATTTTCATCGTTGGAGGGTTTTTGGTGAAAAATGGTTGTTCCACATCAGCAGGGTGGAAACATATTCTGCTCTTTGGTAATTGACATGGAAAGCAAGGAACTGGTGTATCAAGATGCAGAAAACCTACGATTGCTTTTCTAAGGTGGACGGATTCCATTCCATGGAAAATCACAAGCCCCTCCCATGCATTTGGCTGTCTCACTGCACACTGGCTTGTTGTACTAGTGGCAAACTATTTAGTTTTGGTTATTGCATCATTATTGAAGGGAATTTTGTTAGGGTGTGTTTGGCAACAGTCAGATCCAACTTATAAGATTCTCAACTTGTCAGAATGGAAGACAATGCTGCCAGAATAAAATCTTGCTGTTTGGCGACTGTTAGAAATTCTAATAGATTAGAATATTGCTGTTTGGTAATTGTCAGGAAGTCTTAACAGCTTACAATATTATTGTTTGGCAACTGTCAAAAGATTTTATCAGATTTTGATGTATAATTAAAATATAATTTTAGAAGTTATCTTTTCATAACAAAATGTGCGCCAATTTACCTACACAATACCTTTTCAGGGATCATTTGGCTTGAGTGAGTTTGGCTGAAATGCATTACAACTATTGAAAATGTGTTTTGTTGTGATTTCTTAAAATTTCATAGAATTTTTTTAAAATCTTTTATAAGCCATGACTCTTAAATTTGTTAATAGTAAAAAATAATTATTTTGTTATTATAAAGTAAAATTTTAATATTTTTATTTTATATTATGTAATTTTTTTATTTATACAAGTAAAATTATATTCATATAAAAATATCTTCAGTTTTTATTGTGTCATATATTTTCCCACAATTATATTCAAATAAAATTATAATATATGTGAACACCTATATCACTATCTTCATCATTATTTTAAAAAATAATAATAAATTTATTAATAACTTAAAATTTAAAGACCTAAGATTAATAGTTTGAATAAAATAAAGTCATTAGGCCTAGTATGCAATTTTACTTTCTTTTATGTACATTTGATTGAAGCTAAGAGATATAGAAAATAGAATTTAAAGTGAAAGAGCCATTAAAAAAATTGAAGCATTGTCTCATTTATTATATAACTATTGATTTTATGACTTTCTATCTTATTTCAAATTGCTTTAAATTTTTTAGTATAGCTAATCCATGAGAATATTATTTTAATTTTTTAACATGTCCGAAGAAACAGAGTTACTGTGTGGTATACACTTATCTACTTTCTTCCCCAATTGCCCATTGGCCTGGAAACAAACAAAGTGGGAAGTATGGGATAAAATTATGCAAACACGTGATCGGAGATGTGTTGTGTTGTCTGTAATTGATCCTTGGGCATTTTGATACTCTCTTTTAATAGACCCAAAAGATTTACTTTTTAGCATTTTCATGGATTACGGTGGAGTTCATGAGACGGAAACAATCATGTTTATATATATATAGAGAGAGAGGTCTCTTCAAAGGCATTGTGAATAATGATGGAGAGAGATGAGTGAAACAGATGGGCGCATCTGTGATCGGTGTTTTGGACGGTAGATCACGACTTGTGATTCGTGATCTGAATAGAAGATCGGCAAAGAAGAGATGGAAGGGGTAGAGAAGACTACAGGAATGAGAGATGGAAAGGAAGGAAATCCATAAAGCACCAGATTTGTTGCGTTCAAAATCTTTAGGTTAGCTCATAAGCCATCTTCGCTGTAGCGCCAAATATTCTGCTTTTTTGAAGATTTCTTCCATTTCCTCTTTTTGTCAAACAACTAAATATTCAACCAACAGATTTCGTGAGCCAGGATTCTCACATCTTGCACTATATTGTAAGATATGGAAAATCTAAACACACTTTGAAGAGCCAAAATCACGTTTACATTGAAGACATTCCTAACTTGTAAATGAGCAACGTCTAGATTATTCTATTTTTTTCTTTTTTCTTTTTAAAAGAGAGAGAGTGAACAAAGGTTAAAAGTTGTTGGTCTTGATGATGGGCTGAATCCAATACTATAACACGAGGTTTGAAAGGCTTGACTATCTAAAGCACGAGGGATGTAGAAGCTCAGTCCTTGTCATTGTCTGAGAGAGAAAAAGCAAACTGCTGTTTCTTATTATCAAAATTTTCACGGTCCAAATTGCTACCTTTATTATTATTATTATTCTTATTCTTTGGAATGTTGTGGCATTTCTCAATGCCTTTTCTTTTTTGAGCAGTGGCGGCATGACATTCCTAAGTTTTGTTTGCTTATTTTTCTCTGTTTTGGAATGCACTATTTTGGTATTTGAGTGTCTTTCATTGAATTATTTAAAAAGGAAGAAAAAAAAAAGGAAAAACTATTAGATTGAAGTTGTCTTCATTACCTAATGTGTAATCGGGGTTACAAAGATTACTTCAGTCAAAGTGAGGTCAAATTTTCATTATAGCAAATGGCAATCCACTAGGCTATTTTGAGTGAATGCTTCCTGACAAGTAGGTCCCACCAATAAGTCACTTGGTAGACTGCCATGTAGCTTAGCTACAGGATCATCTCTCAATATGAGGAACAATTGTGTACAGACGGATATATCACGGGCTGGCAAGATCTGCACAATAAGCTGACTTTCAGTAAGCAAACTGTGTTTTAAGCAGTCACTAATGGAAGGTGACACCCAACCTTGCTAGTCAATCTAAATCTGATCAGAGGTGATATAACTGTTCCTGTGGTCCTGGGGAAAATGACTATATTGACTCCTTTGGGAGGCATATTTAGTACATGTGATCCATCCATGAGGTTATAGTTTCATCAAAGATGGTCTGCCTTCATGAAAATTACTTGCACTGTACAAAATATCCTGGATGTACATTCATTAGGTTTATGACATGCTTCTGAAGCTGTTAATCCCATTATCATGACTTCATGAAAATCCTGCATCCATTCTGGATAAAAGAATCAATTGTTGCACATTTGACGAGCCTACTTCCCATTCTCTGTATGCCAAACTATCTTGGATTTTTGAATTACCTAAAGCCACCTTTTTCTTGTCTCCTATTTTTTTCCCTTTTGGTAGTTGATCAGTGTGGTGATTTGACCATTCTTGAAGAGCCTTGCTGTATTGGATTATCATTTTGTTTGACTTTCTTTTGTTTGATCAAGTATAATCTTTTTGTATTTGATGCAGCACGGACTTGAGACTTAACCAGCCACGCTATGCAACACTCCCCAACATTCTGAAAGCAAAATCAAAGGTTATCAAGAAGGTTACTCCTGAAGAACTAAACATGGTAATCAGGCTGGATTTGGAGATGGTGGAGGTCACTGAACCCCCCAAGAGGAAAGCAGGTGTAATTGTTTCTTCTGTGGACGAGCTTATTGATAAGCTTAAAAATGAGGCACTTGTTCTTTAGTCTTTTATCTTTGTCGTGTTTCTGTGGTATTGTTGGGGTCTGAATGTATTTCCATTCACTGTTGGGGTCTGAAAGTATTTCCATTCACCCAGTTTATCTGTGCTTGTTTATAGGTGCATAATGCTTCCCCCTTTCTTTTGATTGATAGATCCATAGGATCGAATGAATGTTGTACATATGTTAATTTGCTAATCATGAATAAAATCTGTTTACTCCATGATCTTGCTTTTGCTCCTTCCCCGTCTGCTGCTTCCCTTTTTCCGCTGCATAGATTTTGCAATTCAAAATAATGTCAGCCATTGACTATTTGTTGCTCATGCTAAAACAATATTATGCGTTTTTGCATGTTCCTTTTTAAAAGAATGGACACTCAGTGTGACTTAGAAATCCATATTTTCAAGGATGCAAAATGGTCGTTATCATGCCATACACTGATGCTAGAACCAGTTTGCATTATCTGCCTTTAGTCCTTCATTGCTCGTTCTGTGCCGCCTTTGTTGGGGCTTGAATCCCTTATGAAAGAACAACTTCTATCCAAACTCACATCTTTTGACCAATGTGTGGTTTGCACGAGATGTATGTGACAGTTGAAGACAAAGGTTCATCCACTGCATGTGTATCAAGTAAGACATCAACATGAACATCGTGACAATGGTTGGGAACCTCTTCACGGGTTGGTCGGTGGACCATTTCAATGGGGATAGGTCAAGGCTGGTGTAGTCGTGATGTAGTAATTTATGTGGTCATGAACCTTGTTTGAACTTTCATGCTCATTTCCTCTTTGGAGTTGATCTTCGTGTTATATGTATGATATCTCTAATATTTGTTTTTCTTAAAAACAAAAAAAAAAAAAAAAAAAGGCTGGTTGCATTTGTTCAGAGCTGCGTCACCTGCATCCATGCATTGCTTGTATATTATTTGGTCCAGTTGAATTTAACTGGAAAGGGTTAGGACTTAGGACCCTGCCTCAAGATGCAGTTGTGCTTTGAACAAAACTTTGTGATTCAAAACCAATATTGGTCTTCAATGGCGTGGGTAATATCATTCTACAATTCTCTTTATTTTGAATTATTCTACAATTGCTTAAGAAGTTCGTTCATCTGTATTCCAGGCACTTTCCCCCATTTGTCTTTCAAACACAACCTTGGTCTTACTCGCAGTATTGTAAAGAACTAGACTTACTTGCAGTATTGTAAAGAAGAACTAGACTTGTTGATCTCTCTTGAAGTTCTCCTTCTCTACCATACCTTACTTGCAGTATTGTAAAGAAGAACTAGACTTGTTGATCTCTCTTGAAGTTCTCCTTCTCTACCATACCACTTGTATCCTTGCCTGCTTCCTTTTGCTCTGTAGTGTAGGAAGACTCCATAGATTTGGTGGAGTCCATCTTGTCTCCTTCCTTGCCCCATAAGACCATGTAAAGACCAACGATGACTATAGCACCTCCCACTATGCTGCACAAACCAAAATGTAATATATATGGCCATCAGAAACTATAAATGCAAGCAAGGATATCATCAACCAATTAAAATGCTCAACATTTGTATATGTTCAATGTATAGTATTAGATACACGATCGCATTTTGTACCTCGATCTTTGTAGAATGTCATAAAATTATGTTTTGGTGATTTTATTATATATATATGATGCAGTGAGTGTATTCATCCAAAGAAAGGGCAGAAGCCCCAAAAAATAGAAAACAAGGAAGAAGGGGGGAAGAGAAAAAAATCCACAATCTGGGCCAGGAAAAGATAGGTCCAGAAAAAGCCTAAACAAATAGCCCACAACTTGGGCCAAGCACAAAAGAACAAATAACATAAGGCCCAAAAAAATAGAGGAGCCCAAGACCATAAAAATTGTTACTAAAAGATTTAGGAAATTGACACTTGACATTTAGCATGTCTCAAACATTATCACAAATCTCGTTCTCGGGATATTAATGACAATTGTTAACAGTAGGATATTTTTAAATTCTCGGGTTTTTATCGGAAATTTAACAGGAAAATCTCAAGGAAAATATATTATTTAAAAAATAACAACAGTAAATATAAAAAATAAATAATGTGGCCGGAGTTTGAAAACATAGATGATATTTTATAAATAAAAAATGTATATTTGGCCCAAACTTTTTTAACAGTAAAATCTCATGAATTTAACGGGAATTTACCATTAAAAACGGCAAACGTGATAAACTTGGGTTTTTAAGCCGCAAAAGTTATGTTGCCGATATTTTCGTGATAAAAATGAAAATATCGGAGATATTTGTTACATTGGTCTCAAAGACCAAAACAGTTAACAAGATTAAAATAACGAATAGCATATGCAAAATATTTTAAGTAAAAAAAATTGAACCTAATATAAATGTATATTTTAAAGAGGAGTTTATTTACATCTGTCTTCTAAATTAAAAAAGAAAAAGAAAAAAAAAATGGAGTGTCATGTCTCCATTCCCGCATCCGTCTTCTGAACATAAAGATGTTCATCCATCTATGCTGGTCAAAGGTGTCTTCAGATGCAGAAGATTTACTATTTTTTATGTTCAATGTTTTCCATACAATTGAGTGGAAGAATAGGATCATTTGAGTCAACATAACCTTCAATTATGATGATAATGTTGATATTCAATGTTATAAATGAAGGTAAATAGATGAGTTGTATAGAAAAATTAAAGATTTGTCAAAATCCATGGAGAGATGGCTGTTAATTTCGCTACATTTTAGTTAGATGACTAAGAATCACTTTTGATCTCAAATTTTAATTCAAGGTAATCTTAATTCACCATTCAATATAGCGGGACCTAATTACTCAGTAAATGCTATTTGTCAAAATTAAAATAGTTCAATAAAATAGATAAGTTTACCTTCCTGTATACAGCTTTTCTCCAAGAACAAAGTATGAAAGGAATGCCACAAGTAATGTTGACAATGGATTAAACATGGTTACAAAAACTGGTCCTTTTTTTTCTGTACACCATAGTTGAATGAAGATTATTACACCTGAGCATACAACTCCCTGCAGAAGGTTTTTTGAATGTTAGTATTCTTCCACACTTACTATTTGTTGGTTTTTTTTTTTAAAATATTTGTATGTTTTAATTTATTTAAAAGAAGTCTGTCTTTTTCATAATTTTAAACAGTACCAATTATTAATAATTTTTTTTTCAAAAGCATATTGACCATGGTTTATTAATATCAATTGATGTTTGCTTTAAGATGACCTGAATTGAGGTCATAACCACTTAGAGAGTAGAGTCACTAAAATGTGATCTCAATGAATCAGTAATATTTTAATAATTAACTAACTTCGATAATAAGAGATTAGAATTTTAAGATAATAAGAAAACTTAGTTTCAATTGACTTTGACCATTATCATATTATAAATATGTCTAGTACAAGACTAGCAGGGGGCGTGGAGGAGGAAGATCTTCATAGGGATTCTATAATATACTTTACATGGTGTATTTTTTTTAATGATTAAGGTTTTCAGGGAGAATTTGTTTTTTTAATCCTCAGGGAATGTGCAAGCCTTCCTACTCACACAAACTGAATAATTATGGAGAGTGTCCCTTGGAGTGGAGTGGGAGTCGAACTCAAGACTCTTGTTTCACTTGAGATCTCATTCATGAGTAACAAAATTTTACAAACACCTCTTGGCTTACCGGAGCTTCGTAAACACTCTTTCTCTCTTTCACAATCATCTATCCTCTATGAATTAGCTCTCTATCCAATTTGAATCTATTTTCAGTACCATCTAAAAATAGCTCTACTTTCACCATTGATTTTTAAACCTTTAAAAATCTTGACTTCGATTTTTTATGGATAGCGTCATCCTTAAATTACCTCTTAAATCTAATGGTCGACAAATAAAGTTCCGTTAATGAACTTAAATATAATGGCCCCTTTGCCATTCATGAGTGGCAAAACCAAGGTGAAGTGGCTCCACTACAAGGTGAAAAATGGTCAAGAGGTCTTTTTAGAATTTTTGTAAAAAAATAGGGACTTCTTTCCTGTAAATTAAAAAAATAAGAGAACTTCTATAAAAAAAAAAAATTCCTTGACTACCCAATGAAATCTACTCACAGCATAGAGGATACTCCACATATCTATGTTGAATCCAATGATCCAAGCTTTTGGATTCCTCTCGACGATTGCCGTAAAAACAGCAGATTGTGCACCTCCAACAAAGCTCATCCAAGTAGTAAGTGAAAGCTGTGCCGGATATCGTTTCAATGTAAATGCCTGCAATATTAATCCATTGAAGTTTTTAGTGAAACTATAATCAATTTCAATTAGTGGTAATAGCATGTTAATTAGAACAAAGATATTTTGACTTGTTACATATTTTAAAGATGAGAGTTAGTAAACATTCAATTGTAGAAAGAATCTAGTCGAAATCAAACTAGGTATTGATTCCTACTTGGTACTTTGCATTTAAACAAGAAGATTCAATTTCTCTATGGATTGCGTTCCTAAAACGTTCCCTATAAACTTGATTCAAATATTTTAAAGACAGGTAAGATAACATGTGTACTAAGATTAATCATAAAAAGTATTTCTATCAATGGTGAGATGTATCGTTTACAGGGATTAAGGAAACTATCAAGTCATGCCAGAATTGTTGCAACTCTTCACTTGCTACTCTACTAAAATAAAAATGTTCACAATCCAAACAAAAGCTGGTTTGTTTAGCAAAATCCCTGCTGAGAGAGAGAACTTTTAGAGAATAGGTTTGGGATGGGCTTTCCTTTGCTCAAATATGAGCCTATTATTATTCTCGAAGTCCAAGCTCTCATCCACAATCGAAGGGCTTCGAAAGGTTCATGTCCAAGCTTGCCCATTTGGATGGATGGATGAAAAGCCAAAGTTTGGCTGTTGAAGTGCATTTGTATATTAACACACTTGGACAAAATGATTCCAAACCCTACTTTAAAATGTAATTGAGGGATCACAGTATATATGGGGCTTAATATGATGATATAATACGTATCACACACACATATAAATGACAAGTTGGATAAATGCCTAAACGGACTGACAATCTTGATGGGTTTTCATGGGCCTTACATAAAAGCCCAGTCCCATCTGTTTATTTAACAAGCTCAAAATTGAAACTCAGCCCAGCTAGAAAAAGAGAGAAACCTGCATGATATACCATATGGACCATGTTATGCAGCTTGCTACAGTAAGAATGGAACCCTTCAGCCAATTTTCGTGTATCGCACCGTTCCCTTTGATGTGAATCACAGCACCAGAGAAACTTCTCATGGTAGGTCCTTTGTACAATGTCATGGCCAGCACTCCAGCCAATGAAATTAATGTCCCAAGAATCTTTGCCAACCCTCGACAGCTTCGGACATCAAGACTTTCCAACCTAAAACCAGCAACGAATATAAACTTGATGTTTTATCACTAGACTACAATTCAAATGATTCTTCAAAATTCATCAATGATACCTAGACATAGCATAGATTCTTGAAAGTATATGATGCAGATCACAAATAGATTATGTTTTATTCTGATAGAGAAAGAATTTCTTTTTGAGAGAGTGTTACAACCCTACACGTGTGATAGTATCGGCTCAAAGAGCCTCAAAATAGTTGGCTCGGTCGTTGATGACAAGCATGTTTATTTATTTTTTAATAACATGGAAATCTCCACCTCATATTGGAGGTGAGACCAATCTCACCGTTACACGTAATCACTCGTAAGCTTTGTGTATCAAGTTAGCTCGGAAAGAGTTGAACTCAAGACCTCTAGTCTAACACTAAAAACTTGGACTAATTGAACTACTCAAAAGTTCCTTAACAAAATAGAATGTTAAGAAGTTGTTTCCACTTCTTGTTTCCGGCAGAAAAAATCTTGTGGAGAGTCATTTTCACCCATTGAGAATGGAAGAATATCAGTGTAAATATGTGAACCAACAAAGGGAATGAGATCTGGAAAAACAATTACAGAACCTGTCCTTGGAGATACCTAGCCGATCCAACTACATGTCCGCTCATGAAATGAAATGCCATATATGATATGAAACTGATGTGATTCCTATTGTACATAAAGATAAGATTAAGAAGTCATTACCTCAGTACAACGGCAATTACGAAAGTCAAAGAAGCAATAGTGTTGACCATCGATGAGACAAAGGTTGGAGAGGTGTATCTTAAGCTTGAAAAGTACATGTTTAGAGTTAAGCTGACCCTGTAATCAAGATAAAACATTGTGCCAATTAACTTGGTATTTGCAGCCATTCTCAAATCTTCAATGGGTTGTTTGTGTGTCTTGAAAAAAAATCTCATCCAACGTGGGAGATGTGGATTTTTTTTTATTTCTTTCAAATGGAAAAATTCGATGTGGTTAGAAACTATAAACAATCACATGAAGATCTAAAGGACATGTAATTCTTTACTTTTTTTCCTTTCCAGTAATCGATACTTCTTAAACGTCACTCACTTAGAGTTCTTACCCAAGAAGAGAAAGAAGAGATATTTCTAAAAACAGTGCCAATGTTAGCTTTGGTCTGATCGTCCTGTCAAAAAGAAGAAAAGATAACCTATTAGTGATGATTCACAATAGCCAATTGATGGAGACGTTAGTTATAGCAAAGGATTACTGACTCGTTGTCATTTGAAGTGTCATTTATAAATTTTCTACTTAGTGTTTAAAAAAAATTGAGATTTGAGTTTAGCATGTAAATCGGACAAAATTTTCATCCGACTAAAAAATATCAATAAAACTCATTTACTCACTTGACTTGAGGTCCTATTTAGTCGAGCGGATTTTGAATGACTGAAGTGGCTTTTGTTTTTCTTTTTTCGAGTTTGTGAACCATGCTCTCAAGTTTAGGCCCATTCAGAAATTATTTATAGCCAAAAAATTTAGTGGCCATGGGCCAACTATGCACATTGAGTATGGACTATCAATTTTCTTATAGTCCGCAATCAAACACCGCCATCCCAAAACTTGTATTCATCATCATCAAAGATTCATCTGATCTATCTACGACTTGTGAGTGGTCCACAAATTCTAATCTAATGTCAAATTCCCTAAGTCAATTTTTTATTTTTACTTCTCCATAAATCTAGTACTAATTGTTATTAAATAAATGCGTTTCTAGCCAAACAAAGTCATATGTTTTACATAATATGACCGAGTTGAACAACGTAGTTGATTGAATTTCAAGTTTCTCGGGCCTTTATATATTGGTCTATGCTAATCCCAAACTTCAATTGGTAGCATTCTTTCTTTTAGATTTTCTGCATTTCCTCTCTTTAAGTCCCACTACTCAAAATCTCTCATTCTTTTATCTATTATTCTGCGTTTGATGTAAGCATATAATACTAATAACATATGTAGGGTGGTAACACACTCTCTCTCAAGGTCCATACAATAATGTAAATGGGTTTAGAATAGGGATGATGGTGGGCTTGTTGAGGTTGGGCGTATAATCTGAGTTCAACTCTGTTTTGGGAAAGTTGAGCTGAATGTGAATCTTCTAGAAGTGAACTTCCACATATAGAAACATATAGTTATCTATTTTATTTTATTTTAGTCTAAATGGACTAAAATGTTTCGTTTCAGTACAAAATCGAAATAAAACGCTCTTCTATAAATTTTTTTTTTAATCTTTGCTTCGATATGTTTCATTTGTTTTAGCCTTTTGTCACCCTATTTTAGCCAAAAAAAAAAGTGTGCTATCTTCAAGCCAAATAAATGTGCCTTTTTCTGTTTTTTCTTTTTAAATAATTTTAATCAAAACTTCTTCTTAATTCATTAGTAATTTATTTTTCTACTTTTATGTTTTTTATAGAATATAAAATTTTTCATTTTAATTATTATTATCTACTTTCCAATATCTAATTTTTCTTCTAATTATTTTCCTATATATATTATTTAAATATTTTTTTTAAGTTTGATATAACATCTTTTCTTTTTTTTGAAGCATGAACAATTAAATTTCATTAAAATAAGGAAGGAGTACATAAGAATGATTTGAGTATAAGAGATATATACTTAGAGTGAAGAATAAGAATAAGATATGAACAAAGCCATAAAAATAACAAAAATAAACAGAAAATCAATGATACAACAAAAATCTACCCCAAACTAATATCACTGACATAACATCTTTTCTAAAAGTGAATGTTGAAACAATCAAGTTCCATTTTAGAAACAAACCAAAAAAATGTTTGATGCTAAATTAACATCATAGGCAGCCCCAACCCTTCCAAGATAGACATACATGCCTACAGCATTTTAATCACTTACATGTGTAGAACAGGCAAATCATCTAATTGGGCTTCTTTAATCCTCAAAATTTTAGAAGAGGAGAGACAACTTTAGGGAAAACTTATTATTAGGGATGTTTAAACTGAGAACTTCAGTGGAGTAATTTATTGTGGGGGCTACAGTTACAATATACTTTCCCTGCAATAAATTAATTCTCTTTCTTTCACCACATTCTAATTATTGTAAATTTAAATCTATATGATGAAAGCTTCATCATTCCTTGTATTTTTTCTTATGGAGGCCAAAGAAGGCCTCTTGTTCAGATGGGCTAAGCCATTAAGACTGAAATACTTCTTTTAATGGGCCAAAAGTTGTAGTTTCAATAGACAATTTCTATGGGTTTTAAGCTTTGAGGAAGTGAGGAGTACTCAGACGTATTTTTATCATTTTAAGTGTTCTCAAAAGATATATTTTCATAATCTTATAGCTTTGTTGTGAATAGTAAAAGGAATCTTTACCTATTATTACTGTCAACTGGGCGGATTTGAGCCGAACCTTTCTTCAATAATGAGGTTCATTGAGTAAATAGTGATCTATTTAAGTAAACCTCGACCCGACTCGACTCATGTGAAAAGAATATAGATTAAGTTAGGCCGACCTATTAGTGTTCCAATATAATTGATTGAGTAGGTAGTTGTCATAGAACGCAAATGATATGAGAGTAATGGTATCATTGGCATCACTTTTATCATTTTATATATATATATTTTTTTTTATTTTTTTTTTGAACTTTTAAACTAATAATTAAGTTCCCCATGAAATCTGTATGGAAAAATAAAAAGAGAATACGTCGTTCAAAAAAATTAGCAAGTAAATATAAAAATTATATATTATAAAGTCTTAACTACCTTATTACTTCAATGTACAATTCACGAATCATATTGTAGAATAGAAGATAATGGGCGGGTGGGTCAGAGCAATAGGTTAGGGTGCGACCCATTAAAACTACCATTCATAAATACTGAAAAATATTACTTAGGCATCAAATAAACAATTAAAATCATTAAAACTTCAATTTAATCTGAAAATATCAGTTTCAAACCACATAGTTAATAATAATAATACTAATAACAGGAAATAAAGGTAAAGATGAATTACCTTTCAAGAAAATAGGCGAAGGGCAGCATGACCACACCGCCCACAAAGTGTCTGTAGGTTATATAGATATAAGAGTTCATGCCATTGTCGAATGAAGCTTGGGTGATGAAGTAGAGGAATGTGTAGCCCATTTGAGCCAAAGTCATGAAGAGATGTGGCTTGAATCTCTTCAAAACCTCCATTGCCATTCTTTTGGATGAATAGAGGAAGAGAGGGTGAAATGGATTATATAAATACGTGGATTATTGCATGGTATCCTTCTTTGTACCATTTGCCATTTGGAGGTATCTTGTTCCTCTGCATGACAAATTGCCATTGCCATTTGGAGATGACAAGGACAACTTCTCATGTTGATGGATAAGGATTTGGAGGATTTGAGGCTTGAGGTGGCATTAATTTTAAATGAATTCAGAAGAATAATTTTAGCACTTCTACTTGTTAATCTCTTTTATTTTTATTTTTTTACATATGGGGACCATTTTTATATCGAAAATTACATTAACAATGATTTGACATTTAGTTCTCATAATGGCGTATAGTACACTTTCAAGTTTCAGCAAATGATAAGTAATTTCATGAACAGGTGAATTTTAAGTTCATGAAAATTATACTAATCAGATGGGTCTGGGTGATTTTATTTTGCCTTTGGAATTTATTTTGGTCCAAAAATTTCTTAGTAGTTATATTATATGTCATCAAAAGGAAATTTTCCTTTATGCTTATGCTTATTGATGAGTACAAAATAAATACATATTTTATTCCTAAATTTATTATTGTTAGTATCTCATTTTATTTAATTTTATCTAATTAGTATAATTTTGTGTTTTGCAGGTTTAAAAGTGAGGATGACAGAAAAAATGCTTAAATATAAAGTCTGGGCCCATTATGAGTTATTTTGGACCTCAAGCCCAATTATTGAGTCTATTAAGAAAAGCCCATGAAGAAATCCACATGTGTGAATAATATTTTCATCATCTCAAGAAGAAATTCGAAATTTACAAGTCAATATAAGAGGATTTTCGAATTTGGCAAGTGGATTAAGGAAAGAGAGAAAATAAGGAAGGGAGAAAAATAAGGAAGGTTTGATACATGTTCAGTATTTTCGTCATAAATTTCTACTCCAATGTCTGATTGCTTTGATTCTTTTTGCGTTAGAAAGAAGACTTCAAGGGCTACAACTTTTTAGTTTACGACTTTTCCTGATTCGGAAGTTAAAAGGGTCAAAATTGAGCTACAAGATAGTGCATGTGTAAAAAACGGGATTCTACACCCACTTTCCTTATACAAATTTAGCTCATTGCCTCTTTTAAGTCATTCTATATTTAACACAAATCAAATCCGCCCTCCATGTGTCCCTTGCTTTATTTAAATCTTTGAATCCAATCCATTCATTCCACCTCCTTTCATCTATAAATACTAGCCATCTCCCATTAAGAAAACTGAACTTGGGCATTGAAGAAAAGGAGAGGAGAGGAAGAAGAGAAGGAGAAAGACTGTGGGATTTTCAATCCACATTGGGTTCTAAGGTTGGTGGATTTTGATTTCCATTGTATTTTTCTTATGTCTTTATTCCAAAATTTCATTGATTTGTAATTTTTAATTCCATGTTTTAATTAATAAAAGAAGGTGAGATTATTAGAATTATGGTTTTCCAAATCTTGATTTTTATTATGATGGTTTGAATCATTTTAGTTCTTGACTCCTTCCTTGGTAGTTAATTTGGACATATGAAATAGTTAGATCTTTGATTAACATTACTATTCTAGGTCTAAGGTTCTTTGGGACATGAAATATTTAGATCGGAGAATTGCATGATTAATCTAGATCTAAGGTTCAGATTAATTAGGGAACTAATTTGATGAAAGACTTGAATAAGATTGAAATTTTACGTGAGCTCCATGTTCTAGGCCGTTATTTTATTATTAAAATTTGGATGATAATGCCTCCTTGATTCTTTGATCCAGTTCCATTGTAAATATGTATATAGGTAATTTAGATGTTATTTATGTTTTCTTTTGTTTATAAATACAAATTCTTGAAAATTGTGGAACTAGGTTGGAAATAATTTAATTGCATCTTAATTCTGTATTTTAAATTAGATTGAGATTGTTTATATTTTTATATTAATGCCACCATTTTAATTAAAATTAGTTAAATTGTTAGATTCTATGTTTAAATCTAGAATGTTTCTAAATTACGATTAAAACTCATAGATTAGATAAATTATTCTATATTTATGATTTATCTCCATATTTTCCAAAGTTCTTAAAATACATAATTGAATGGTGTATTTTCATGGATATATTTTCCTAAGTTCCGATGGGTTCGACCTCGCACTTAATCGCTATACTATCTAAATGGTTCGTGCGCTTGCGAGTTATAAATTTAAAATTTGCACAACAAGTTTTTGGCGCCGTTGCCCGGGAACTTAAAACAGATTGCCATTGAATTATTTATTTTTAGAAATAATGTTAATTTTAGAAATATCTATTTTTGGCAACTCTTTAAAATTAGAAATTTCTATTCTTCTTAGAAATTCTAATTTTAGAAGGTTACCTTATTTAGAAATTCTAAAAATAATCAGGAGATTATCTAAATTTGGAATCACAGCTAAATTTAGAAATTTTTTATTTTTGGATATTTCTATTTTTAGAAATTTTCAAAAATATCTACTTTCTATTTCTAATATTTTCTAATCTTAGAATTTTAATCTAATTTAGTCATATTCTATTTTTATTAAAGTAGACCTAAATTTGGAAAGTTCCAGCTAAAAAATTTTAAAAAGAAAGGGAAAAAATTTTTGATCAACTTTGAACTTATTTGAAAATCTAATTTAGATTAATTTGGTGGATATTAATTTAGAAATTTTTATGGTTTTAATTTAATTTAGAGTTCATAATTAGGTTCCAATCATTTAATTTCCTCCACTAGTTATAACATTAGGAAATTGCATTTAGATTAGGTTTCATGCATTTTTTTATGAGATTCAGAATCTTCACCAAAGTTTGTGGTGTTATATTTTGCAGGATTTTAATCGTGCGCTCTAAAATTTTTGCGGAAGTAAACACTACAAGCTAAGGTAAGTGCCTAAATCTCTTTTCTTTAAATTTTTAATTTTTCATGCATTCATATAGATTTTCTTAGGTTGTCTTGCATTTATTTTGCATATAAAAAATTGAAAAAAAAAAAACATAACATATTTAATTTACTCATGCATATTAAGGTATTAATTTCATGCATTAGCTTAGTTATTTGATTATTGTTTGCATGTTTGCTTTGAGTATTTCATTGTTAGATTATGATGCATTAAAAAAAAAACTTCTGTGAGTATTTGATAAGTAGATTAGGATTTGATTGTTCGTGTTTGAGTCTGTCAGTGTCCGTGTGTCCATTTTGTCCAGTCTGTTTAGATTAGGTTTTTGCATTTTGTGTGTGTCTCTGAGTCTATGTTGAGTTTATCTGTGCGTCAGTATGTGTTTGTGTTGATGTTGGACTAGTTTAGGTTTTTACTTTTGTTGAGTCAGTTTTTTTGTATCAGTATAGAGTCTTTGTTGTTTGTGTTTTGTTATCTGTTTGTTTTTTTAGGTTTTGAATAAAGAGTGCCCACTCAGGTATTTTTCTGAATTTTTAGTTGTTCGTTTCTGATATTTTCTTCTAATTTGCAACTAATCACTGTAGATTAGAGAACATTGAGGACAATGTTCAATTTAAGTTTGGGGATATTGAGGGTTTACAGTGTGTCTATTTTCAGTTTTGTGTCCGTTTTAGAGTCAATTTGAAAAAAAAAAAAATCAGTATTAAAAATTACTCTTATGTTTTGTTTTTGAGTAAAAAAAAAAAATTTTAAAAAAAAAATTGATTTTTAGCATTAATATGTGGATTAAAATTTTTATATTATGCTTTTCCATTTGAATTTTGTGAAATTTATGCTTGGAAATTTTTACACAGCCATATTAATGTTAACTGGAGAAAGAAAAATATTCATGAGTGAAGTAATCACCGGAAGAATACCAGTGGAGACTTGTGACCCAGTGAGCTTTTGAGCCATTCGATTTATCTGAGTGTTATAAGTAAATCTTTTTTTTCTTTGATGTGCGCATAATCATTATTGTTGTTAGATCTCATTATTCTTTTTTTTGGTCAAATTACTGAGAATGACATCAAATTTTGGATTATTACACCAGAGATTTTTCTGAATTTATTTGAAACAATTAAATATTCATATTAAGCTTAGGAAGTGATATAGGCCATTGTTTTGGATCGTTTGAGCCTTTGAAGCCTACCTATTTTTTGTCATATGTTATCATGTTAGTTCCCACTTTTGAGCCTTGAATATGAATTTAGCCTATTTTTATTGATTAACCATGTTATCTATACCCAACTCCGGTTGTGGAGTTCGAGCCTACATTGAAAAATCTATGACCTGTTTTAGGGTCCGGAAAAGGTTAGAGATGATTGTTATTGGGATGGTACTCTAAGAAAATTATGGCAGTTGAAAAAGAAAAAGAAAAGCATCAAAAGGAAATGAAAAAAAAAAGAAAAGAAAGGGAATATCCATACATCATAAATGAAGGATGTGAAAAAAAAAAAAGTGAAAAAAAAAAAAAAAAAAAAAGAATTGAATTTGAAAAGAAGAGAAATGCTTTGAAGATTCCGAGTGTTAAAAAAAAAAAATAGAGGAAGAAATATCCCATTATAAAATTTTGAAGACCTCTAATTTTTTCTATTTAAAATATTAATTTTAGAGTCTTTTTATCCTTTTTTGATATGACCCGGTCCTAAGCCACGTTTCGTCCTATTAAGAAGTCCTATTGATCCTCAGTTAATATGGTATTTAAAGTGGAGAATAGATGAAGAAGAATAATGGTGTTTGATTCAACGTTCTCAGGAAAATGACATCCTTTCGTGAGATCTATGTTTTTCTTTGATTTTAATCGTTCTTTGATGATAAATATGTGAGATATTTGCATTTGAGAAATTATTCCGCTCACATATACTTTTGAGAGAAATTTAACCCAATCTCTGAGCGAAAATCTTTCTGAGAGATATACTTTTGTGAGATTTGAAGTCGAAGCGCATTTTCAGCTGGTGGTTACAAAACTTGTGTGTATTTTGAAAAAGAAGGTTAAGTTAATGTTGGCTATCACACACTACACTCCGAGTATAAATTTTGTGAAATAATTTTGGAGTTGTATGATTTTTAAATTTTTGATTTATATATTTTTGCTGACTTTTGATGTTTGTGGGTATCATCACTGAAAGCCCTCACGAGACTATAACTCGTCCACTAGTGGTGAGCTAGGGGTTTAAAGGCTTGTTGCATGCGCTAAATGTAATCGAAAGTGCCAGCGAAAGTGGTTTAGTTTAGGATTTTTGTTTTTGTTTTTAGAGTTTTTAGTTTTTGTTTTGCTCGAGGACTAGCAAAATGTAAGTTTGGGGGTATTTGATGAGTACAAAATAAATACATATTTTATTCCTAAATTTATTATTGTTAGTATCTCATTTTATTTAATTTTATCTAATTAGTATAATTTTGTGTTTTGCAGGTTTAAAAGTGAGGATGACAGAAAAAATGCTTAAATATAAAGTCTGGGCCCATTATGAGTTATTTTGGACCTCAAGCCCAATTATTGAGTCTATTAAGAAAAGCCCATGAAGAAATCCACATGTGTGAATAATATTTTCATCATCTCAAGAAGAAATTCGAAATTTACAAGTCAATATAAGAGGATTTTCGAATTTGGCAAGTGGATTAAGGAAAGAGAGAAAATAAGGAAGGGAGAAAAATAAGGAAGGTTTGATACATGTTCAATATTTTCGTCATAAATTTCTACTCCAATGTCTGATTGCTTTGATTCTTTTTGCGTTGGAAAGAAGACTTCAAGGGCTACAACTTTTTAGTTTACGACTTTTCCTGATTCGGAAGTTAAAAGGGTCAAAACTGAGCTGCAAGATAGTGCATGTGTAAAAAACGGGATTCTACACCCACTTTCCTTATACAAATTTAGCTCATTGCCTCTTTTAAGTCATTCTATATTTAACACAAATCAAATCCGCCCTCCATGTGTTCCTTGCTTTATTTAAATCTTTGAATCCAATCCATTCATTCCACCTCCTTTCATCTATAAATACTAGCCATCTCCCATTGAGAAAACTGAACTTGGGCATTGAAGAAAAAGAGAGGAGAGGAAGAAGAGAAGGAGAAAGACTGTGGGATTTTCAATCCACATTGGGTTCTAAGGTTGGTGGATTTTGATTTCCATTGTATTTTTCTTATGTCTTTATTCCAAAATTTCATTGATTTGTAATTTTTAATTCCATGTTTTAATTAATAAAAGAAGGTGAGATTATTAGAATTATGGTTTTCCAAATCTTGATTTTTATTATGATGGTTTGAATCATTTTAGTTCTTGACTCCTTCCTTGGTAGTTAATTTGGACATATGAAATAGTTAGATCTTTGATTAACATTACTATTCTAGGTCTAAGGTTCTTTGGGACATGAAATATTTAGATCGGAGAATTGCATGATTAATCTAGATCTAAGGTTCAGATTAATTAGGGAACTAATTTGATGAAAGACTTGAATAAGATTGAAATTTTACGTGAGCTCCATGTTCTAGGCCGTTATTTTATTATTAAAATTTGGATGATAATGCCTCCTTGATTCTTTGATCCAGTTCCATTGTAAATATGTATATAGGTAATTTAGATGTTATTTATGTTTTCTTTTGTTTATAAATACAAATTCTTGAAAATTGTGGAACTAGGTTGGAAATAATTTAATTGCATCTTAATTCTGTATTTTAAATTAGATTGAGATTGTTTATATTTTTATATTAATGCCACCATTTTAATTAAAATTAGTTAAATTGTTAGATTCTATGTTTAAATCTAGAATGTTTCTAAATTACGATTAAAACTCATAGATTAGATAAATTATTCTATATTTATGATTTATCTCCATATTTTCCAAAGTTCTTAAAATACATAATTGAATGGTGTATTTTCATGGATATATTTTCCTAAGTTCCGATGGGTTCGACCTCGCACTTAATCGCTATACTATCTAAATGGTTCGTGCGCTTGCGAGTTATAAATTTAAAATTTGCACAACACTTATGCTTTTGGAATTTGATAGGAGAAAAAGGGCAATGGAAACAGATTCCTTTCTCATTTAAACAATTTTGCCTCTATCTAGTTTTAGAAAAAGTTGGCCACGTGTAATCTTTTAATAAGACTGGAGGTTCATTTTGAAAATACAAATAGATCGTCTCCATCAAAATAGATCTTTTTTGATAAATGAAAACCAACCTCATCCATTTCTTACATGACTTAGACCATAATTGAATCCATTTATAAAAGGATAGACTCAACTCGGATCGATTATTCCAATTATTAGTAATGCATATGCAATCGTAAGAAGTCTACGTCCATTTTAAAAAATTGAACTAAAATAAAAATAGACTTAAATTGACTAAACCCTTTTAAGAAGACTTGAAAATAGACTCGATTTCTCTCTCTCTCCCTCTCTTGCCCTCTCTCAAGCCTCACCTAAAATGCGTGAACCTAGTCACAGATCATTTCACCTAGGCAGATCTGTAGCCGCGGCTGTGCACCCCTACCTGAGCAGAATAGTGCGCAACCTCGTCTAAGCAGTGTCGCCAGTGGATGTCTGATCAGATCCAGCAGTTTCAGTAGATCCGGGAGGCATGTAGGCTCATATTTGGATGATGATATAAAAGGTTCTCTCTCTCTCCAAGTCGAGTTGATTCTAGGGTTCAAGGTCAGGTTGGGTTTATTCTCGGGTTCAAGGTCGGGTTGGGTTGGGTTTCCGAATTCGGGTTATCAATTCGGGTCGGGTTCAGTCATTTTTGACATGGGTTAGGGTTGAGTTTATTAAAACCCAGACAGACCCGCTCTAGTTTCAGCCCTATAATAAAGGCATTTCATTAGTTTAATGGAAATGCCTAATGGGGTTGAAATTCGGTATTTGGATAATGTTGAGTGCTTTCTTCCACTATTAGGGATGTAAATATAATGGATTTGGATAAATCTAGGAAGATCTACAATTTTTTTTTTTGAACAAATCGGTAAATATATCATTCAAAATGGAGAAAGGCTCCCCAAATAATTACAAGCAGTGAGCCCGCATCATGGGCAAGCGCCAAGAGGCAAGAGACAAAAAAAGAATAAAACCCCCCACAGCCTGGGCAGAGCAACACAAAATGGGGAAGGAGAAGGAGTTGCTACAAGAAGAATACAAAATACCATTTCTGCTAGTGTCATTAGAAGGTAATTCTTGCACCCAAGCATTGAGCTTATCCAAGAGGTGAACTGAAGCTTTGGAAACAGGAGTGATGCAAATGCAGAAGTTTGCTGGTCACAATCACCTGAGTACGGTAAGCCCAGGTGATTGAATTGGGGTGGGTTAGCTATAGCAAAGTTTCATTGTTGAGGCATTCCAAGTGAGAGATAGAGAGACCATTCTCCATAAGGAAGACGAGAAATTTTTGGCACAGGATGAGCAAAGAGTGACTTGAGCAGTCAAAGGCAGGACTGAGGAATGAGCCATTAAAGTCAGGGGAAAGGCCAATGTATAGAGCAGCCACCATGGTTGGGTCAAAAGTAATAGAAAAAATACTTTCCTGTATATTTCATTTCAATATCTTTACACAGAGTAAGAGGTATATATATATACATAAAAATTCCTATTTTTGTCTTCCCTGATTTTACGATTAAAATCACGGTTGACCCTTGTATCAAGGGATTTACAGTTAAGACTTCTCCTATAGTCCCTCTAATGACAACTCACGCCAACATTCCCCCTCAAGTTGGTGCATACAGGTCTCTCATGCCCAACATGTCAAGTGAGTTGTAAAAATTCTTATTGCATACAGCTTTTGTAAGTACATCTGCCAATTGGTCTTCAGACTTAACAAAAGGAAATCTGATTGTCTTGTTCTCAAGATTTTGCTTGATGAAATGTCAATCCACCTCCACGTGTTTGGTTCGATTATGTTGGACAGGATTGTGTGAGATATCAATGGCGGCCTTATTATTACAGAACAGGTCCATCTCACAACTTGGGGCAAAACCAATTTCTCTTAATATTCTTTTAAGCCAGAGAAGCTCACAAAAACCCTTAGCCATCCCATGGAACTTAGCTTCAACACTGGAGAAAGCCACCACATTCTGTTTCTTACTTCTCAACGTCACAAGGCTCCCGCCAATAAACATGAAGTACCTTGAGGTGGATTTTCGATTTGAAATATTTCCTGCCCAATCTGCATCTGTATATCCCTCGACTTTGAGGTGATTGTTTTTTAAGAACATAAGCCCTTTCCCTGGGGATAACTTCAAGTAGTGAAGAATTCTGAGTACCGCATCCATGTGATCTTCACTCGGACAATGCATGAATTGACTTACTACACTCACCGCATAAGCAATGTCTGGGCAAGTGTGTGAGAGATAAATAAGTTTTCCAACTAATCTCTGGTATCTTTCTTTGTTTGTCAGCACTTGGCCTGGGTATACTCCCAGTTTGTGGTTTTGGACAATTAGTGTGTCAGCAGACTTGCATTCTAGTAGTCCCACCTCTGATAAAAAGTCCAGGATATATTTTCGTTGGGAAAGGAATATACCTTGCCTTGACCTAGCAACCTCAATTCCCAGAAAATATTTGAGCGCTCCTAGATTCTTCATTTCAAATTCAGTCACCAAATGCTCTTAAAGCCTTGATATTTTTTCTGGATCATCTCCTATAATAATCATGTCGTCTACATAGATTATTAAGGCCGTGACCTTGCCCTGTTGATGCTTTAAGAATAGTGTATGATCTGAGTTACTTTGTTGATAGCCATATTTCTTCATTGCCAAGCTGAATCGCCCGAACCATGCTCTAGGTGATTGTTTCAAACCATACAATGCTCGTTGTAATTTGCACACCACTTCAACTTCGGAAGTTGCTGTGTAGCCTAGTGGAACATTCATGTAGACCTCCTCCTCCAGATCACCATGGAAAAAATCATTTTTTACATCAAACTGGTGCAGTGTCCAATCAAGGTTTGCTGCAAGGGATAACAACACTCTAACCGAGTTCAATTTTGCTATTGGCTAGAACGTCTCTTGGTAGTCTACACCATATGTCTGGGTGTAACCTTTTGCTACTAGTCTTGCTTTATATCGGTCAATCGATCCATCTGCGTTATGTTTAATGGAGAACACCCATTTACATCCCACCGTCTTCTTTCCTTTGGACAAGGGAACAAGAGTCCGTGTTTCATTTTTCTTCAGTGCCTCCATTTCTTCCTTCACAGCCTGGGTCCACTTAGAATTTGTCAGAGCTTCATGAACAATGGCAGGAATATGGCACGAGGAAAGTTCATGCACGAATGTCTTGAGTGGTTCGGAGAGCCTTTTTGTAGACACATAGTTGGCAACTGGATACTTTGAGCTATATTCTCCAATATCTGGAGAATATCGACTTGGTGGTCTGCCATGATTATGCCTAAAAGGTAAAGTATAGCCAACATGGATATTTATATCATTAGAGTTTGAAGATATAGTATGAGAGTTTACCTCGGGGATATTCTTAGGAGATGGGTCGTCGGGAACTGAGGAGTGAGAGGGGGTTTCCATTTCAGCTTCAAGTGATGTAGATATTGCTTTGGAACCTTTCTCCATTTCTGAGGACACACTTAATTCTGTATTGGGTTCCTCAATGTTGATGTCGGTGTCATTAAATCTCGGCCAGTCAAAGTGTAGCCACTTCGGCTCGTCATCCCTGATCTCCTCCTGACAAGGAGAATTGGGTAATGAGGAAGAGAAGAATGTCTCGGACTCCAAAAAAGTGACATCCATAGTCACATAGGTGCGTTTGGAGGCCGGATCATAGCACCGATACCCTTTTTGATGGACGACATATCCCAAGAAGAGGCATCGAATGGCACAAGGATCAAGCTTCGTGCGCTGGTTCTTATGAAGGTGCACAAAGGCAACACAACCAAAAATCCTAGGTGGAAGCAATAACATTGTAGGTAAGGGACATACATCGATAGGGCCTGTAACGGAGACTTGAAAGTCCAGACTTTGGAAGGCATTCGATTGAGGAGATGCACATCCGTAGCAACGGCGTCAGTTCAATGTCGACTAAGCACATGGGCACCAAGTAATATAGCCCGGGCAGTTTAAAGGATATGGCGGTTCTTTCTCTTAGTGACACCATTCTGCTGAGAAGTCTGTGGACAAGAGGTTTCATGGATAAGACCATGTTGCTGAAAATAAGCATGAAATTGGTGGTTCACATACTCACCACCATTATCTGATCAAAGAATCTGAATCTTAGTTGAGAATTGGGTTTGAACCATAGTGTGGAAGGACTGAAATGTAGTTAGTACTTCATCTTTATGTTTCAGCAAATAGAACCAAGTCATGCGAGTACAATCATCTACAAATATCACAAACCAGCGGTGACCAGATATTGTAGAAATTGGGGAAGGACCCCACACATCGGAGTGAATTAAAGCAAAATGAACATTACTTTTATTCATACTTGAAGGATAAGTAGCTCTATGGCTTTTAGTAGGAATACAAGTTTCACATTTGAAGTCCAATATCGAAAGCTTGAAAAATAAATTAGGAAACAAATACTTCAGATAACCAAAGGACGGGTGTCTTAACCGACGATGCGAAAGCCAAATCTATAGCTCTTTCTTGTCAACAGGAGGATGCATGTGATGTACGCGGCCCATACTGAAATCGTCCATGTAATAGAGCCCCCCCACCCCCCCCCTCTCAGTACCACGCCCAATGATCTCCTTGGTAAGAATATCCTGAAGTAAACAAAAGGTAGAGTACATTAGTACAACACAGTTCAGGGCGGCAGTAACTTGGCTCACAGAGAGCAGATTATGGGAAAGAGAGGCAACATGCAAAGTATGAGATAAGGATAAAGTGGGTGACAATTGCACAGTGCCAGCCCTTGTAACAGGAGAGAGGGCCCCATTGGCATTAGCGATGTAGGTGCGCCGTGGTTGAGAGGTTTGGCATAAATCAGTGGCATCGAATGTCATATGGTCGGTGGCACCCGAGTCAAGGATCCAAGAACGTCGATCACCATCGCGAGATGAACTACAAAGAGCAATACCAAAGTTACCAGGATCTGTGATTGGTAAATCACCCTGGGGGGTCTCCAAATGGTGAGGGAGAGAGAGACTGGACTCGGTTGCAGCGACTGCAACCTGACCTCTCTGCCATCAGTAGTATCGCAGCGTTTGCAGGCCTGAAGGTCATTCCAGCAGTCAGGGTAGCCGTGTAGTTTGAAGCAATTTTTGCGAGTATGTTTCAGATTACCGCAGTGAGAGCACTTGGTACCATCAGAGGAAGAGGAGCGTGGCTTGGCAAAGGTTCCGGCCTTCCCATTGCCCAGAGAGAGAGACCGGGAAGAAGATGGAGTTGATTGTCCAGTCTTGAACCCTTTTGAGGCCAGAACTGTTCCTGGAGTATCGGGGGAGCCACTAGTAATCATAACAACTTGCCGGACAGCTTCCCGACGAACATGAGTATATGCAAGTTGAATGGAAGGAAACGGTTGTATCTATAGTATGTCGCTGTGAGTGTTATCAAGCCGATCATCCATGCCATCCAAGAATGCATACACACGGTCTTCCTGAAGCATGTCATTATAGGGCTGAATATCAGCAACACATTCCATGGGGTTTGGGCGACGAAAATCAATCTCACGCCATAACCCTTGGAGAGAAGTGAAATATTTCTCAAGGGAACCATCTGCTTGTTTCAGACGGGTCACATGTCGCTGGAGGTCATATACTTGAGATGTATCGCTTCCGTCAAAATAGGTAGTAGCAATGGAATCCTATACTTGTTTTGAAGTCGAAAACCAAATGAAGTTGCCGATTAGTGATGGGTCCATGGAGTTAATCAGCCATCCCTTGACAATGGCGTTGTCTGTGCGCCATTTGCGGAAAGAGGGATCGTTCTGTGGAGGTTGGACGATATCGCCGTTAATGAGTTCCAACTTGTCTTTGCTGGAGATGTACATCTTAACAACTTGGGACCAAAGAGCGTAGTTGAGCCCGTCCAATTTGATGCCAATTGGAGCAGCAGCAACATTATCACTGATTTGGGTAGGGATCGAAGTTTTATTCAAGACTTCAGTCATTCGGGCGGTTAATTCTGTGATAATGGTTGTGGAGTCAATGGACTTGTTGTGTTCCGCCATGGGAGCAGCGGCAAGAGGTGAAGGAGGTCACTCCAAGAGCACCGTCGGCAGAGCAGTAGGTGCAGATCAGAGAAGGCGACGACAGCTAACCCAGTTTCTCGGTTCAAATCTGAACCCAGAAAGCTGCGGCAGGAATCGCGCGGAGTTTCGCTGGCCAGAAACGGCGTCGGCAAAGGGGTTTCTAGCCAGAAACGGCGTCGGCAAAGGGGTTTCTAGCCAGAAACGGCGTCGGCAAAGGGGTTTTTGAACCCAGATTGAGGCCAGAGGCAGCGCAAGGAGTGGGGCCAAGAGAGATCATAGGCGAGCGACAACAGGCAGAGGCCGGAGCAAGCAGGATCAGCAGTTAGCCATGTAGTGGCCAGGAATTTTTAAATTAATATAAATGTGGATATTATTTATTTTAGTGATGGAAATTAGAAAATTTGTGGATTAGATGGTAAATGGGCCAAAGTTTGGGCAAAGGCCCAAGTATGGCCCAATGGATTATGGAGTTGATTTAAATTCATTTAAAGGGGCAATGAGGGTTAAATGGGTCAAGAATGGTCAAATTGGGTCAAATACCCATTTGGGACCCAATGGGTCAAGATGGTTAAGCTCTAAGGTAAATGGGTAAAATGAAAGTGTAATTGGGCCATGGGTCCAATGGTGATTCATTTAGAATGAATGGAATGAAATTTAAATTACCTAAGTTATTTGGAATTAAACCAAGGTGATGTGGCCAAGTGGGACCCACCTCCACCTCATCAAGTGAGGTGGCGTGTGGGCCAAGGATTGGTGGGGCCGGCCACCATGGTGGAATTAGTCAACCATGGGTGGAAGTATGAAGGTAAATTAAAGAGGTGAAATTAGGTTAAATGGAAATAAGTTAACCTAAATTAATAATTTAATTAATCAAGTGATTAAGTTAAGCAAATGGGGTTAAATTGGTCAAATGGGAGACCAAGCTACCCCACCTCAAATATGAAACACGTTGGGCTTGGTGGTGGTTTAGATAACCACCACCATAAAGCAATTTAAATATCTTCAAAATATCTTAGGGTTGTTGGGGTAATTAATGGTAAAGTGTAGTTAAGTTAGGCCTCATTTTCTTTCCCATTTCTATCCTCTCTTCATTGTGCTCTCTCCATTTCTCATTCTCCATTGTCGTCCCATGCTCTAAGTGAAGGAGAGGAAGAGAGCTAAGGAGAAGAGAAGAGAAGAAAGAAGTGGAAGATGGAGGAAACCCTAAATGGGTAAATTAGGGTTACGGTAAGAAAATAAATAAATGGATTATGTGCATTGGGTAAGTTTTTAAAATGATTTTATGATGAAAATGCAAATGGATTTTATGGCATTGGAAGGTATAAAAGAGAATGAATTATGAACCATGGGTTCGGCCATGGTGTATGGCCGAACCCTAGGTTGTTGTGTGTGAAGTTAATTAGGGTTTTAGGGTATGAAGCCATGTAAAAAAAAATGGGAAGATTGATGAAATTAATATTTTGGTGAATGTAGGTATTTTGGAGCAATGAATGGTGGTTCATGAACCATTACCATGGCCGAACCCTATGGTGATGTAATGGTGATCAAATGATGGGTTTAAAGGATGGAAAAGATGGATTAATGTGTTAATGAGTTAGGGTTTCAAATGAACAAATGTAGTGATCCAAATGGGGCTAAGAGTAGTGGTTTAAAAGTGTGATTTAAACCACCTCAAGGAAGGATTTATTTTGGATCTAAATGGTGTAAATAGATCCAAGAAAAAATGGGGAAAGGACACTATGGGTTCGGCCATGGTGTATGGCCGAACCCATGGCCCAATTGTGATCCATTTTGGTGGGTTAAATTGGATGATGAATGGTGTGTGTGTGGCCTCCAAAGGAAATGAATGAGTAATGGACTCATTGAAGTTAAATACATGAGGTAAATCCCATGGGAAGATGTTGATGAATTAGGTATTTTGAACCCATGGCCATTGGTGAACCATTTAAAGGGTTAAGTATGGGGTTATGGATGGGTTTAAATGAATAATGGTGAAATTAATAAAAAGGCTAATTTTAATGATGTTATGACATGGTTCAATGGGTCATTAATGGACCTAAGTTAGGGATCTAAGTCTATGATCAATTATCGATTAAATCATGCATGGATAAACGAGTGTTTAATCATGGAAAATGAGGTAGTGGCAAAACCGTAATTAGTGGCCAAATTCAAGAATTCCATGGAAATTGATCATGGACTTAGGAGATCTAATGTAATAACCTTATAAGTGATTAATAAAGCCTAGGGTGGCCGAATTTTAAGACTTATGGGATTAAAAGGTTTAATAGATGACATGGGACCCACAAAACCTAAATAGTAACCGGTTTTTCATATGGGCTTAGAAATGGTTAAAACTTGAACTGATTTGGAAATTTAATAAGGTATTGGATGTCGCGGGCAGTACGCGTGACGGTAGCCAGACTATCGGAGGAAAACGAAACGAAGACGCTAGTCGGTATTCGGTAGGATTCTAACCTTTTTGTAAGCCATGGATTGAGTGATGGTTGCTTTGAATTATCTTGGAAATTATATGGGTTGTTTTAATATTGGTTTTGAATTATGTATTATGTATGGGTTTTTACGTGATTTACTCTGGTAAGCATATAATTGGTTTAAAACGGGTTTTTAAAGCTATGATGTGTTTATTGAGGCTTTACTTGATCTACTTTTGATAATCAAGTCATATGTTTGATTGATGGGATTTTTAAATGTCATGGTTGTTATTATATTCATTACATGGCATATGGCACCTACATCTCATGCATGGCATGGGAGGGATATGGTAGGGGAAGGATGAAATGAAACCGGAGTCCATGCTCCGTTGGGGCGACCGAGAACAGGCATGGGGACACCTTGACGAGGCTTTGCCGTCAAGGGGGATATTTTACGATTGGATCATATCTTGACGAGGTTTTCCATCAAGAGGGTCACAGCACGATGATGGTATGGATTATATTTTGAACATTATGTATGGATGAAAAAGGGGCATTCTACAATGATGATGAGATTGATGGGTGGGATTCATGACATCAAACACCCATTGCATTACATTGTACCAAATGGCATGATTTTGATATAATATTTTTATATGCTTTGTTATCACTAATCCATGTGTTAGCCCTACTCGGAGTCCTACTGGGCGCGTTGTCTAACGCCTTACTTCTACCCTAGCTGATGACGCAGGAGGTGGCGAAGCGGAAGGACGAGACGGGAGCCAAGCTAAGGAACTTGGAAAGGAGTACTAGATAGTTACTAATGTTTATTTTGGATAATGTAATTTGAAATAGTTTAGCTTGTCGGAAATGTAATAACTTAGACTTATTGCTATGTTTTGAATTTAGTGGTAAACATATGAAGTTATGGCATTTTGGTAATTAAATGATGAAATCTTCCTTGCTATCTAGAAAAGAAAATTTGGTAGGATAGTCTGTAATGTCTTTCCGCATTTAATGTAACTTTTTGTGAGCTTTCTTCTACGGGTAAACGATTCTCTGTGGACTCCGTTCCACGCACCCGTAGGGTTGGCCAGTTAAGGGCCGGGCTTTAGAAGCTCGGACTTAACTCCCGTCGTGACGTCCGCACCCTTTGTCACTTTAAAAAAAAAAAAATAGACTCTGATTTCGGTGAAAAGGGGTGGGCGTTACAAGCTAGAGGAGGTAGCAGCGGTAGAGAACTGAGGTGGAACGTAGATCTCGGCAGCCGGATCGGTGTGAGAGAAGAGATCGACAGATCTGAGGCTAGGGCAGGCGGTAGCAATGCCGGAATCAAGGGCGGAGAAGGGCGCAATAGCCCTGTACTGTACAGATCGACAATCTCTCGGTGTGAGAGAAGAGATTGGCAGATCGGAGGCAGCAAGAAGCCAATCAGAGCGAAAACGCAAGCAGCAGACCGGGGCGGAAGCACAGGCAGGCAGATTTGAGTGGAATCGCAGCAGCAGAGAGGAGCGGAATCGCGATGGAGAAGGTATCCGAGACCGGCGAGAGGGCAAGCGGTGAGGCCATAGATGAAGGAGGTGATCAGAGGTGAAACACACCGGCTAAACGATGAACAACAACAACATCGATCGAAAAGTCTCTCCCTGACACGGGAAGAGTAAAAAAAATTGGAAGATAAATCCCGTCTGAGAAGATGGGAAAAAAAAAACTTCTATTCCTATGAAAGGAGATCGAACCTAGGCTCTGATATATTTCATTTCAATATCTTTACACAGAGTAAGAGGTATATATATACATAAAAATTCCTATTTCTGTCTTCCCTGATTTTACGACTAAAATCACGGTTGACCTGTAACGCCCCGCCCTTTTTTCACTATGCTTTCCAAAATCAGAGTATTTTTTTTTCTTTTAAAAGAGTGATAGAGAGCGGGACGTCACGACGCGAGCTAAGTCCGAACTTCTAAAGTCCGACTTTTAACTGGCCTACCCTCTGTGTGCATGGACTAAGTCCATGAAAACGGTTCACACATAATAATATAAACATGCGGATTAAAATCATAACTGCGGAATTATAATAGAACCTATATCTAGTCCATTTAGATAGCAAAGTACTCCAAGTCTTATCCATAATTAATATAACATAATTATCCAAATAAACATCCAACCATAGCAAATTATCTAACTTATTACATGCTCGAAGTCTAGTTACTCAAATTACAAGTCCATAGGTAACTTAAGCAAAATAAAAACTAAAAGCATCCAAGCTCTTATGCTTGGCCCTTTTCGAGTTCATCGTTCCCCTCGTTTCCTATATCATCCACTAGGGTAGAAGTAGGGCGTTAGAACAACGAGCCCAGTAGGTATTCCATTTAGAGCTAACACATGGTTAGTACAAAACATGCATATAATATAATAATAAATCCATGTAAAAACAATGCCATGACATGTGTCGTATGTAATGAGTCTCACCCATCATAAACACATGTAAGTACCTCCACATAGGTCTTTCGGATGCCCCGACGGAGTATGGCCCCTCCGGCTACCTCTTGATGGAATTCTCATCATCAAGGTACCCCACATTGGTTTTTCGGATGCCCCGAAGGAGTGTGGCCCCTCCGGTTACATATCCTTCACCCCATGCCATGCATGAGATGCTAATAAAACACATGCTATTTTATATTGTAAACATAGCATTAAAACTCACAATTTGAAACATATCTTTTACAACGTAAATTCATCAAATTAAGATAAACATTGTACATAAACCCATGGTTTCAAAGAAGTGGAATCCTACCAAAGACCACAACGTGTCCTTGCGCTTTCGTCTGGAAACCACTCACGATCGTACACACCTTGTGAGGTCCCGTTACCTTATAATATATTAATCAATTAAAACCATGTCCCATTTGATTTACAATAGTGTCTAAGTCCATAAACCCAACTTGTGGGGTTCGACCATACACCATGGCCGAACCTCACTTAATAGGTTTTAGTCCCTCCTTTGGTTTATTAATCAATAACCCTTAAGTTAATCATTTAATCACTTAGTCCACAAAATACACCTTAGTGGGGTTCGACCATACAACATGCCCGAACCTCAACATCTTGGTTTTGTGCCTTACTTTGAGTCCTTTGATATATTAACTAAATTCCAAGGTCATACCCCTTTTATTCATTAACCTAACATATATAAACCCTAAGTCCATCAAAAACATTCCTCATGGGGTTCCGCCTGTAATAGCTCGAATTTTTAAATCATCATATATATGGCATTTATTTATTTTAATAATGGAAAAATTGGAATTTTGATGTTATGAATGTTAAATGGATCGAATTTTGGGGCAAGGGCCCAAGTATGGTCCAATGGACCATGGATTTGATGGAATTCATTTAAGGGATCAATAATGGTCAAAGTGGGCCCGATAACCATTTGGGATCCAATGGGTCAAAATGAGTCAAACTCTAAGGCAAATGATAGAAAATAATTTAATTGGGCCATGGGCCCAATGGTGACCCAATTAATTGAAATGGGTTGAATTGGAGTTAAACCACCTAAATTAGTGATGAAATAATCAAGATGGCATAGGTGGGTTCAACCATCATGGTTGGTCAACCATGAATAAGTCAAAGGTAACTAAAGAGGATCAAAGTGAATTAATGTGTTTTAATTAAAGAGGGTGAATTAATGTTTTTTTGATTAACTTAGGTGACATGACCGAATGGGCCCACCTCCACCTCACCAAGTGAGGTGGCGGGTAGGCTAGGATTGGTGGGGTTGGCCACCATGGTTGACTTGGTCAACCATGGGTGGATTTCATAGAGGAAATTTATTGGAATTAAATTAAATAGGAATTAATTAGCCTAAGTTAATGATTCAATTAAATTAAAGACTTAGGGAAGTCAAGTGGGTCAAGGGGGAGTCAAAGAGACAAGTCAAGGGGTGGTTTCATCTCCTTGAAACCACCCAAAGAAACACAAACCACTTAAAACAAACACAAAATAAACCATATACTTAGGGTGGTGGTTTTATCCCAACTACCACCAGTAAGCACACTAACCCATGTTGGTTGGTGGGAGGAGTTAATGCAACCAAAGGATGAGATGAGTTTTCTTCTCATTCTCTCCTTTCCACTCTCATTTCACTCTCTCCCTCCCTTGCACTCTCAAAAAATGTCCTCCCTCTCTCTCCCAAGGAAAACACCAAGAAAGAAGAAGAAACTTAGAAGAAAAGAAGGAAAAAACTAGGCTTGGCCAACGACCACCCCAAGACCCAAGCTTGAGATAATTTTCTATCCCTTCCTCCCCTCTCCCTCTCTCAAAATCTAAACCTACCTTAGCCAAACCCTAACCATGGAGACTTCATCTTGATCAAGCACATAGTGGCCGAACAACAAGGAGAAGAAGAAGAGAAAGGGCTAAGGAAAGCAAAAGGAGAAAGAAAGACCGGAGGAGTCGTCGGTGTGGTAAGAAATTCTTAGACAAGAATTTATATTTTTTTAAAGGTTAAGATGTATTTATGGAATCCATTTCTTAGAATGAATGGTGGCCACAAATGTTATGGGCCTTAGATCTAAGATCCATTCAATGATAAGATGAGAAATGGACGAAAAGGGGAGAGATAGATTAAGAAAAATAATAAGTAAAAGGATTAAGGAGGTTATGAAATTAAATGGATTTAAGCATGGAAGTAATGGGTTTTTGAATGGATTGATGGATCATAGGGTTCGGCCATGTAGTGTGGCCGAATCCCATGGTAAATGGTTGACGATTTAATTAGGGTTTTAAGGTTTAAAGGCTATGGAGAATGATTATGATTGTAGGCTTGTAAATGATTAAATATTGGAAAAATTTAAAGGGGTTTAAATGAGGAAAAATCATGGAGTGTGTGAATGATTTTATGGCCCCAAGAAACATAGGAAAAATGGTGAATCATGAACCATGGGTTCGGCCATGGTGTATGGCCGAACCCTATGGTGATGGAATGAGATATTTAAATGCTTATAAGAGTATGGAAATTAATGAAGAATGTTAATGGTAATTAAGTGGATTTTATTTAGTATTTTAAACAAGGTGTAAATGGGTGGAAATGGCCGAACCCCATGGGGAGACTTTGAGGAATTTAGTGTTTTTGGAACCAAGAAGAATGAAATGGAATAATGGTTAAATTAATGAACCAAAGTGTACCTCATGATGATTAATGAAGGATGATTTAAATGTATGTTTTAAATTCAATTATGGTGGGACCAAATGAGGTGAAATGGACCCAAGAAAAATAGAAAAAAAAAGACATCATGGGTTCGGCCATGGTGTATGGCCAAACCCATGACCCATTTTAGGTCATGTTATGGGTAATAATTGGAATTATGTGTAGAATTAGATGTTTTGAAATTTAATTAAATTAAATGGCTGATTTTAAGGATATTATGTCATGGTCATTAAATCATTAATGGGGCTAAGTATATTGATGAATTATGGACAAAAATGTACATGGATGGAGGAGATATTAAACCATGGAAGTCTAGTGGCATAATCGTAATTATTGGCCACATTGAAGAACCATGGATTCGGCCATGGTACATGGCCGAACCCCATGTAGGTTGGACATGAACTTGGATGCATTAAGATGACATTATGAATGTTTAAATGAAGCTTAGGGTTGCTGCCCTTAGGCTCACAAAATTAGAATGTTTAAATGGGCAAAATTTGGAATTATGTATGTGTTAAAACAATGGAAAATAAGGCTAAGTTAAGGGCTGATTTTGATAAACCTTGTGACATAATTAGGGATCATTAACGGATCTTAGGTTGTGATCAGTTAGGGACTTAATCATGGATAAAATATGGACTGATTGGGTAAATGTATAATAAGGTATCGGGACGTCGCAAACGGTACGCGATCGGCGACCGGAATTATCGGACGAAAATGGAAAGGGACGTTATTGGTATTCGGTAGGATTCCTACCTTTTTGTAAGCCGTGGATTATGTGTATGTGATGGTTTCCGTATTTTATTTCGGTAATTATATGATCTATTTTGATATGGGCTTTAAATGCTATGGATTATATTTTAAATGCTATGGCTTATATTTCCAATGCTATGGACTATATGTATTAAAGATATGAATTATATATATATACTACATAGCATAATGCACTTACATCTCATGCATGGCATGGGCGGGAAAATAAAGGAACCGGAGTCCATGCTCTGTCGGGGCGACTGAGAAGCAAACATGGGGATAGCCTAGGGTGCTATAACCGGAGTCCATGCTCCATCGGGGCGACCGAGAAACAAGCATGGGGATAGCTTGATAAGCTATAACCGGAGTCCATGCTCCGTCGGGGCGACCCAGAACAAACATGGGGACACTTTGACGAAGATTTGCAGTCAAGGGGGATATGATAATGTTTGATGATACGGATGATGGGTGGGACACATGACATAGGCACCCATGGCATGACATTCATTTTATGGGATTTATCATATTATTATCTATATGCTTGTTATCACTAATCCATGTGCTAGCCCTACTCGGAGTCCTACTGGGCGCGTGGTCTAACGCCCTACTTCTACCTTAGCTAATGACGCAGGAGACGGCGGAAACGGTGGACCCGACGGGAGCCAACTTAGGAGCTTGGGGAGGGCGGCTACTTTGTTTATTTAAGTTTTTTTTGGGAAAAGTTGTAATTTAAGTAGCTTAGCTTGTCGGCATGTAATAATTACTGTTTCTTGCTATGGTTTGGACTATACTCTGGACGTTATCATTTTGAGACGTAATTATGAACATAGGGGTATTTTAGCAATTTAATGATGTATCTTCCCTTTTATCTAAAAACTGGTAGGATAGTCTCTATTATAATGTTCCGCATCTACTTATATTCCGCGAGCTTACTTTCTGCGCGTGAACCGTTCTCGTGGACTTCGTTCCGCGCACGCGTGGGGATGGCCAGTTAAGGGTCGGGCTTTAGAAACTCGAACTTAACTCGCGTCGTGACGTCCGCGCCCGTTGTCACTTTTATTTAAAAAAAAAAAATAATTAGACTCTGATTTCGGTGAAAATGGGACGGGCGTTATACGGCCATACCCCATGGCCGAACCCATGATCTTTCTTTTTTACCCATATTTACATTCTATGCCATTGTTTCCATCACCTTATGTTTAGGTCCACATATAGGTCTATGACTAACTTTTCATGCACAACACCTTCTTCATGGGGTTCGGCCATACACCTTGGCCGAACTCATGGTCTTTTATTTCCATGATTCAATCATGCATTCATTTAAACATGCATACATGGATCATAACATCCATAAAAATAGTTCATGGGGTTCGGCCATACACCATGGCCGAACCCTATGGTTCATAATCTTCTTTTAAAAATCATTCTCCAAAATCCTTTGCGTGGGGTTTAGTCATATATTTAGATTCATCAATTAACCTTAAGATTCATAATATATCTCTTAGTTTTTCTCCATGGGGTTCTGCCATGGTGGTCCATGGTTCTTTCACCATTTACAACCTTGATACCATTTAAAATGATTAACATTCCTTCCTTATTTTCCTCCTTTAAATCCATTATAATTCATTAATATCCTTTCCATGGGGTTCGGCCATACAACATGGCAGAACCCTATGGTTTATTACTTCCACTTGAAAATCATTTAGACTCATAAAAATTCCTTAATAACTTTTCCATGGGGTCCGGCCATACAACATGGCCGAACCCTATGGTTCATCATTGAGTCTTTAGCCATAATAATATTAGTGTTCGGCCATGCAATGGCCGAACCATGTCCTTAACCATATATCCATTTTAAACCTTTTAACATCATCAACATTTATCTATGATTTTCCATGCTTTGAAACCCAATTATATTATTAACCACTTCCATGGTTTTCATCCTTAAAAATGCACTAAGCACAACCAATGTCCTTCCATGCATGGCCGAACCCTATGGTTCATCCTTTTCATTAAACCTCATCATTCATCCCTTAATCTTTCTTCCATGGGGTTCGGCCATACATCATGGCCGAACCCTATGGTTCCTTTCTTTAAACAAAATTATCAAAATACTTACCGGTTCCATGACTCCTCCGATTTTCCTTCGCTCCGACTAGTTCTTCCGATCCTTTTCTTCCTTAGCCTCTTTTTTATGTATTCCTCTTTCTTCTTGATCTTTCACAAAGCTGGCTGCCCTCTCTTTCTTTGTGTATGCCGTGCGCCCCTTCCCTCTTATGCTACCTCTCTTCCAATCGACCCTATATTTAGAAGATGTCGTGACCTTCAATTTAGTAATTCCTTAATACGGCTCTTAATCAAGGGAAAAGACCCTTTTTAGAGATACTCTAGCGCATCAATGTGGATATGCATATCTCACATACACGGCCAAAGCAATATCCCATTCCTAAAATCTTTCCATCAATACCTTCCATTCCAAGTTCCCTCTATGCGCATGCCACTTAATCCAGATCCCTTATTGATTTGTGTATGCGTGTGTGTCATCCTCATCTATAAATATATTGCATTACCATTTTAATTCAGCCCTATTTAATTAAGCTTGAACTCACTTGGTGGTCAACCAAGTTAACCACTACCCATTGGGTCCCAATTGGGCATTTTGACCCAAATAGCAACATTGACCCAATTAAATGCGCCTTACACATTTATTTTAAATTGAACCTTATACCATAACTGTTGGGTCCTAATTGGGTCATTGACCCAACACCTTACCCATCTAAGGTTCATATCCATTAATTCACAATTAAAATGGCAAAATCCGTAAATATTGATAACATGGAATTCCGAAGTGTTACATGACCATTGTATCAAGGGATTTACAGTTAAGACTTCTCCTATAATCCCTCTAATGACAACTCACGCCAACAGGTTGTGCCATTGTGAGGCAGGTTACCAATCAATGCAGGGGAGGATTGGCAGGGGGACTGATTCGCAAAGAGGGGATGGGGGGAGGCATGTCTCAGTTTCCAGCGAAAGTATTACCCACCATGCAGAGTGCACTGTTAGAAGCCAAGAAGAACACCCGATTCCTGATGTCAGAGAGGTTACTGCCTTTGAGGTGCAAGTGGGTATTGAAGGAACTCGTAAAAGAATGGATGTTCCTTTCCATCCAAGAATACCAGACGAGTGCAGGATGATGTACAATAATATCTATTTTATATTGTTGGATTTTCTATCTAAAACCTAAAACCTAAACCCTAAACCCTAAACCTTAAACCCTTTTAAGATCATATTTTAGAATAAATAATGTTAGCGTTTACAACGGAAATAACACAAAATCAAACATGAAATAAACACACAACACAACACAATATTTTTACGTGGTTCGGCCCACCTGGCCTACGTCCATGGAGCAACATAATATTTCAATATGAGAGAAAGAATACAAGTACAAGATTAACTCCCCGAGTTAAAGCCCAAACCCAAAGTCCCGAGCCCCTTGTAGACCCATGTATACAACGCACTGACGTCACCTCTCAGTTGGTGTTTGTATCTCTTTCATACCCCGAAAAGTGAACCGAACTCCTGTCTCGCTCTTCTCTCCGCTTCCTACGTTCTACGAGCACATCCAGACATGCTTCACGAACACGAGGCTGTGTTTCCTTCATAGTGTGTTCCCACACACACTAATGTGTTATTGCAATCACCCCGGCCTCTTTACGCATATGGCAAAGATGCTATCTCCACATGTATCGCCAAAGGCCCTTCACTGTGCAACAACCCCTCTCGGTTACATCTTGTCGCCGTGTGTCACTACACTCTTGTACACGTTGATTGATATATATATATATAATATATATATATATACACATTGATATCCCTATACAGTCGGTCCCTTCATAACTTAAGATAAATCTCTTTGCCGTGTAAAGTGGATTTTCTTTGTCCCATTCAAACTAGCATATAGTTGTATTGCTATGTATAAGGAAACCCAGTAGTCTCACCTTATCTGGACTCCTATTCCCATTACAACAACTATTATGTACGATCCATGTACTTCAGCAATTGCTAAGCTTAGATATAAGGTCCACTAGATTTTCTGTCATAAAAAATCTGGACTCTACATTATTGAATCGAGCCACTGTCTCAACAATCTCCACCTTAGCAAGAATTCACCAACCTTCAGAGATAATCTTGAGACCTACAACTCACTGCTCGTGCGCCGCCTGGCCTGCCGAGCAACACCTTGCAACTCAAGTTGCTTCCCTGACATCGTTCCTTTCATTGCACCCGTCTCCACCGGTCTCTCCTGCATTCACATTCCTCTTGGGATTTCTTCACAACTGCTCTAAGCGTCCGCAGTTCCTCGGGAAGACACTGGACCAATTGAAGTTGCTGTGAACAGTAGACACAGTGCTCACCTTCTTAGCTTTCTCGCTGCAGTATGCCAAACAATCCCTTTGTATGTGCTTCCTCTCTAAGATTAGATCTCACTTAGATCTGTTCTTCTCATGCACACATGCTTCTCTGTCTCTGACCGTGTGTACGTTCTTGTCGTTGCCTGGCTATGTGAGCCAATCTGTTACCTTTTTCTCTGTGATACCCACGATAAACCCACGATGGTTTCTCAGCAAGATTTCCTCTATATATAGGATAGCTCCAGTCCTCCACCTTCTCTGACGAACTGCCTGCTACCTGATCCTTGACTGCAACCTGCTTCTTTTTTGTTGCTATCTCTTCCATAAGATCAACCTCTTGCTCTCTGCAACGCCTCTTTTCCTCTCTGTTCAGCTTCACAGCTTATTCAGATTTGGCGAGACCATCAGTTTCTCCACTGAGAAACCCAATGACCCCACCTTGGTGACTAAAGCCAATTGGATTCCTCTCGGCTGTCTGTGCAGCCGCTTGTTCCACCTTCAGGCTTGTGTAGCTTGTGGCGCCTGTCACTGTTGTGTCCTTCTCTGTGCAGGAGACGTCAAATGCTAGCTGCCCAACCAACTAACAGCGACCCTGTAGAAAAGATATAATCTGAGTATATTATTAAATCCCTATGCTATTACATGTATTTATAGCCTCTAGCCGACCCTCAGGCTATCACACTCAAAATGTAACTCTGAACTAATTATAAATCGAATACATCTCTTAAATAGAGATAAACTCAACTTAAACTCTTAATCACACAATAATAATTCTATTAATATTAGAACTGTAAATATATTCCAACACGCCCCCGCAAGTTGAAAATGGATGAACGAGAAGCTTGGAACGTGAAGAAACGGCAGGTGAACTGCAAAAGTGGCACACCGATTGGCCACGGAGATTTGTTGAAGTAGCACACTGATTGGCTGCAAAACTTGTTGAAGTGGCAGCGTTAACTGGCTACAAATATGTGTTTATGTGGCAGCGTTGATTGGTTGCAAAACGACAGGCGACGAACACCAATGGCGGCCTGAAATAGAGAAAGAGGTTCGGACGACGGCAGTGGCCATAAGACAATTGTCTGGCAAAAAACAGTGATCGCAATATGCGATAAGCACAGGCAATGAATGATCTGCAAAACAAGGGCATAATAAATGCCAAAAAAGGCTGAAGCCATCATATCGATTAATCAGATCGGAAAGGCAAGCAAAATGGCTGAAGCCATAAAGGCCAGCAAATAAGGTTGTAGCCATGAAAGGCCAGCAAATGTTGTAGCCATGAAAGGCCAGCAAAAGGGGTTGAAGCCATGAAAAGCCAGCAAATAACGCTGTAGCCATAAAAGACCAACAAAAACTATAACCATGAAAGGTTAGCAAAGGCTGTAGCAATGAAGGCCAACAAAGAGGCTGTAACCATAAAAGGTCAGCAAAGGTTGTAGCCAAGAAGGCCAACAAAAATTGGGGACGAAACAGAGTCCTCCAAATAAAATGAGTGGATGAATTCCACAACAAATGGACATGTGTCCAAACATGTTGTCTCATTTTCGAGAAACGAAAAAACAAGGAGCGCTTGAACGAAGGGTAAGATGCACCCATTTCTCCGGCTAAAAAGGCCGTCTTATATTGGAGAAACGACAAAACAAGGCTGCTCGAAAGGTAGCTAAGTAAGAGGAGAATGGCAATTTTCTTCCCTTTCTTCAGCTCCCCACCTCCTCCTCCTTTCTTTGTGGCACATAACTCGCAGATTGTGGCGAGAAGAAATAGTAAAAACACGAGGTTTGAATCGTGATTGGTGAATGATGATCGAGTGACAACAAACCGCCCACTGTGCATACGCCCACACAGTTACAGTAGCAACAAATAACTCTTGATGCTGCAAATCTGGGGACAACAATGGTGTCGTGTAGAGGTGGACGTCAACGGCAACGACTGCGGCAAAAGCAATCTCTGAGTTACTGCTTGGAATCTCAGACAGAAACAAGGCCGGCTTGGAAGTGCCTTGTAGAAACAGTTGATTGAGAAACACCTTGATAGCTAGAGAAGTAGCAGATTGCATTGAGTTTTTTTCCTTTATATGTGCCTTCTTTCAATGCTTGTTCATTTCTGTCTCCACCAAAAAAGGAAAAACCATTGGCGATTGGGTATGTTATTCCATCAATCTCTCTTCTTGCCATCATCACCCAACCAATTGGAGATTCTTTTTGTGAAACTCATGAAGTAATGACCTCAAAGTCGGCACCTATTGACAAATGATCACTTGGGTGGTGGTAGTTGGGCAATCCCATAAACATTCCATCAATTGAATTTAGCAAACAAGGGCCTTCATTCAGGGTGATGGAGATCACAAAGAAATGACTTTCATTTGTTGGTTAGAAGTGTTGGTGACAAAAATACTCTTCCTTTGTCTACTCCATGACGATATGGCTTGTGATTCATTCAATTTAATGATCTGGTTCAAAGGCCTCTCGCAGATCTCTTCTATTATTTGTGCATTATGAAGATCTCGACTAAACATATCTCGTCCAAAAAGGGTGGACGAAGATGGGACACTTGGAGGAGCGTCTGAAACAGAGACAACAGTAGCAACCTGAAGGGCTGAACTTTTTACGACCTGTTTAGCTGAAGCAGATCCAATGGGAGGATATGGAAGGAGCGGGACCTGAGATGAGAAAGCAGCCAACAACTGTTAATTCTTCTTTCCTCCTTCCAAACAAAGTGGCAGCCAGCAACCAAAAACGAAATAATTTTTTTTCTTTCTCCTCTGCTACTGCAATGTCTGCAGCAAGGCTGTGGGCACAGCAGGGCTAATGGAGGAGCAGAGAATGCGCCGGACTGCAAGCGGCTCAAGTGTAATAGCCCGGATTTTTAAATCAATATATATATGTTGGCTATTATTCATTTTAATGATGGAAATTGGGAATTTAGATGGAATAGATGTTAAATGGATCAAAATATGGGCAATGGCCCAAGTATGGTCCAATGGGCCATGGATTGGAATGAGTTCACTTAATTGGGTCAATGTGGATTAATTGGGCCAAGGATGGTCAATTGGGCCCAATACCCATTTCGGACCCAATGGGTCAAGATGATTTAAGCTCTAAGGTAAATAGGTAGGAAATAAATTTAAGTCGGCCATGGGCCCAATGGTGATCCAATAAGTGGGAATGGATTGAATTGGTTTAAATCACCTAAGTTAGTGATGAAATGATCAAGATGGCCGAATGGGGCCCACCTCCACCTCATCAAGTGAGGTGGCGGGTAGGCTAGAAGTTAGTGGGGCCGGCCACCATGGTTGACTCGGTCAACCATGGGTGGATTAATGGAGAAGAATCAAGGAGATTAAAGGGGATTAAATAAGAATTAATTAACCTAAGTTGATGATCCAATTAATTAAATGATTAGGTTAGTCAAATTGGGTCAATTGGGGAGTCAGAGGGATAAGTCAATGGGTGGTTTCATCTCATTGAAACCACCCAAACCACTTAAAGAAACACAAACAAACCATGGGCTTAGGGTGGTGGTTTCATCTCAACCACCACCAACCAAACCATGATGACCCATACCCCTCCATGATGATGGTCAAATGGTCAAGATGGAAGACCAAACCACCCCATCTCAAGGCACCAAAATCGTTGGCTTTGTGGTGGTTTTGTCCCAACCACCACCACTAAGGCATGTAAGCCCACGCTTGGTGGGTGGAGGGAAATGATGGAGGAGTGTGGCACAAGCAAACCAAAGGGATGAGATGGGTTTTCATCTCATCTCTCCACCCCACTCTCATCTCACTCTCTCCCTCTTCCCCTCCCTCTCTTGGCCGATCCATACAAGGAGAAAGAAGAAGAAAAACTTGGAAGAAATGAAGAAAAACTCAAGCATAGGCCGACCACCTCAAGACCAAGGAGACTTAGACATTTTTCTCATCCTCTCCTCCCTTCCCTCTCTCAATCTACCTTCACCTTAGCCGAACCCAAACATTGGAGATACCATTTGATCAATCACATCTTGGCCGAACAACAAGGAGAAGAAGAAGAAAGAATGCTAAGGAATCCAAAGGGAGAAAAGGAAGCCGGAGGAGCCGCCGGATTGGTAAGTGTTCTTAAACAAGAATTTACATTTTTAAGGTTTAAAATGGAGTCCATTTCTTAGATTAAATGGTGGCCAAAAATGTTATGGGCCATGGATCTAAAATCCATCTAAGGAAATGATAGAAATGGACAAAATGGGAAAGACAGGTTAAGGAAAATAAAGGATTATTAAGGACATTAAGTATTAAGATTATTAAAGCATGGAGAAGTGATTTTTGAAGGAATCATAAACCATAGGGTTCGGCCATGTAGTATGGCCGAACCCCATGGAAGGTGATTAGATAATTTTAATGGAGTTTAAAGGGTTAAGACCATGGAAGGATGATTTATGATCTTAAGGTTCTAATGATTAAATGTTAGTGATTTTTTTTTAAAGGGGTTTTAATGAGGAAAATCATGGAAGATGATTAATAATTTTAATGGCCTCAAAAATGGTAGATGGGGATGAACCATGAACCATAGGTTCGGCCATGGTGTATGGCCGAACCCTATGGTGATCTTTTAATAAATTTTAATGTGGGTAAAAAGATGGAAAAATGATGGAGAAGGTTGATAGTTTTAAATGGATTTTCAAGTATAGTATATAATGTTTTAAAGGGGTGAAAATAGTGATAAACCATGGACTATGGGTTCGGCCATGGTGTATGGCCGAACCCCATGGGGAAACTTTGATGGATTAGGTGTTTTGGAACCATGAAAAATAAATGGGAATTAGGGTTAAGTTGATGGACCAAAATGTATCTAATGATGTTTAAGGAATGATGATTTAAATTCCCTCATGGTGGAACTCATGGTGGAACTTATGGTGGAGCTAAATGGTGTAAATGGGTCCATGGAAAAATAAGAAAAAGACACCATGGCCGAACCCATGACCCACTTGTAGGTCATTTTATGGGCTAAATTTGGAATTATGCATGTGTTTAGATGAATGGAAATTAGGCTAAGTTAAGGGCTGATTTTTAATAATCTTGTAACATGGTTGATGGGTCATTAATGGATCTAAGTGTATGGATCAATTATGGACAAAAAATGTACATGGTTAAGTGAATGATTAACCATGGAAGAGGTAGTGGCATAAAACGTAAATATGGCCAAAAAAAGGAACCATGGGTTCGGCCATGGTGTATGGCCGAACCCCATGGGGGGATGTTTGTGGACTTAAGGGCTCTAAGTAATAGTCTTAATTGCTGATTTATGGAGTCTAAGGTTGCTGATTTTTAGACTCACTAATTGGAATATTTAATGGGTTAAGATGGGACCCACAAACCTAAATAGTGAGGTTCGGCCATGGTATATGGGCTAAAACGAAGAAAACCCACTAAGACATGATGTATAGGCTTAGAAATGGTTAAAACATGGACTAATTGTTAATATGTAATAAGGTATTGGATATCGAGAGCGGTACGCGTGTCGGTAGCCGGATTGTTGGACGAAACAGTAAAAGGACGCGAGTCGGTATTCGGTAGGATTCCTACTTATTTGTAAGCCATGGATTAGATGCTATGTAATTGGTTTATTGGTTTATTTTTAGTAATTATATTGATTGGTTGTATGATGGGTTTTAAGATTATGATATGTTTAAGATGGATTCTTATGGCTATGATTAAGTATTATATGGAATATGGCTATGAATTATGTTTTAAAGTTATGCATTATAAGTTTAGGCTATGTATGATATGTTAAGGTTATGAGTTATAAATATTACACATATAATGCATTACATCTCATGCATGGCATGGGCTGAAAAAAAATAAACAAACCGGAGTCCATGCTCCGTTGGGGCGACCGAGAACAGGCATGGGGATAGCCTGATAGGCTATAACCGGAGTCCATGCTCCGTCGGGGCGACCGAGAACAGGCATGGGGATACCTTGACGAGGTCTTTCCGTCAAGGGGGATATGACATCATGATGGTAGGGATGATCGGTGGGATTCGTAAAATAGATACCCATGGCATGGCATTTACTTTATAGTCTCATTATATGATGGTTTACCAGTTTTCACTGTGTTATTATCTATATGCTGCTATTACTAATCCATGTGCTAGCCCTACTCGGAGTCCTACTGGGCGCGTGGTCTAACGCCCTACTTCTACCCTATCTGATGACGCAGGAAATGCCGGAGTAGAAGGACGGGACGGGAGTTAAGCTTAGGAACTTGGGAAGGCGGACTAATTATTTTGTTTAAGTTTATTTTGGGAAATGTGTATTTGTATAGTTTAGCTTGTCGGAGATATAATATTTTAGACTTATTGCTATGATATGGATCTTATTGTAGATACATGATGTTATGGCTTTTTAATAATTAAGTGATGAAATCTTCCCTACTATCTGAAAACTGGTAGGATAGTCTTTATTACAATATTCCGCATTAAGTCATATTCCGCGAGCTCACGTCTATGTGTGAACCGTTCTCGTGGACTTCGTACCACGCGCACGTAGGGTTGGCCAGTTAAGGGGTCTGGCTTTAGAAGCTCGGACTTAACTCGCGTCGTGACGTCCGCGCTTTTGTCACTCTTTTATAAAAAAAATAGACTCTGATTTTATGGTGACAAAGGGCGGGCCTTACAGTTGGTATCAGAGCGAATATCGGAAGAATGAATCTCTCGAAGTAAGATTAATACGGTTGCATATCTCACTGGCAACTAAGAATCCCAACTGACCGACTCTTCGGAGTCCGCTGCACGGGGGCCGGGTTAATTTACTTCAATTGACTCAAACTGAAGTATTCAATTTGAGAACAACGTTCGACGAAAAGGAATGATAGCAGGGGAAGAAAAATTCATTCTAAGTTGGATTTGTCAAACATAGCAAAATAGGATGCACTTCCCCAGTATTCCCCAAATTGAACAACAAACAATACCCCCCCCCCCCCCCCCCTCCTCCCGGAACAAAGGAAAAACCAAGTGTGCATATTTGGCAACTTCCCCCAAATGGAAAGAAAAACATTTGATACTTAGGGAAATTTCTTCACAAAATATATGAATACAGCAACTCTATGAAGGAACTAAATCAGTAAATATTTTCTATGGTTTAGGAAATGCCTCCAAGAAGAAGGAGTCGCCGGAACCCCCGGGTAGAGGAAGAGGTGCCACCACCTCGTCAGGAAGAGGGAGTACCACCACCTCATCAAGAAGAGGTACCGCCACCTCATGAAGCAGGGGGACAGAATAATATAAACATACAAGGTGTACCTCCCGAGCTAAAAGACATAGTTCAGGCGGCAGTCGCTTCTGCTCTTCAACAACACTTGGGCGGAAATGCGACCACCGGTGACTCCAGTAAACGGAAGATGGTCAAAGACTTCCAGCAACAACGCCCTCCCTACTTCAGAGGAAAAGAAGGGGCTGTAGGAACAGATCATTGGTTAAAGAAGATCACTCAGATCTTGAATCTGCTTCAGATTTCCAGTCCGGTTGACAAAATCTTACTGGTTACATCTCAACTGATCGAGGATGCCGGTAATTGGTGGGAGGTTGTAGAAAAGTAGCAAGCACTCGTGCCGGAAGGGCTAAGGATTGCTATGACATGGGAAGGGTTCTCAGCCACCTTTTTGGAGCAGTATTTTCCGGAGGAAGAAAGAGAGAGCCAGACTCAAGCTTTTATATCATTAGTATAAGGCAATATGACGGTGGCAGAATACCATAGGGAATTCCTTCGTCTATCTGTCTATGCATTTTACATGGTGGATACTGAGCACCGGAGGGCCCGTAAGTTTGAGCGGGGCCTTCGGCCGAGCATCAGGGCTAGGGTGACTATTTTCAAGGAACCGACGCTGGCAGGGGTGGTCAGCAGGGCTACTATAGCGGAACAAGAGTTGAATGAGTTGGCGCGGCTTGACAACAGCCTAGGGCAGAGTGGGCGGGGTGCATTTCAACCCAACAAGAGGTTCCGCCAGAATTTCAACAGACCCTCACCCTCCGCTGGATCTGCAGGGGGCTTTCGCCCCAATCAGCCCTCCCCGTCAGCATCACTCACTCAAGTCCCACGGGGTGGGAATGCATGTTATCAGTGTGGCCAACAGGGCCACTTCAAGAGGGAGTGCCCGCAGCTCAATGGACCCTCTAACATCAGGGGTTCTTCCCGCCCTCCAGCTAAGCCAGCTCAGTCACGAGGAGGCAGAGCGCACAACTAGGCGGGGCGGACAACAAACCCTACAGGATCTGGACAGCATTTTGCCATACCTGCTCCAATAGCGGTGGATCACTCGGTGATTCAAGGTATGGCTGTAGTTGGTAGTTCCTATGCTGTGGCATTATTTGATTCTGGAGCATCTCATTCATTTATATATGCTGCATTCATATCTGCTACGAGCACTTTAGTACAAAAACTGTCCGCATCACTTACCATTGTATCCCCCGTCGGAGACACGTCCGTGGGACTCATATGCACGGCACTGAACACTGAACTTGCTGGATGCAGATTCGAGTTCAACTATTTGGTAAAAGATATGGATGAGTATGATGTAATATTTGGCATGGATTGGTTGGCTGCATTTTGGGCCTATATTGATTGCCATCTTCGTAGGGTAATATTTTGGTCACCCGAGGGAAAGCGGTATACAGTGCCCACTGACAGACAAGGTATCCTAGAAGACTGCAAGAAGAATTGAATCACCTTGTCTTGAACAACATTAGATTAGACAAGGCACCAGGGGCTGAACTTCCAGCGGTAGTAGCAGATTATGCCGAGGTATTCCCAACAGAGCTCCCTGGTTTGCCATCCAAGAGGGAGTTAGACTTTGAGATCAAGTTATATCCCGGCACTGCTCCAGTATCGTTGCCACATTACAGGATGGCACCGGCTGAGATGACTGAATTGAAGAAACAGATTGACGAACTGCTCAGACTGGGTTTTATTCGGAACAGCGCATCAGCATGGGGAGCCCCAGTATTATTTGTGAAAAAGAAAGACGGTACCCTTCGGATGTGCGTGGACTACAGGAAATTGAACAAGCTGACTGTCCGGAACAAGTATCCTTTGCCCAGGATCGACGATCTGTTTGATCAACTTAGGGGTTCCTCTCACTTTTCCAAGATTGATCTGATGTCCGGATACCATCAAATCCGGGTTAGAGAGGAGGACATAGAGAAGACAGCCTTCAGGACATGGTATGGCCTATATGAGTATGTGGTCATGCCATTTGGACTTACTAATGCACCTGTTGTGTTCATGGACCTGATGAATAGGATATTCCGTCCTTACTTGGATCAGTTTGTGATCGTATTTATTGATGACATCCTGATCTATTCCAAAAGTCAGGAGGAACATGTTGAGCACCTGCGGATAGTCCTGGACACCTTGAGGAAGAACCAGCTGTATGCTAAAGCCAGCAAATGTGAGTTCTAGCTGTCTGAGGTTAACTTTTTGGGACACGTTATATCGGAGGAAGGTATAGCCGTGGACCCGGCTAAGGTAGCGGCTGTGAGGGAGTGGAAAGCGCCGACGAATGTGACCGAGATCAGCAGTTTTCTGGGATTGGCCGGTTACTACAGGAAGTTCATCATGGACTTCTCCAAGATTGCAGCTCCACTTACCCGACTCACTCAAAAAGGAGTCAAATTTGAATGGTCGGATCTGTGCAATCGGAGATTTGAGGAGCTAAAGGAGAAGCTTACAACCGTTCTTTTTTTTATCTTGCCGGAAAGAGGCAGAAATTATGAGGTGTACTGTGATGCCTCGGGAGAAGGACTGGGGTGCACACTCAGTCAAAGAAATCGTGCGGTGGCGTACGGATCAAGACAGTTGAAAATCCATGAACGCCACTATCCCATACATGATCTAGAGCTAGCAGCAGTGGTCTTCGCTCTCAAAAGCTGGAGACACTATCTCTATGGTGAGAAATTTGAGGTGTTTTCCGATCACAAGAGTCTGAAATATTTGTTTGATGAGAAAGAACTCAACATGAGACAACGCCGATGGATGGAATATCTGGCAGATTATGACTTTGCACTCCGATATCATCTAGGCAAGGTGAACAGGGTGGCGGATGCTCTCAGTCGCATGTCACATGCGACAGTAGCTAGCTTGATCAGGACGGAATGGGAGGTGTTGAATACCATCAAAGAGTTCAAACTATACCTCAATAATCACAGGACCATATATAGTCTGATTATACGATCCAACATGGTCTCCGAGATTGAAAGGGAACAACGGACAGATCCAGAGGTGGAGGAAATATGGACTAAGATGTCTACCAGTGAAGTGGTACCGGAGTGGGAATTACGACCAGGACATGGTCTTGTGTTTCGAGGCAGGACATATGTGCCTAAGCACTGCCGAAGAGAGTTGTTGATTGAAGCACACCAAACCAAGCTCTCTATCCATCCGGGCAGCACCAAGATGTATCATGATCTTAAAAGGCACTATTGGTGGCGAGGACTCAAGAAAGATGTGGCAGAGTTTGTTGCTCGTTGCCTAACTTGCCAGCAGGTTAAGGCGGAACATCAGAAACCACCGGGTTTACTCGCACCCTTACCAGTGCCGGAGTGGAAATGGGAGCACATATCTATGGATTTCGTATCACGGTTGCCAAGGTCATCGAAGGGCAACGATGCGATATGTGTCATAGTGGACCGGTTGACTAAATCTGCGCATTTCCTTCCCATCAAGATGACAGATTCATCGGAGACATTGGGTCGACGGTACATCCGGGATATCATCAGACTACATGGTATTCCTCAGACTATTGTGTCCGATAGAGATGGCCGATTCACCGGCAGAATATGGCAGAGCATGCGGTCGGCTATGGGGACCGACATATTGACTAGCACAGCATTTCATCTACAGACTGATGGACAGTCGGAAAGGACAATACAGACATTGGAGGATATGCTAAGAGCATGCATCCTAGACTTCAAGGGAGGATGGGAGGGTCACCTACCACTGGTGGAGTTTTCCTACAATAACAGTTACAGGCAAGCCTCCAGATGGCTTCCTTGAGGCCTTATATGGTAGGCCGTGTAGATCTCCAGTGTGTTGGACAGAGGCCGGTGAGCCTGCTTTGATTGGGCCGGAGTTTGTTGTGGAGACTACGACGCAGATTAAAGCATCGAGAAGTGATTTTTGAAGGAATCATAAACCATAGGGTTCAGCCATGTAGTATGGCCGAACCCCATGGAAGGTGATTAGATAATTTTAATGGAGTTTAAAGGGTTAAGACCATGGAAGGATGATTTATGATCTTAAGGTTCTAATGATTAAATGTTAGTAATTTTTTTTAAAGGGGTTTTAATGAGGAAAATCATGGAAGATGATTAATAAATTTAATGGCCTCAAAAATGGTAGATGGGGATGAACCATGAACCATGGGTTCGACCATGGTGTATGGCCGAACCCTATGGTGATCTTTTAATAAATTTTAATGTGGGTAAAAAGATGGAAAAATGATGGAGAAGGTTGATAGTTTTAAATGGATTTTCAAGTATAGTATATAATGTTTTAAAGGGGTGAAAATAGTGATAAACCATGGACCATGGGTTCGGCCATGGTGTATGGCCGAACCCCATGGGGAAACTTTGATGGATTAGGTGTTTTGGAACCATGAAAAATAAATGGAAATTAGGGTTAAGTTGATGGACCAAAATGTATCTAATGATGTTTAAGGAATGATGATTTAAATTCCCTCATGGTGGAACTCATGGTGGAACTTATGGTGGAGCTAAATGGTGTAAATGGGTCCATGGAAAAATAAGAAAAGGACACCATGGCCGAACCCATGACCCATTTGTAGGTCATTTTATGGGCTAAATTTGGAATTATGCATGTGTTTAGATGAATGGAAATTAGGCTAAGTTAAGGACTGACTTTTAATAATCTTGTAACATGGTTGATGGGTCATTAATGGATCTAAGTGTATGGATCAATTATGGACAAAAAATGTACATGGTTAAGTGAATGATTAACCATGGAAGAGGTAGTGGCATAAAACGTAAATATGGCCAAAAAAAGGAACCATGGGTTCGGCCATGGTGTATGGCCGAACCCCATGGGGGATGTTTGTGGACTTAAGGGCTCTAAGTAATAGTCTTAATTGCTGATTTATGGAGTCTAAGGTTGCTGATTTTTAGACTCACTAATTGGAATATTTAATGGGTTAAGATGGGACCCACAAACCTAGATAGTGAGGTCCGGCCATGGTATATGGCCGAACCCCACTAAGGCATGTATTAGGGACTTAATCATGGATAAAATATGGGCTGATTATTGATATGTAATAAGGTATCGGACATTGCAAGCAGTGCGCGATCGGTGACCGGATTTGTGGACGGAAAACTTAAAGGAACGTTAGTCGGTATTCGGTAGGATTCCTACCTTATTGTTGTAATGGCCCGGAATTTGTAAAGTAATATATATGTGTTATTATTGCTTTTTTTATGGTGGAAATTGGAAACTTGATGGAATAAATGGTAAATGGGCCAAAATTTGGATAAAGGACCAAGTATGGCCCAATAGACCATGGATTGGATTTAAAAATCATTTAAGTGGTCAACGATGGTCAAATGGGGCCCAATACCCACTTGGGACCCAATGGATTAAATAATGTAAGCCCTAAGATAAATGTAATTGGGCCATGAGCCCAATGAGGATCCAATTGGTTGGAATGGACTTAGTTAAAGCTAAATCACCTAAGTTGGTGATGGAATTAGACCAAGGTGATGTGGCCAATTGGGACCCACCTCCACCTCACCAAGTGAGGTGGCGTGTGGACCAAGAGTTGGTGGGGCCGGCCACCATGGTTGACTTGGTCAACCATGGGTGGATACATGGAGGGAATTTAAGGAAAGGTAATTAGATTAATTAAGAAATAATTAACCTAGGCTAAGGATTTAATTGATCACATTAGTTAAGTTGGTCAAATAAGTCAAATGGTGGTTTTTAACAAACACAAACCACCCAAAGAAACACACCAACGTTGGCTTGGTGGTGGTTATCCCAACCACCACCATAAAGCATAAAAATATCTTATGGGGTTGGTGAGGAAAAAGTAATGGTGGACTAAAGTTTAAGAAAACAAAAAGGAGTTGTTTTTATCTTATCTCTCAAACCCTAATCTCATTTCACTCTCTTGCTCTCCCACACCACCGTCCCTCATCTCTAAGGAAAAAGAAGAAGAAAATTAAGAAAGGAAGAGGAGAAGAGAAGAAAGAAGAGAAGAGGTGCAAGCATGGTCCACCATTCTAAGGTCAAGATCTACCATCTTCTTCTCATCATCTCCTCCTTTCCCTCTCTCAAGCAAACCCTACCATGGCCAAACCCAAGCTTGGGGGTTTCTCATCTTAATCAAGCATCCTAGTCGATTAAACAAGGAGAGGAAGGAGAGGAGAAAGGAGGCTAAGGAAGTTGACGGGAGTGGCGGAAGTCGGAGGAGACGACGGATTGTGAGTATTTCTTAAACAAGAAATTTTGGATTTTTAGGGTTTAAGATTTGGGATTCCTTTTGTAAATTTAATGGTGGCCAAATGATTTTATGCCATGGATTTTAAATCCATCAATTTGAAAGATGGAAAATGGGCAAACCCCTAATGGATAAATTAAGGTTAAGAACAAATTAAATGGATTAAGGATATTATAAAATTAAATTAATTAAGCATGGAGAATGGTTTATGATTTTGAGGTTTTTAATGATTAAATGTTGGAATATTAAAAAAGGGGTTTTTATGAGAAAAAACCATGGTAGGTGTTTGATTTAATTGGTTAGGGTTTTAAAGAATGGAAGACAATGAGGGTAGATAATGAATCTTAGGGTTTTTAAATGAATAAATGTGGGTAAGTTTTAAAAGAGTTTTTTTTATGATGAAAATGCAAAGGGGTTTTATGGCCTTGAAAGGCATAGAAGAGAATGAAGCATGAACCATGGGTTCGGCCATGGTGTATGGCCGAACCCTAGGTTGTTGTGTGTGAATTTAATGGGTTTGGAAGGATGTACTAACATATTTGAGAATGGTGATGGTTTTAAATGGACTTTAAGCATAGAAGATTATGTTTTAAAGGGATGTAGATGATGGGAAACATGGACCATGGGTTCGGCCATGTTGCATGGCCGAACCCCATGGGGAGATTTAATGGTTTAAGTATATTTGAAACCATGAAAAGAATGGGGAATATGGCATGATTAAAGGAGACATTCATGGATTAAAAAATGTAGTTTATGATGATAAAAAATGGTTAGTCAAATGTGTTTAAATTGATTGGGATTAGGATAAGTTAAGGATTTATTTTAATGGGTTCATGTTATGGTTGATAGGTCACTAATAGATCTAAGTGATGATTAATTAGGAACTCAAGATGTGGCTAAGAATGATGACTCAATTAAGTCATTTTATGGCCTAAGAAAGGGTTTATGTATGTGGTTTAAATGCATGATGTAAAACCCATGGAAGATTGATGAATTGGGTATTTTGAACCCATGATCCATTGGTTGGTCAAAGTATGGGTTAACTATTATACATATGTTTAATTAATGAGGATTTAAGTTAAGAAAGGGCTAATTCTAATGATGTTAGGTCATAATTAAATGGGTCATTAATGGATTGAGTTAATGATCAGTTTTGGGCTTAAGTAGGCATGAATTAATGAAAAATTGTTTATGTGAAGGGTAGTGGCAAAAATGGTAAATATGGGCTAAAATGAAGAAACCCACTAAGTTATGATTTATGGGCTTGGAAATGATTAAAACTTGGATTGATTTGGTAATGTAATAAGGTATTGGATATCGCGAGCGGTACGCGTGTGGGTAGCCGGACTATCGGACAAAAACGAAAGAGAAGAACGCGAGTCGGTATTCGGTAGGATTTCTACCTACTTGTAAGCCATGGATGTGTAATGGTATATTTATTCATCTTATTTTGGATGACTTTGGGATTGATCTTAAAAAAAAAAAAAAAGAATTGTTCTATGATTATGGACATTATGTTTAATACTATGGTTTATTATTTTTAAGGTTATGCATTATATGGTAAGGCTATATATGGTATATTAAGGGTATGAGATATACATATTACATAGCATAATGCATTACATCTCATGCATGGTATGGGCGGAAAAAAATAAACAAACCGGAGTCCATGCTCCGTCGGGGCGACCGAGAACATGCATGGGGACACCTTGACGAGGCTTTGCCGTCAAGGGGGATATTTTGCGGTTGGACATATCTTGACGAGGTTTTTTTCGTCAAGAGGGATATGACAGTATATGGTAGGAATGATGGGTGGGATTCATAACATTTACACCCAGGGCATATCATTTACTTATATTTTCAGTATATGGTGGTTTATAGTTTTGACTGTGTTATTATCTGAATGTGGTTATTACTAACCCATGTGCTAGCCCTACTCGGAATCCTACTGGGCGCGTGTTCTAACGCCCTACTTCTACCCTAGCTGATGATGTAGGAAATGGCGGAACGGAAGGGCGAGACGGAAGCCAAGCTTAGGAGCTTGGAGAGGCGGATTAATTATTTTGTTTTACGTTTATTTTGGAAAAGATGTATTTGTATAGTTAGCTTGTCAGAAATGTAATAATTTAGGTAGTTTGCTATGTTTAGGTATTATTTTGGATAATACAGTATAATGGCATTTTCGTAATTAATTGGGTATTTCTTCTCTGCTATCTGAAGAACTGGTAGGATAGTTCTATTATCATCCGCAGTTATTTTTATGTTCCGCGAGCTTACTTCTACGCGTGAACCGTACTCGTGGACTTATGTTCCACGCACGCGTAGGGTTGGCCAGTTAAGGGCCGGGCTTTAGAAGCTCGGAACTTAACTCGCGTCGTGACGTCCGCACCTTTTGTCACTTTTAAAAAAAAAAATAGGCTCTGACTTTCGGTGAAAAGGGGCGGGCGTTACAATGATGGTAGGGATGATGGGTGGGATTCATAACATAGACACCAATGGCATGGCATTCACTTTATAGTCTCATTATATGATGGTTTACCAGTTTTCACTGTGTTATTATCTATATGCTGCTATTACTAATCCATGTGCTAGCCCTACTCGGAGTCCTACTGGGCGCGTGGTCTAATGCTCTACTTCTACCCTAGCTGATGACGCAGGAAATGCCGGAGCAGAAGGATGGGACGGGAGTCAAACTTAGGAACTTGGGAAGGCGGACTAATTATTTTGGTTAAGTTTATTTTGGGAAATGTGTATTTGTATAGTTTAGCTTGTCGGAGATGTAATATTTTAGACTTATTGCTATGATATGGATCTTATTGTAGATACATGATGTTATGGCTTTTTAGTAATTAAATGATGAAATCTTCCCTGCTATCTGAAAACTGGTAGGATAGTCTTTATTACAATATTCCGCATTATGTCATATTCCGCGAGCTCACGTCTACGTGTGAACCGTTCTCGTGGACTTCGTGCCACGCACACGTAGGGTTGGCCAGTTAAGGGTCGGGCTTTAGAAGCTCGGACTTAACTCGCGTCGTGACATACGCGCCTTTGTCACTCTTTTATAAAAAAAAAAATTTTAAAAAAAAAGACTCTGATTTTATGGTGAAAAGGGGCGGGCCTTACAATTGTAAACCATGGATTATGTGTTGTACGATTGTTTTCCTTGATTTATTTTGGTAATCATGTGATTGTTTTAAGATGGGTTTTAAGGCTATGAATTATATATTACATAGCATATTGCATTTACATCTCATGCATGGCATGGGCGGGAAAATAATGGAACCGGGTCCATGCTCCGTCGGGGCGACCGAGAAGCAAACATGGGGATATCTTGATGTGTTTCATCCATCAAGAGGGGTACTATGAGATATAACCGGAGTCCATGCTCCGTTGGGGCGACCGAGAAGCAAACATGGGGATACCTTGATGATGGTTCTTCCATCAAGGGGGATATTTGTATTTGTTATTATACCATGATGAGGCTTTGCCATCAAGGGGGACACTTGTGCTGATTTATCTTGATGAGGCTTTTCCATCAAGGGGGACATTATGTATGATTGAAAAAAGGACATTGTACAATGGTAAGGATGATGGGTGGGACTCATGACATAAGACACTCATGGCATGGCATTCATTTTATGGTTTTTATTATATTATTACCTATGTGTTTGTTATCACTAATCCATGTGTTGGCCCTACTCGAAGTCCTACTGGGCGCGTTGTCTAATGCCCTACTTCCACCTTAGCTGATGACGCATGGGATGGCGGAAAGGAATGACGCGAAGGGAGCCAAGCGTAAGAGCTTGGAGAAGCGGGCCAGTTAAATTGCTGAGATTTATTTTGGAAATGTAATTTGAGTAACTTAGCTCGTCGGACTGTAATAATTTATATTTCTTGCTATGGTTTGGACTTTACTTTTGGACATTATGATTTGAGGTAATTTAGTAATTTAAGTAGTGTAATCTTCTTTGCTATCTAAAATTGGTAGGATAGACTCTATTATAATTCCGCATTAAGTTATAATTCCTCGAGCTTACTTTCTACGTGTGAACCGTTCTCGTGGACTTAGTTTCCACGCACACGTAGGGTTGGCCAGTTAAGGGCCGGGCTTTAGAAGCTCGGACTTAACTCGCGTCGTGACGTCCCGCTCTTTTGTCACTCTTATGAAAAAAAAAAATATATATATATATATATATATATATATATATATATACTCTGATTTTCGGTAAATTAAGCTAGTGAAAAGGGGCGGGACGTTACATCAAGAGTTGAAACAGAGCCAGATCTGGGCACGTCGAGCCAGATTTTATCACGTTGGTGAGGCTGCTGATCCTGGCAGCAGCACGTCCATCTTTTATCGCTTCCACAAGTCGGCTGCAGACAACGGACTGGGAACAAACAACAGATGCAGCAGATCTGGAGGAAAGCGTCGGACATCCGACGAGCACTGCTGAAAAACTTCAGATGTAGTGGTTGAAAAAATGCTGAGACGCAGCCACAAAACAGGTCTGAGAACTGATTCGATCGTACAAACACAGCAAACCACACAAACTGGAAACACATCAAATAACCCAAACTGTGCAAGTAAGAACAGATTTGATGCAGATCTTGATTGACAATTGCAGGTGGGGAGAACCCCATGGAAGATGTTATTAATTTAGAAGGTGATGGGAACGGTTGGATTGTCTCTATGAGTGAGGTTCGGCCATGGTGTATGGCCGAACCCCACTAGGGTTTATTTTATGGATTCAAAAATGGTAATGGATGCAATGTAGAAATAGAAAGGTTTTAATGATGGACTTTTGGATCAAAAAGGAAGGAACCTTGATTTATGGATACAAGGATGGTAATTGATATAATTAGAAAGTTAGACATCATAGGGTTCGACCATGGTGTTTGGCCGAACCCCATGAATCAATTCTATGAGTCAATTATGGATTTATTATTGTAAATAAAATTAAGAAGGAGGATGGAACAATAATATCATGGGTTCGGCCATATATAAACCAATTTTTATGGGTCATGTATGTAACACCCCGCCCTTTTCACTCCAATTTTCAGAGTTTTTTTTTTTTTTTAAATATATTAATCAAGTGATCGGGGCGGAGTGTCACAACGCGAGTTAAGTTCGGACTTCTAAAGTCCGACCCTTAACTGGCCAAGCCCATGTGCATATGGATTAAGTCCATAAGAATGATCCACACATGGTACAAATACAACTTGCGGAATTAACTTAATCTTAATCTAACTGAGGTTATAATAGAACCTATGACTATTCCAATTTTCCATTCTTAGATAGCAATGTACAAGATCTTATTCTCCAAAATTACTAAATAATATTAATCTACCATTCAATCCAACCATCCAAAATAAACCAAGCCATAGCATCTACTTAACTACTTATTACATGCCAACCAAACTAGTTACCAAATTACATTGTCCAAATAATTCAAATAACAAATCCATAAACAGTCCATTCAAGTGCCCAAGCTCCTATGCTTGGTTTTCTTCTCGATCCACGTTCTTCCCTTTCCCTGCGTCATCCACTAAGGATATAGATAGGGCGTTAGATCAACGCGCCCAGTAGTGTTTTCGAATAGGGCTACCACATGGTTAGTCAAAAACATGCAAATAGTATAATAATAATACATGTGTGACAAAATTCCATGAAAACATGCTATGTATGAAATGAACATGTAATGAGTCCCACCCATCACCATTCAACATAGCCATCACTTGATGGGATTCTCATCGTCAAGGTAACCCACAGTGGTCTTTCTGACGCCCCGACGGAGTGTGGCCTCCGGATTCCTCCTGATGGGATTCTCATCATCAAGGTACCCCACAGTGGTCTTTCGGACGCCCCGACAGAGTGTGGCCTCCGGTTACAACACCATTATCCCATGCGATGCATGAGATATCTATGCAAACATTACATTTTGAAATATAACCTTACATTCACCAAACTTATCAAAATCAACTTAAAACAGTAAATAGGAGTGTGGTTACAATAAAGGTAGGAAACCTACTCAATGTTACTTAGTTTGACCCTTCTTTTGAGCCGTCTCCCGTTTACGACTAGTACACCGTTCAAGCAATCTCGATACCTTATTTACATAGCAGCAAGTCAAGATACTAATCATGTGATTCCCATTTACATCTAAGACCCAACCACATATGTGGGTTCGGCCATGCCCATGGCCGAACATCACTAACTTAGGATTTAACCTTTTTAAAACTACCAATCCATTCCATGTAATGAACCACACCAAAACCTATTGTCATGATCCATGATCTTTACATTTGAAACCTTTTAATTCAATACAAACCTTCCACACAAAATACTCCATATGAAGTGGTCCATTTTTCCCATACCATGATCCATGGGGTTCGGCCCTATACATGGCCGAACCCTATGGTTCGCTTGGTCCAATAATCACCATGATTACTCATGGTTTTAACATGCTAATTCAACCATGAATAATACATGGTTCAGCCATGTATTGGCCGACCAAAAACAGTAACTTATACCTTCATTTAAATCACATAAAAACCCCATAATTTCACATGATTTCCAAATAAGCAATCTTGGTTTTCTTTGGTTTTTGGGGAAAAATTTCTAAATACCTATTGTTTGTTTTCTTTCTCAATTTGGAGAATATTGGGGGATGTATATCCTATTTGCTACGTTTGATAGATCAATTATAATACTGTACTTTTGCTATCTTTCACTGTTGTTCTCAGATTGATTTGTTCAGTCTGAGTCCACGAAATAAATTAATCCAGCCCCCAGTCAGCGGACTCCGAAGAGTCGGTCAGTTGGGATTCTTATCCGTCAATGAGACATGAAACCGTCTTAATCTTACTTCGGAAGATTCAACTTCCCGTTTCGCTCTGATACCAACTGAAGTCCGAACTTAACTCGCGTCGTGACACTCCGCCACGATCACTTGATTAATATATTTAAAAAATAAATAAACTCTGAAAATTGGAGTGAAAAGGGCGGGGTGTTACAATGGATGGACCTAATATGATTAAAGGAATGGAGGATTAAGAGAAGTAATTAGCCATGATGGAGGCAATGACAATTTTGTAATATCGGCAAAAAAATGAAAGATCATGGGTTTGGCCAAAGTGTATGGCCGAACCCCATGAATCTTGTTAGTGGGTTATTTAGTAGCCTAAGCATATTGTAAATGAGTAAAATGGACAGCCATAGATTAAGCAATGGCATGGAAGTAAATAAGAGTGAAAATGATAGACCATGGGTTCGACCATGGTGTGTGGCCGAACCCCATGGGGAATGATAAATGGTTTTAATGTATGAAGGGTGAGAATAATGGAATGATAACCATGGATGGAAATATTGTAAATAAGTAAAATTAATGGACCATGGTTCGGCCATGGTGTATGGCCGAACCCCATAGGGATTGTTTTGTGGACTTTGTTATTAAAAAGGTTGTGTTTATGGACTTAAAACATAATAGGAAATCAAATGGAACATGGATTTTAATTTATTTCTATATTATAAGGTAACGGGACCTCACAAGGTATGTACGATCGTGAGCGGTTACCGGACGAAAGTGTAAGGACAAGTTAGTGATCTTTAGTAGGATTCCACCTCTTTGAAACCATGGGTTTAATGTACAATGTTTCTATCTTATTTTGATGAATTATGTTGTAAAAGATATTGTTTCCAAATGTGAGTTTTAATGCTAGGTTTATATGATAAAATAGCATGTGTTTCATTGGCATCTCATGCATGGAATGGGTGAAGGATATGTAACCGGAGGGGCCACACTCCGTCGGGGCGACCGAAAAACCTATGTGGGATACCTTGATGTGCTTTTCCATCAGGAAGAAACCGGAGGGACCACACTCCGTCGGGGCGTCCGAAAGACCTCTGTGGGGGTACTTATATGTACTTGTGATGGGTGGGATTCATTGCATTTGACATCATGACATGGCATGGTTTATATGGTTTTTGATATTATGATATTATTATATATGTTTGTACTAACCAAGTGTTAGCCCTAATTGGAATACCTACTGGGCACGTTGTTCTAACGTCCTACTTCTACCCTAGTGGATGATACAGGAAACAAGGAGAACGATGAACGCGAAAAGGGTCAAGCATAGGAGCTTGGATGCTTTTAGTTTATATTTTGATTAAGTTACTTATGGACTTGTATTTTGAGTAACTAGACTTCGGACATGTAATAATTTAGATGATTGGCTATGGTTGGATGTTTATTTGAATAATTATGTTATTTAATTATGATTAAGGACTTGACGTACTTTACTATCTGAAATGGAATAGAGTTAGGTTCTATTATAATTCCGCAGTTATGATTTTAATTCCGCACGTTTATATTGTTATGTGTGAACCGTTTCCATGGACTTAGTCCATGCACACATAGGGTTGGTCAGTTAAGGGTCGGACTTTAGAAGTTCGGACTTAGCTCGGGTCATGACGTCCCGCTCTCTATCACTCTTTGTTTATAAAAAAAAATAGACTCTGATTTTCGGAAGCTTAGCAAGTGAAAAAGGGCGGGGCGTTACAAATGGTATCAGAGACTACAGTGCAGATACAGTTGATACAGCAACATCTATTGGCGGCGCAGAGTCGTCAGAAGAGCTATGCTGATAAGAAGAGGAGGTTCCTTGAATTTGAAGTGGGGGACATGGTGTTCTTGGAAGTCTCACCACGAAAGAGACACATGAGATTTGGAAAGAAAGGGAAATTGTCACCAAGATATGTGGGACCATTTACAATCATAAGAAGGATGGGGGACGTGGCTTATCAGTTGGTACTCCCTTCACAGTTGGTATCTTTGTACGATGTGTTCCATATATCAATGTTGAGGAAGTACAATCCTGATCCCTCTCATGTACTGAACATACAAGATATAGAGGTCCAAAGCGACGTAACATACGTCGAAAAGCCTGTCCGAGTGGTGGACACAGGACAAAGGGTATTACGGAACCGAGCGATCCAGTTTGTCAAAGTGGTATGGGATCGACATGGCATTGAGGAAGCCACTTGGGAACTCGAGTCGGAAATGAGAACAACTCATCCTGAGCTATTTATGTAAATGTTTGAAACTCTACTTCACTCGATTTTCGGGACGAAAATTTTAAAAAGAGGGTTGTATTGTAACACTTCGGAATTTCAATATTATCAATATTTACGGAATTTGCCATTTAAATTGTGAATTATTAGATATGGACCTTAGATGGGTAAAGTGTTGGATCATTGCCCAATTAAGACCCAATGGATTGTGGAAATGGTTTCAATAGAATTAAATGGGGCTTAATTAAAATGGTAATGTAATATATCTATCGAGATTAAGTGGCATGCGCATGAAGTGTATGAGGACGACACACCCACGCATGGATGAGATGGGATTAAGCAATGACATTCAATTGCCTAATCCAAATAAAGAAGATATCTAAGATTAAATTGAAAGGTTGCTTGGCCATGTATAGAAGATTTGCACATCCAAGATGATGCGTTGGGATCTCTTTAAGAGGGGTCCTTCCTCGGTTAAAAACGGCATTAGGGAATTGTCTAAAATTAAATAAAGATGCTTGGCTGTATGTGTGGGATTTGCACATCCATGAGGGTGCGCATAAGATCATTTAAAAAGGGAGTCATTTCCTTGATTAAAAACAGTACAAGGCAAGTGCTAAATTGGAGGGTCGGCATCTTCTAATTAAGACACAAGGGGTGCATGGCACCCTTCTAAATAGAGGACCAATTGGAGATTAATAAAGGAGAGGCAGCAAGGTGCGCACGGCAATACACACACTAAGGCCGAACTCTCCCTCTCTCTCAAGTCATAATCTTGGCTAAAGATCAAGAAGAAGGAAGGAAAGTATCGGAAGAACAAGTCGGAGCAAAGGAAAATCGGAGGAGTCGAGGAACCGGTAAGTAATTTCGATAGTTTTGTTTAAAGAAAGGAACCATAGGGTTTGGCCATGGTGTATGGCCGAACCCCATGGAAGGAAATTGAGGGAATGATTATGGTAATTTAATGGAATAATGAACCATAGCGTTCGGCCATAGTGCATGGCCGAACCCCATGAAAGAACATTGGTTAATTTTTATGGGTTGGAAACCATGGAAGTCATGGATGATTTTATGGGTTTGGCCATGGTGTATGGCCGAACACCATGGAAGGAATATCAATGTTTTTGAAGGGATTAAATGGAGACCATGGAAAAATATAGATGGATTTAATATGGTGATTGATTAAATGGAAGATCAAGGATTAATGATTTTTAGAAATAAGATTATGAACCATAGGGTTTGGCCATGGTGTATAGCCGAACCCCATGGAAGATGGTTAATAATTTAGAAAGTGATGTGAATGGTTGGATTGTCTCTATGAGTGAGGTTCGGCCATGGTGTATGGCTGAACCCCACTAGGGTTTATTTTATGGATTCAAAAATAGTAATGGATGCAATGTAGAAATTGGAAGGTTAGACATCATAGGGTTCGGCCATACACCATGGCCGAACCCCATGAACCAATTTTATGGGTCAATTATGTATTTATTATTGTAAATAAATTAAGAAGGAGGATGGAACAATGATATCATGGGTTCGGCCATGATGTATGGCCGAACCCCATGAACCAACTTAAGGGGTCATATGGGGTTTTATGTCACGGTTAATGGATTGTTTGTGGAGCAATATTATGGATTCGTTATGGATTTGTATGAATGGCAAAAATGTAAATATGGCCAAAAATGAAAGACCATGGGTTCGGCCATGGTGTATGGCCGAACCACATGGAAAATATTTGGTGGAGTTGGGGGTTTTATGTTGAGTTTTATGAATGATCAATTTTGGACATAAACATGAGTGAATAAATGAGGGTGATTAACCATGGAAGGAACAATGGTAAAATTGTAAATAAGTGGAAACGATAGACCATGGGTTCGGCCATGGTGTATGGCCGAACCCCATGGGGAATGATTTATGGATTATTGGTGGACTTAGATGTTTATGGACCTATGTTTTGAACCTAAACATAAAGTGATGGAGGAAATGACAATATTGTAATTTAAATGGAAATAAGGGACCATGGGTTCGGCCATGGTGTATGGCCGAACCCCATGGGAATTATTTGGTGGACTTAGGGTCTATGTATGGTAGATTAAAATGGATGAAATATTAACTAAGGATTAGACCAATGTCAAAGTTGTAAATTAAGTAGAAATACTATGGCCGAACCCCATGGGGATTGTTTTATGGACTTGGACATTATTGTAAATAAAGGGAGACATGGTTTTATTTTATTTCTATATTATAAGGTAACGGGACCTCACAAGGTGTGTACGATTGTGAACGGTTACCGGACGAAAGCACAAGGACATGTTAGTGGTCTTTGGTAGGATTCCACCTCTTTGAAACCATGGGTTTAATGTACAATGTTTCTATCTTATTTTGATGAATTATGTTGTAAAAGATATTGTTTCCAAATGTGAGTTTTAATGTTATGCTTATATGATAAAATAGCATGTGTTTCATTGGCATCTCATGCATGGCATGGGGTGAGGGATATGTAACCGGAGGGGCTACACTCCGTCGGGGCGTCCGAAAAACCTATGTGGGATACCTTGATGTGTTTTTCCGTCAAGAAGAAACCGGAGGGACCACACTCCGTCGGGGCGTCCGAAAGACTTATGTGGGGGTACTTATATGTACTTGTGATGGGTGAGACTCATTGCATTTGACATCATGACATGGCATGGTTTATATGGTTTTTGACATTATTATATTATATATGTTTTGTACTAACCATGTGTTAGCCCTAATTGGAATACCTACTGGGCGTGTTGTTCTAACGCCCTACTTCTACCCTAGTGAATGACACAGGAAACGAAGGGAACGAATAATGCGAAAAGGGACAAGCATAGGAGCTTGGATGCTTGTAGTTTATGTAATGGCCCGAAATTATAAATATGTGAATATTATTTATTTTAATGATGAAAATTGGAAATTGGTGGGATAAATGGTAAATGGGCCAAAATTTGGACAAAGGCCCAAATATGGCCCAATAGACCATGGATTGCATTTTAAAGTCATTTAAGTGGTCAATGATGGCCAATTGGGCCATGGGTGGACAAATTGAGTCAAATACCCATTTGGGACCCAATGGGTCAAGATGGTTAAGCTCTAAGGTAAATGGGTAAGATGGAAATGTAATTGGGCCATGGGCCCAAATGGTGATCCATTTAGAATGAATTCAATGGAATTTAAATCACCTAAGTTAAGTTAAAATTTAACCAAGGTGATGTGGCCAAGTGGGACCCACCTCCACCTCATCAAGTGAGGTGGCGTGTGGGCCAAGGTTTGGTGGGGCCACCCACCATGGTTGATTTGGTCAACCATGGGTGGAGTAATGAAGTTAGGTTAAGTACAAATGGATTAACCTAAGGTAATTATATAATTAATTAAATAATTAAAGTATTTAAAGTGGTGGTTGAAAGTGGTCAAAGTGGGGCCAAGAGGTGAAAACCCACCTCATTCCCACCTCAAGTATGAAACACGTTGGACTTGGTGGTGGTTATCTAAACCACCACCATAAAGCAAATAAAAGATCTTTTAAATATCCTAGGGTTGGTGGGGTCTTTAATGTAAAGAAAAATGGGGATAAGTCATGAGTTTTTTTCCCATTTTTTTATCCTCTCTTCATTTTCACTCCATTCTCATTCTCCATTGCCGTCCCATGTCCAAGTGAAGGAGAGAAAGAAAGAAAAGAGAGGAGCTCAAGGAGAGAAGAAAGAAGTGGAATTTGGAGGGAGATTACTCTAAGATTAAGGTTATCACCTCCCCTCTCATCATCTCTCCCTTTCCCTCTCGTAATTTAAGCTCTACTTTGGCCGATCCTAAGGTTGGGGGTTGCCACCATGGATAAAGTGTCTTGGCCTATCAAAGATCAAGAGGAAGGAGAGAGGAGGCTAAGGAGACTGACGGGAGTGACGGAAATCGGAGGAGACGACGGATTGTAAGTATGTCTTAAACAAGAAATTTTGGATTTTTAGGGTTTAAGAATTGGAATTTATTTTTGTGAAATTAATGGTGGATAGATAATTTTATGCTATGAATTTTAAATCTATCAAATGGAAGGAATGGAAGGTGGAGGAAACCCTAAATGGATGAATTAGGGTTAGGGAAAAGAAATAAGTAAATGTAGTATGTGCATTGTGTAATTTATTAAATTGAGCATGGAATTGGGTGATTGGAATAAAAAATCATGGGCCATAGGGTTCGGCCATGTAACATGGCCGAACCCCATGGTGGGTGATTAGGTGTTTGGTTTAATTAGTTAGGGTTTAAGGATTGGAAAGTGGGTAAAACCCTAATGGAGAAAAAATTAGGGTTAAGGGGAAAAAAAAGGGACTAAGGATAGTACATGCTTAATGTGATCAAACATAGAGGTATATGCAATTTTTTTGAGTCAAGGACCATAGGGTTCAGCCATGTAGCATGGCCGAACCCCATGGTAAGTAATGTATGATTTATTAGGGTTTGAAAAATGGAAGGCAATGAGGATTTTTAACTAATGAATTTTAGTAAATGAATGAATGTGGGAAAGTTTTAAAATGGTGTTATGATGAAAATGCAAAGAGGTGTATGGCCTTGAAAGGCATGGATGAAGTGAACCTTGAACCCTATGGTAAGGTGTTACAAATTTTAAATGGGTTTAAAAAGCCATGGAAAATGGGAAGATTAGTGGATTAATATTTTGGTGAATGTAGGTATTTGGAAGCAATGAAATGAATAAGAGAATATGGTTTAGATGCATGATTTAAACCCCTCAAGAAATGATTATTGGTGGATCTAAAATGTTATGAATGGATCCAAGAAAAATGGAGAAAGAAACATCATGGGTTCGGCCATGGTGTATGGCCGAACCCATGACCCAAATTTTAGATCATTAATGGGTCTAAAGTTAAATGTGTATGTATAAGTTTAAATTAATGGAATTAGGTCAATAAGATAGTTGAGGTAAGTGATCTTGTAATGTGGTAGAGGAATCAATTATGGACTCAAGGTATGACTAAGAGTAATGATTTAATGGAAGGTCAATTTTTATGGGCTAATGAAGGATGTAGGTATGTGATTAGTTAATGGGCGGTTGGATTAATTAAATGGTTAATTTTAATGGATATGTGACATGGTTCAATGGGTCATTAATGGACCTAAGTTGGGGATCTAAGTTTATGATCAATTATGGACTTAATCATGCATGGATAAATGAGTGATTAAGCATGAAAAATGAGGTAGTGGCAAAACCGTAATTAGTGGCTAAATTCAAGAATTCCATGGAAATTGATCATGGACTTAGGGGATCTAATGTAATAACCTTATAAGTGATTGATAAAGCCTAGGGTGGCCGAATTTTAAGACTTATGGGATTAAAAGGTTTAATAGATGATATGGGACCCACAAAACCTAAATAGTGACCGGTTTTTCATATGGGCTCAGAAATGGTTAAAACATGGACTAATGATGAATGTGTAATAAAGTACTGGACATCGCAGGCGGTGCGCGATCGGCGACCGGGTTTATCGAACCAAAAACGTAAAAGGACACGGGTCGGTATTCGGTAGGATTCCTACCTTTTTGTAAGCCATGGATTTGGGTGATGTTTTCTTTAATCTATTTTGGAAATCATGTGGTTGTCTTTAAGATAAGTTTTGGATTATGTATCATGTGATGTTTTACTCTAAATTATTTTGGAAATTATGTGAATGCTTATGATGGGTTTTGGATTAAATATTGTGGGATGGTTTCCCTTTGATTTAGTTGGTAATCTTGTAATTGTTTTAAGATAGGTTTTATTACTATTGAATTTTATATATTACATGGCATATGGTATCTACATCTCATGCATGGCATGGGAGGCATATGACAGGGGAAGGATGAAATGAAACCGGAGTCCATGCTCCGACAGGGTGACCGATAAACAGCATAGGGACATTTCACATATGTTATTATTATACCTTGATGAGGCTTTGCCATCAAGGGGGGAGTCTTGTAATTATGATACCTTGATGATGGTTTTTCCATCAAGGGGGGATGCTTAGTATGGACCGCATCTTAATGAGGTTTTTCCATCAAGAGGGTCATAGTACGATAATGGTATGGATTTTATTTGGGACACTATGGATGGTTGAAAAAGGGACATTGTAGAATGAGGATGAGATTGATGGGTGGGATTCATGACATAGAACACCCATTGCATGACATTGCCCAAAGTGCATGGTTTTTTTCTATAATATTATATGCATGCTGTTATTGCTAACCCATGTGATAGCTCTACTCGGAGTCCTAGTGGGCGCGTGTCCTAACGCCCTACTTCTACCCTAGCTGACGATGCAGGAGATGGCAGAACGGAAGGACAGGACGGGAGTCACGCTTAGGAGCTTGGGAAGGTGGACTAATTATTTTGCTTAAGTTTATTTTGGGAAAATGTGTATTTGTATAATTTAGCTTGTCGGAAATGTAATAACTTAGATGTCTTGCTATGTTTTATAAATTATTTTGGACAGTACGGTATGAGGGGCATTTTAGTAATTTAATGGATATCTCTTCCCTGCTATCTGAAAATTGGTAGGATAGTGTCTATTATCATCCGCATTGATTTTTATGTGTTGCAAGCTTACATTCTACGCGTGAACCGTACTCGTGGATTTATGTTCCACGCACGCGTAGGGTTGGCCAGTTAAGGGCCGGGCTTTAGAAGCTCGGAACTTAACTCGCGTCGTGACGTCCGTGCCCTTTGTCACTTTTATGTAAAAAAAAAAAAATAGACTCTGATTTTCGGTGAAAAGGGGCGGGCGTTACAGTTTATATTTTGATTAAGTTATTTATGGACGTGTAATTTGAGTAACCAGACTTCGGACATGTAATAATTGAGATGATTGGCTATGGTTGGATGTTTAGTTGGATAATTATGTTATGTTAATTATGATTAAGGACTTGACGTACTTTGCTATCTGAAATGGAATAGAACTGGGTTCTATTATAATTCTGCAGTTATGATTTTAATTCTGCATGTTTATATTGTTATGTGTGAACCGTTTCCATGGACTTAGTCCATGCACACATAGGGTTGGCCATTTAAGGTCGGACTTTTAGAAGTTCGAACTTAGCTCGCGTCGTGATGTCCCGCTCTCTATCACTCTTTCTTTTAAAAAAAAATAGACTCTGATTTTCGGAAAGTTTAGCGAGTGAAAAAGGGCTGGGCGTTACACTGCAGATGTAGTGGCTGAAAAAATGCAAAGACTCAGCCATAAAACAGGTCTGAGAACTGATTCGATCACACAAACACACCAAACCACACAAACTGGAAACACATCAAACAACCCAAACTGTGCAAGTAAGAACAGATCTGATGCAGATCTTGATTGACGATTGCAGGTGGGCAGAAACTTTGGCTTGCACTCTTTCACAAAAAAAAAAAAAAAATGGTCAGGTTCTGGCGTTGATCTAAAATAACCCGGATCATAAATGGATGTGTCCTTGTCCTGTTACCGATTGAAGAAGATCTGGATGAGGACGGAACAATGAAAGCAATGAGTGAGTGGATGAGGATCGAAGGTTGCCAATATCCACACAGACAATTTGTCTGTTTCAGATCTCAGATCTGAGAACAATGGGTCTGTGAAACAAGATTGAGTCAGCGATTGTAACAAATCAAATCCAAACTGCAGATCCAAACGAAACACCCAAATCAGATCTGCAGACAAATCGTACGGTCCTGAAATGGTAGCCTCACTTTCAGTTCTGCAGCAGCGATGGGAGGTGGTTATGCAACCAGGTAGATCTGAGATCTGGGTACAAAAAGCGAAACAGCAAACGGTGAAAGAGTAGATAGGATTGGGCCGACTACAGTGAGTGATTGTGTGAGGACAGGTGAAGTAACAAGGGGAGGGTTGATGGAGTTCTCAGCCAAAAACTGCAATGTGTTGCAGAAATAAGCACCAAACGTCGGATCAGAACTCCACAGGAAGATGTAATGACGGCCGACTGGTTGATCTGAATCTCGAGATTTGGCGATGTGGGACGGTCTTCACATACAATGTATGAAGAGGTGTTGTAGATAGGCCGGACAATCAGACAGAGAAGACTTGTCTACGTGCTCCCTCCCTCTCCCTCTACCAGAGAAGACGTTTGGCAGAGGGAGAGAAGACAAACGATCAAAGTGGGAATCTACACTAGGATCGAGATTTGACTGATACTACGTAGAAAAGATATAATCTGAGTATATTATTAAATCCCTATGCTATTAAATGTATTTATAGCCTCTAGCCGACCTAGGGCTATCACACTCAAACTGTAACTCTTAACTAATTATAAATCAAATACATCTCTTAAGTAGAGATAAACTCAACTTAGACTCCTAATCACACAATAATTCTATTAATATTAGAATTATAAATATATTCCAACAGACCCTCTCCCCTATTTATCAACGAACAAAGTTCTCTCCTATGTACGCTGCTACTGCTGGGTCTTTTCTCTACCGACCCAGGCCCACGCTTTTACCCGGCGTTACCTCCTTGTTGTTCGTGTTTGACCCAAGAACACACTCTGTTCTCAGATTGAACTGTCTCTGGCTATTAACCGGCGCTGGTGTGGCCCTCTGTTGAAACTGACCTCCCTTAGTCGTTGGTACTCTCCTCCACGCAGCCTGTCTGTTGCAGGTTGCTCCTGCCCTTTCAATTGTTGTGTTTCTTCTCTCTGAAGCCTCACAGTCACTGTAGCCAGTCGTGCTCTCTGTGTACACACGTTTGTTGCCCTCACATTGAATTTTTACGTGTATATCATGTTCTCAACCTACTGTCCTCGTTGTACAGGACTCCACCTGTAGCCAAAGCCCCTGTTTCACTGCGGATCTCTCGATTCAACTCTCCCTGGTTGACTTCTTCTTGTCAATCACACAGACAACCCTAGCAACCTCTTGTTGCCTCTACTGTCTTGCTGAATTGAGAAACAACAATTCTTTGGTTGATACTTGTGTATCTTTGGATCGACCTGACTGCCCACCGATTGATAATGTGTATCATCCTATATATACACACCCATGGATGCAATATGATTTCCAGCTACTTCAATTGGTATACCCGATGCAGTATGCAGCTTGCTGTCCTTCAGACATAGCACTGCTGAGTGGTGAGATCCCGATAGCCCTGTTCCACACTGATCTCTATCTCTGTAATGGCCCGAAATTTGTAAATCGATATATATGTGGTTATTATTTATTTTAAATGGTGGAAATTGGAAATTTAATGGGATAGATGGTAAATGGATCAAAGTATGGACAAAGGCCCAAGTATGGGCCAATGGACTGTGAATTGGATTTTAATTCGTTTAAAGGGTCAATGATGGTCAATTAGGCCAAGGATGGTCAAATTGGGCCCAATGCACATCCGGGACCCAATGGGTCAAAATGATTTAAGGTCTAAGGTAAATGGGTAAGAGGAAAATGTAATTGGGCCATGGGCCCAATGGTGGTCCAATTAGTTAGAATGGATTAAATTAAATCACCCAAGTTAGTGATGAGTTGACCAAGGTGACATGGTCCAATGGGACCCACCTCCACCTCACCAAGTGAGGTGGCGTGTGGACCAAGGATTGGTGGGGCCGGCCACTATAGTTGAATTGGTCAACCATGGGTGGAAAAATGGAATTAGGTTAAGTAGAAATTAATTAACCTAAGATAATTATCTAATTAATTAAATGATTAAATTATTCAAATGAGGGTCAAAGGTGGTCAAATGGTCAAATGGAGGACCAAAAGCCATCTTATCTTTAAAGACACCAAAACGTTGGCTTGGTGGTGGTTATCCCAACCACCACCATAAAGCATGGAAAATATCTTATGGTAGGTGGAGGAATTAATTACTTAACCAATGAGATAAGCCTTATTTTTTCCCCATTTCTTATTCCATTCTCATTTTACTCTTTCCATCTTTCACTCTCCCTCATTGTTGTCCTACACCTAAGGAGAAGAAAGAAGAAGAGAAACCATGGAGGAAAGAAGAAAAGAAAGCTAAGAAAAGAAGAAAAATTAAAAGCAAAGGCCCACCACTCCAAGATCAAAGTTTGGGATCTTCTTTCTCACCATCTCCTCCTCTCCCTCTCTCAAGCACACCCCATCTTGGCCGACCCAAGCTGTAGTGTTTTCACATTGATCAAGCATGTCTTAGCCGATCAAACAAGGAGAAGAAGAAGGAGAAAGGCCAAGGAAATCAAGAAGGGAAAGAAAAACCGGAGGAGAAGTCGGATTGTAAGTAATTCCTAAATAAGAGATTTGGATTTTTAGGGTTTAAGATTTGGGATCCATTCTTGTTAGATTTGATGGTGGCCAAATAATCATAGGCCTTGGATCTCAAATCCATCCAATGGAAGGATGGAAAGTGGACAAAACCCTAATGGGTACATTAGGGTTAAGAAAAAAAATAAAATGGATTAAGGATAGTATGTAATTAAGTTAATTAGGCATGGAAGTGTGGGTTTTGAATGGATTGATGGACCATAGGGTTTATAAGAATGGAAGCATGAAGAATGAGTTAGGGTTTTAAGTTGTTAAATGATTAAATGTAGTAATTCTGAAAAGATTTTAAATGAGGAAAAATCATGGGAGATATTGGTGATTTCAATGGTCTCAAAAATGGTGATGAATGTGGAATGATGATGGATGTAAAAGAATGGAAAAATAAATGGGAAATGTTGGTGGTGTTGATGGACCAATGTGAACCTAGTGTTGATAGTTATGATTAAAGAATGATGAATTAAATGTATGGTTTAGGTTCTCTCAATGGAGGGACTTGTGATGAATCTAAAGTGTAACCAAAGACCAAGGAAAACTGGGGATTTGGTTAAGTTAAAAAAGGGCTGATTTTTAATGGACATAATTGTAGATCATTTTTGGCCTAAGATTAATGTGTATGTATATGTTTTAAATGAATGGAGTTTAGGTTAAGTAAGTGACTGAATTCTAATGTTGCATATGTTTATGAGTGAGATAAATGTGAATAAAAAGGGTGGAGAGTGTTTGATAATGTGATATATGGGTATACTTAGGGGATGGTACAATGGTTTTTAGAAAGGGCTTTTATATTGGTGATGACTCATGGCTTGACAATTTGTTATGACCCAAGTGAAGAGACTTGTGTTATGACATATAATGGGTGATGATGTAAACACTTTGTGAGGGGGTATAAGAGGTTCTCATATGAACAAAGTGCCCATTTGAGATATGTTAGATAAACAATGTACTTGAAAGAGACCAGAATGCATGGGTTAACTTGCCACATGAAACTCGTGAGATGACGACACTATGAGGAGGGTGTGAAGGGTTTAGCTTACAAAGACTAATATGTGGTATGAAAATCTTGTATTTATAATGCTATTGCATTCTCCCAATGTGTAGTGTAGATTATGAACGAGTGATGATAGGCCTTGAAATGGGAGTAATGGCCAGATTCAAAGTGCGGACCACGACATGGGGGTAGTGGCTGATTTTTGATGATGTTGTATCATGGCTAAGGAGTTATTAAGGGATCCAAGTCTATAGATCAATTATGGACAAAGAAATGTATATGGTTAAGTGAATGTCTAAATATGGGAAAGGTAGTGGCAAAACCGTAATTACTGGCCAAATTCAAGAACCCATGGAAGATGATCATGGACTTAGGGGCTCTAAGTAATGAACTTATGTATGGTTAAATAAAGCCTAGGGTGGCTGATTTTTAGATTCATGTGATTTAAATATTTGATAGATTAAATGGGACCCACAAAACTGCATAGTGAGGTTCGGCCATGATGTATGACCGAACCCTACTAAGGTATGATTTATGGACTTAATAATGGTTAAAAACAGGGACTGATTATGCACATGTAATAAGGTACCGGACAGCAAGCGGTGCGTGATCGGCGACCGGATTTGTGGACGGAAAAGTGTAAAGGGACGCTAGTCGGTATTCGGTAGGATTCCTACCTTTTTGTAAGCCATGGATTAAGTATTATGTGATGGTTTTTCCTTTGATTTATTCTGGTTATGGATTAAGTATTATGTGATGGTTTCTCTTTTGATTCATTTTGGTCATGGATTAAGTATTATGTGATGGTTTTTCCTTTGATTTATTTTGGTCATTGATTAAGTATTATGTGATGGTCTTACCTTTGATTTATTTTGGTCATGGATTAAGTATTATGTGATGGTTTTCCTTTGATTTATTTTGGTAATCATGTAATGGTTTTAAGAGGGGTTTTATAACTATGATCATATATATTACATGGCATATGGCATCTACATCTCATGCATGACATGGGAGGGATATGGTATGGGAAGGATGAAATGAAACCGGAGTCCATGCTCCGTCGGGGCGACCGAGAAGCAAGCATGGGGATATCTTGATGTGTTTCATCCATCAAGAGGGATATTATGAGATATAACCGGAGTCCATGCTCCGTCGGGCGACTGAGAAGCAAGCATGGGGATATCTTGATGTGTTTCATCCATCAAGAGGGATATTATGAGATATAACCGGAGTCCATACTCCGTCGGGCGACCGAGAAGCAAGCATGGGGACACCTTGACGAGGCTTTGCGGGATGATTTGTGATTGTTTACACCTTGACGAGGTTTTGCCGTCAAGGGGGATGCTTTGTGATTGTTTACACCTTGACGAGGTTTATATCTTGACGAGGTTTTTCCGTCAAGGGGGATATGGCAGCATGATGGTATGGATGATGGGTGGGATTCATGACATAGGACACCCATTGCATGACATTGCACCAAATTGCATGGTTTTGGATATGATATTATCTATATGTTTTGTTACCACTAATACATGTGTTAGCCCTACTCGGAGTTCTACTGGGCACGTTGTCTAACGCCCTACTTCTACCCTAGCTAATGACGCAGGAAATGGCGGAAACGGAGGACGAGATGGGAGCCAAGCTTAGGAGCTTGGGGAAGCGAGCTGTTTAGTTTATTTAAGTTTTATTTTGGAAATGTAATTTTGAGTAACTTAGCTCGTCAGAATGTAATAACTTAAATTACTTGCTATGTTTTGGATTTTATTTTGGACAGTACGATTTAGTGGTATTTTAGTAATTAAATGGATGTTTCTTCCCTGCTATCTGAAAATTGGTAGAATAGTCTCTATTGCAATTTCCGCACTTAGTTTAAATATTCCTTGAGTTTACTTCTACGTGTGAACCGTTTTTCGTGGACTTAGCTTCCACGTACACATAGGGTTGGCCAGTTAAGGGTCGAGCTTTAAAAGCTCGGACTTAACTCGCGTCGTGACGTCCGCGCCCTTTGTCACTTGTTATTTCAAAAAAAAATAGACTTTGATTTCGGTGAAAAGGGGCGGGCGTTACAATCTCCTACAGTCTTTTGAGATTTCTCTCTCAGATACACAATTGTATCCTCTCTACCTATGGAATCTGCAGAACACGGATCTACAGTCTTTGGTGTTCTTTTCCGTTCACCAGTTATTCCTCCCCGATCGCAACCAAAGCTGCTGATACCACTTGTTAGCGTTGTCAGCGGAAACAAGAAGAATTGAACGGGAAAATAAGCACAATCAAACACCAAAGAATTTACGTGGTCGGCCCACCTGCCTACGTCCACGGAGCGACAGAATATTTCACTATGAGAAAGGATACAAGTACAAGATTAAATCCCCGAGTTAAAGCCCAAACCCGAAGTCCTGAGCCCCTTGTAGACTTATGTATACAACACACCGACGTCACCTTTTAGTTGGTGTTTGTTTCTCTTTCATACCCAGAAAAGTGAACCCAACTCCTGTCTCGCTCTTGTCTCCGCTTCTTACGTTCTATGAGCACATCCCAACGTGCTTCACGAACGCGATGCTTCGTTTCCTTCATAGTGTGTTCCCGCACACACTAATATGTTGCTGCAATTACCCCGGCCTCTCTATGCATATGGCAAAGGTGTCATCTCCACATGTACCACCAAAGGCCCTTCATCGTGTAGCAACCCCTCTCGGCTACATCTTGTCGCCGTGTGTTACTCAACTCTTGTACACGTTGATTGATATATATATATATAGCAGCTCATACACGTTGATATCGGTCCCTTCGTAACTTAAGATAAATCTCTTTGCAGTGTAAAGTGGATTTTCCATGTCCCATTCAAACTGGCATACAGTTGTACTGTTATGTATAAGGAAACCCAACAGTCTCACGTTATCTGGACTTCTATTCCCATTACAGCAATTGTTATGTACAATCCATGTACTTCAGCAATTGCTAAGCTTAGATATGAGGTCCACTAGATTTTCTGTCATCGAAAATCTTGACTCTATATTGTTGAATCGAGCCACTGTCTCAACAAATAATACTTAGAATAATTTGTTTAAGTTTGTTTTTGTCATATTCTTATCATTTTAACAGACAAACTATTGCAGAGCTTGCCTGAATTTATAAATGAGTTTCCACGGATGAAAACAGAGGAAATAGACAAGTATAACTCCTCCACAATTGTCAAAACCCAACTTTACACAAGAGTTATTTAGAATCACATCATCATTCTTTTCACCTACCATTACATCATACTTACAAATGCACCCACTTGACAACAACACTTATTCACTTCTATTCGATTCATATATTCTCAACAAGATTCACATTGTACATCGCAATCCACACTACACAAGTCAACTTGTCACTGTCATCACCATTAAGACCTATTATACATCTATGATTGGTTCTCATACCTCCATCCATTTAAATCCTTTTAAACCTTTAAAAAATCATACACATACATTTATGATTTCTCTCATTCAAATCCATAAAAATCAAACCAATGTCTTTTCATGGGGTTAGGCCATTTTGGTCCATCATTTTCCCTTTTAAAATCACATTAAACCCATAAAACTTCCTTAACTCTTTCCATGGGGTTCGGCCATACAACATGGCCGAACCCTATGGTTCATCATTGATTCTTTCATCCATAATAAAAACTAGGGTTCGGCCATGCAATGGCCGAACCATGTCCTTGACCATTTTTTCCTTATTTTTGCAATTTATCGAGCACTTACCAATTCCGTGTCTCCCCCGGTTTTCTTTCACTCCTTCTTGCTCCTTTCATTTCTTAGCCTCTCCTTCCTTCCTTCTTGATCTTTAGCCGAGGCTAACCTCGCTAGAAACCCCTTGGAGTGGTTCGGCCAAGTGATATGGATTGAGAGAGAGAAGCTTGAGATCAAATTCTTCTAAGTCCCTTTTGATCTTGAGAGGAGAATCGGTCTTGAGAGGGAGGGAGAGAACATGATAAAATTCTCTAAGTGTTTGGTCTTCTTTCTCCTAGAGTGTTGGTCGACCAATAGATGTTTTGAGGGAAAGATATCAACCAAGAGGGAGAGAGAGAGAGAGAATTGAAAGATTAGTCTTTTCCTTGATTACTAGGGTCGGCCCAAAGGTGATGACTTTGGTGCTCCCCATGTGTAACTCTCATTCCTTAATGCTTCCCTTGGGGGTTTCATCCATGAGATGAAACTCCCAAGGCTCCAACGGCCACCAAGGGTTGCCTTGGTGTAGCCTCCCCCCATCTTCCTCCTCTCATTAATGCTTTATGTGGGTGGTTTCATCTTGAGATGAAACTTTCCCCCCCTCCAACGTGTGCCCTTGAATTTTTGAATTTGAAATGAACCACCACTCCTTACCTCTCCATTACTTCTCCATGTGGGGGTTTCATCTTTGAGATGAAACTCCCATGCCAACGTGTACCCCTTGATTTGGTGTTTGAAACGACAATCTTTCACCTTCACACTTCACTCACCTTCTAATTTAACTCACCACTTTGATTTAACTCATTTCAAATCAACTCACTCATTTAACTAATCACTTCAAAGCCAACTCACTCACTTGATTGTCTTTCCATTTTAATTCAGCCCAACATATATTAAGCTTGGACTCACTTGGTGGTCAACCAAGTCAACCATGACCCATTGGGTCCCAGTTGGGCCTTTTGACCCAAATAGCCACCTTGACCCAATTAAATGTATCTTACCCATTTACCCTACATTGAACACTCATTCCATAACCGTTGGGTCTTAATTGGGTCATTGCCCATCTAAGGTCTATGTCTATTAATTCATAATTTAAATGGACAAAATTCATGTAAATTGATATCTTAAAAATCCGGGGTGTTACAAATTATGTTGTAAAAGATATTGTTTTAAAATGTGAGTTTTAATGCTATGTTTATATGATAAAATAGCATGTGATTCATTAGCATCTCATGCATGGCATGGGGTGAAGGATATGTAACCGGAGGGGCCACACTCCGTCGGGGCGTCCGAAAGACCTATGTGGGGGTACTTATATGGGGGTACTTATATGTACTTGTGATGGGTGGGACTCATTGCATTTGACATCATGATATGACATGGTTTATATAGTTTTTGACATTATGATATTATTATGCATGTTTTGTACTAACCACGTGTTAGCCCTAATTAGAATACCTACTGGACGCGTTATTCTAACACCCTACTTTCTACACTAGTGGATGATACAAGAAACAATGGGAACGATGAACCCGAAAATGGCCAAGCATAGGAGCTTGGACGCTTTTAGTTTATATTTTGATTAAGTTACTCATGGACTTGTAATTTGAGTAACTAGACTTCGGGCATGTAATAATTTAGATAATTTGCTATGGTTGGATGTTTGTTTGGATAATTATGTTATGATAACTATGGATAAAGACTTGACGTACTTTGCTATGTAAAATGGAATAGAATTAGGTTCTATTATAATTCCGCAGTTATGATTTTAATCTGCATGTTTATATTGTTATGTGTGAACCGTTTTCATGGATTTAGTCCATGCACATATAGGGTTGGCCAGTTAAGGGTCGGGCTTTAGAAGTTCGAACTTAGCTCATGTCGTGACGTCCCGCTCTCTATCACTTATTAAAAAAAAATAGGCTCTGGTTTTCGGAAAGCGTAGTGAAAAAGGGCAGGGTGTTACATCTGAGTGATGTGGCATTGCCATGTGGCATACATGTCATCACATGAAACCCAACTAAGCAAGGATGCCACGTCATCAACTGACATGGCTAAAGTGGGACACAAGTGCCATGTGGTGACCAAGTCACCAGATGCATGGTTGACCATGACATGGGTTGACTTGGTCAACCATTTTTTAGTTAAGTCTTAAATTAAAGGGCTTAGCTTAAGATGAGAAGTTGAAGGGATGAGATGGGAGGCTAGGATCTCATCCATCTCATCTAAGGGAAGATAAAGGGTAGAGATTAAAAGATGGGGTAGCTTGTCCAAGTACATTGTACTTAGACACTTGGGAACCCAAGGGTCTTCACCTCAAAAGCCATGAAGCCACCCTTGGGAAGCCAAAGGACTCTTTGGTTAGGCCAAGGGTCTCCTTGGTTAGACCAAGCTATTATGAAGAGGGAGGGAAGAGTTTAAGGCTGTTATATAAAAATACAAACCCAAGGGGCACTTCAAAACCCTTGGCCGACTCCTCCTTGAACAAGGATTTTCTTTCCTCTCCTTTCCTCTCTCTCCCACCTCTACCTCCATACACTTGGAGAGTTTGAAGAACAAAAAAAGGAGAAGAATAATTAAGGAAGAAGAGAAAGATCAAAGGAAAAGAACGAGATTGAAGCAAGGTATGTCTAAGACTTAATAATATGGGAATTAATCTAAGGAACCCATGGGTTCCATGATTGGTTGGAATGAATGGCCAAAATTGTTATAAGGCCATGGTTGGAAATCCATCCAAGGGATGGTTATGGATTGAAACAAAACAACCATAAGATTAAATCCAAAACCATGCTATGATGATACTATGATTGGATGGATTATGAAAAACTCTAACCTAGGCTAGTGGGTAGAATAAATTTATTAAATTAAGTATTGAAGATGGAATCCATGTTTAAATATGATCAAGGATGAATTTCAAGGAGAAGGGCCTTACAATGAATGCAAACAAAAAGGTCTGAAACAAAGTCAGCCGACTAAATCTTGTGATTCAATCAACTGAAAGTGAACTGGCCGAGCACACAAAGGATCTGGTTGTATTTCAGTCGACTGAATCTTGTGATTTAGTGGACTGAAAGTGAACTGGCCGAGCACATAAAGGATCTAGTTGTATTTCAGTTGACTGAATCTTGTGATTCAGTCGACTGAAAGTATACTAGCCAAGCATGTATATTATCTGGTTGTATTTCAGCCGACTGAATCTTATGATTCAGTTGACTGAAAGTATACTGGCCAAGCATGTACCAGATCTGGTTGTGTTTCTGCCAATTGCTAAAACACACTCACTTGATTGTTATATCCGCTGCGCTTAAACTAAATCAATCGAGTAATTTTAAAAAGGACCAACGATTTTAGATTGACCTATTCACTAACCCCCCCCCCCCCCCCCCTCCTCTCTGGTAACGCCCGCCCCTTTTCACCGAAAATCAGAGTCTATTTTTTTTTTTGTTTTTTACATAAAAGTGACAAAGGGCACGGACGTCACGACGCGAGTTAAGTTCCGAGCTTTTAAAGCCCGGCCCTTAACTGGCCAACCCTACGCGTGCGTGGAACATAATTCCACGAGTACGGTTCACGCGTAGAAAGTAAGCTCGCAACACATAAAAATCAATGCGTATGATAATAGACACTATCCTACCAATCTTCAGATAGCAGGGAAGAGATATCCGTTAAATTACTAAAATGCCCTCATACTGTACTGTCCAAAATAATTTATAAAACATAGCAAGACATCTAAGTTATTACATTTCCGACAAGCTAAATTATGCAAATACACATTTTCCCAAAATAAACTTAAACAAAATAATTAGTCCGCCTTCCCAAGCTCCTAAGCTTGACTCCGTCCTGTCCTTCCGTTCCGCCATCTCCTGCATCGTCAGCTAGGGTAGAAGTAGGGCGTTAGAACACGCGCCCAGTAGGACTCCGAGTAGGGCTAGCACATGGATTAGTAATAACAGCATGCAGATAATATTATAGAAAAACCATGCACTTTGGGCAATGTCATGCAATGGGTGTTCTATGTCATGAATCCCACCCATCAGTCTCATCCTCATTCTACAATGTCCCTTTTTCAAACCATCCATAGTATTCCAAATAAAATCCATACCATCATCGTGCTATGACCCTCTTGATGGAAAAACCATCATCAAGGTATACAAATACATACAACATCCCCATTGATGGAAAACCATCATCAAGGTATCATAAGTACAAGAGTCCCCCCTTGATGGCAAAGCCTCATCAAGGTATAATAATACATATGTGAAATGTCCCCATGTTGTTTATCGGTCGCCCCGACAGAGCATGGACTCCGGTTTCATTTCATCATTCCCCTGTCATATGCCTCCCATGCGATGCAGGAGATGTAGATGCCATATGCCATGTAATATATGAAATTCAATAGTAATAAAACCCATCTTAAAACAATTACAAGATTACCAACTAAATCAAAGGGAAACCATCCCACAATATTTAATCCAAAACCCATCCTAAGCATTCACATAATTTCCAAAATAATTTAGAGTAAAACATCACATGATACATAATCCAAAACTTATCTTAAAGAAAACCACATGATTTCCAAAATAGATTAAAGAAAACATCACCCAAATCCATGGCTTACAAAAAGGTAGGAATCCTACCGAATACTGACCCGCGTCCTTTTACGTTTTCCATTCGATAAACCCGGTCTCCGATCGCGCACCGCCTGCGATATCCAGTACCTTATTAAATTACCAAATCAATCCAAGTTTTAATCATTTCCAGGCCCATACATCATAACTTAGTGGGTTTCTTCATTTTAGCCCATATTTACCATTTTTGCCACTGCCCTTCACATAAACAATTTTTCATTAATTCATGCCTACTTAAGCCCAAAATTTAATCCACAACTTAGGTCCTTAACTTAGGTCCATTATTGACTTACCAAAACATTAAAATTTGTCATGTACTTAATCTAACCATTACTCATTTAAACCCCATACAAAATCCCACACTTAACCCTTTAGATGGGTAATGAATCATGATTTCAAAATACCTCATTCATCAACTCTTCCCATGGGATTTAGCTCATACATTTAAACTACAATGAATCCATTACCCATTCATACTCTTTGGAGACCATGAACATCACTCATCCTCCAATTTAACCCACCAAAGTGGATCACAATTGGGCCATGGGTTCGGCCATACACCATGGCCGAAACCCATGGTGTCCTTTCCCCATTTTTCTTGGGTCCATTGTTACACATTTGGGTTTATCACAAATCCCTCCATGAAGGGTTTAATTCATACACTTAAAACCATCATCCTTAGCTACATTAGAGTCCATTACAAATATCAATGCTAAAACCATTTTCGGGTCCATCAACACCACCAACATTCCCATTTACTTTCCATTATTCACAACCCTTCATTCCACCATTTGATCACCATAGGGTTCGGCCATACACCATGGCCGAACCCATGGCTCAAGGTTCACTTCCTCCATGCATTTCAATGCCACAAACCCCTTTGCATTTTCATCATAAAACCATTTTACAACTTACTCCCATTCATTCATCTACAACCCTAATTTTCATTAGCTAAAACCGTCATTGTCTTCCATCTTTTTGAAACCCTAATTATTTAAATCCAATACCAAATCACCCATCATGGGGTTCGGCCATACCACATGGCCGAACCCTATGGCCCATGATTTTCTTCCAATCATCCAATTCTATGCTTAATTTCATAAACTACCCAATGCACATAATCCAAGTATTTATTTCTTTTCCCTAACCCTAATTTTTCCACTTAGGGTTTCCTCCACCTTCCATTGTTTCAAAACCCTAAAAAAATTATACATTACTTACCATGGCATGGCCGAACCCTATGGCTCTCAACTCCAAAAAAAAATGCATATACCTCTATGCTTGATCACATTAAGCACATAGTATCCCTGATCCCTTTTATTTTTCCTTAACCCTAATTTTTCTCCATTAGGGTTTTTGCCCACTTTTCCATTCATTCCACTTGATGGATTTAAAATCCATAGCATAAATTTACTTGACTACCATTAAATTCACAAAATAAAACCCAAATCTTAAACTCTAAAATCCAAAATTTCTTGTTTAAAAAATACTCACCATCCGACATCTCCTCCGATTTCCGCCACTCCCGTCGGTCTCCCTAGCCTCCTCTCTCCTTCCTCTTAATCTTTGGTAGGTCAAGATTCTTGATCCATGGTGGCAAACCCCAACCTTAGAGTGATTTCCCTCCAATTTCTACTTCTTTCTTCTCTTCTTCTCTTCTCTTTTCCTTAGCTCTCTTTCTCTCCTTCACTTGGATGTAGGGGACGACCATGGAGAATGAAAAATGGAGAGTGCACAAATGAAGAGAGGATAATAAATGAGAAACGAATCAAGGCTTATCCTCATTTTTTCTTTACATTAATGATCTCACCCACCCTAAGATATTTTTTTAGATATTTAATTTGCTTTATGGTGGTGGTTATCTAAACCACCACCAAGCCCCAACGTATTTTATTTTGGGGTTGGGATGAGGTGATTTGGTTTTCACGCTTTGACCCCACTTTGACCACCTCCTTTGTATAATTTTTAATCATTTTATATTTAGATATTTTAGTTACTTTAATTCCCATTTACTTAAGCCATCATCTTTATAAATCCACCCATGGTTGACCAAATCAACCATGGTGGCCGGCCCCACCAATTATTGGCCCACAAGCCACCTCACTTGATGAGGTGGAGGTGGGTCCCACTTGGCCACATCACCTTGGTTTAATTTTTAACTTAACTTAGGTGACTTAATTTCATTGAATACCCTCTAAATGGATCACCATTGGGCCCATGACCCAATTACATTTCCATCTAGCCCATTTACCTTAGAGCTTAACTACTTTGACCCATCGGGTCCCAAATGGGTATGTGACCCAATTTGATCATTCTTGACCCATTTAACCCTCATTGCTCCTTTAAATGAATTTAAATCAACTCCATAGTCCATTGGGCCATACTTGGGCCTTTGTTCAAATTTTTGGCCCATTTACTCTTTACTTCACCAATTTTCTAATTTCCATCAGTAAAATAACTTATATCCACATTTTTTATTAATTTAAAAATTCCGGGCCCTTACCCCCCCCCCCCCCCCCCCCCCCCCCCCCCCCCCCCCCCCCCCCCCCCCCCCCCCCCTCCCTTCCCTTCCCTTCCCTTCCCTTCCCTCCTCCCTCTAGGGTCAATTGTATTGTTCTAGCTCCCAAAGGAACTTTCAATTGGTATCAGAGCCTAGTGCTCCTTACAAGGATTTTACTATCCTAGTAGATATAAGCTAGAACACCATGGGAGGCAATCATGCAATATCCAAACCTCCTTATCTCGATGGAACAAATTATGCTTCATGGAAGGCTAAGATGAGAAGTTTCTTTGTTTCCATAGATTCATCGGTATAGGATATTGTAAAAACTGGATGGCAGGAACCCATGGAATAAAATATAATAGTAGCCACATCAACCGTGTTGATGACACCCAAACCTTATACATCTTGGTCCCTTACTGGGAAAGTTGCTCAGACAACTGATGGCAAAACAATGAATACCCTTAACTATGGAGTATTTGATAGTTAGTACAGGCGGATTGTGACCTGTAAAACTGCAAATGAGGCATGGGAAGTTCTTTTAAGAAGTCATGAAGACACCTCAGTAGTTAAGAGGTCCAAACTTTAGATCCTCCAAAATCAATTTGATACTCTTAAAATGAGGGAGGATGAAGTCTTCATGGATTTCTATTCCAAGGTTAGTGACATTGTAAATCAAATGTACGCTCTAAGGAAAGGGATACCTGAGGACAAGGTATGAACCAAAATTGTCTGGAATCTTACTGAAAGATTCAAACCCAAGGTTGTGACTATGGAGGACAACAGAGATGTGTCCTTAATGAATATTGATGATTTGGTTGGTTCATTACAAACCTATGAACTACATTTTGAACAACCAAAGGATAAATCCATTGCCTTAAAATCTTCTCTAAAACAAAAGAAAATTAAAGAAAATTCATCGGATGATAAATTCTCAAGTGATGAAATGGCAATGTTTGCCAAAAAGTTTTATAAAAACTTTGTTAAAAGAAATAACTTGAGAAGAATGAGAATGGGTGAATCAAGTAAAAGATACCCTAAAAAGCAAGAGGAGATTAAAGGGAAATGGAGAGAGAGAGGATGTCAAGGAGCAGACATGTTTCAATTGTGGGGGGAGAGGACACTTCATGAATGAATGTCCCTCAGATAAAATAAAGAATGCTATGAATGTGGGTGTGACCCATGTGGAGACCTCTGAATCAGAGAATGATTCAGATGAAGTGACCCAACGAAAAGTTAATGTATCAAAATATCTCATAGCCTCGATCATATGTGATCAATAAAATCCTACAATTGTAACGGAGGATGAGAGTGAAGAAGATGAAAATCTTGAAGCCTCCTACAGTGCCTTGTTCCTTGAGAGTGAGAGGTTGGCTAAAAATGTAATAGCCCAAATTTTTGAATCAATATATATTGGACATTTAATTGTTTTAATTTGGAATTTGATGTGATGAAAATGCCAAATGGATCAACTTTGGGACAAGGGTCCAAGAATGGCCCAATTGGGCCACAAATTGGATGAAATCCATTCGATGGGTCAATGAGAAGTAATTGGGTCAAAGATAGTCAATGTGAGTCAAAGTGGGCCCGATCACCATGTGGGACCCATCGGATCAAAATTGGTCCAAACCCTAAGGTAAAGGGGTAGAAAATAATCGGTCGGGCCGTGGGCCCAATGGTGGGCCAATTAATTTAAAAAGGGTAATTTGGAATTAAAATCCCTAAGTTAGTAATGAAATGAAATGGTATGACCAAATAGGGCCCACCTCCACCTCACCAATTGAGGTGGCGTGTGGACCAAGGAAAAAGTGGGACCAACCATCATGGTTGACTTGGTCAACCATGGATAAATTTAAGAATGACTAAGGTGGATTAAGGTAAATTAAATTGATTAAAATTATTGTAAAATTACCTAAGTTAAAATTAATGGAATTAAAATAACATGGCCAAGTGGGGCCCACCCCCACCTCATCAAGTGAGGTGGCGGGTGGGGTAGGTATATGTGGGGGCCGTCCACCATGATTGACTTGGTCAACCATGGGTGGATTTATTAGATAGATAATTTGATGAAATTAAATTGGATAGAAATTAATTAACCTAAGTGAGGACTTAACTTAATTAATTAGGTTGATTAATTAGGGTCAACATAAACAAGTCAAAGAGGACATGGGAGCCATGCTTGGTGGTTGGGTCTCAACCACCACCACCAAGGTCAAGGGAGCCCATACTTTGGTTGGTGGAGACATGATGGAGGGGTATGGTCCAAGTAAGACCAAAGATGAGATGGGTTTTCCATCTCATCCCTCTCATTTCACTCTCCCTCTCTTGACACCCAAAAAACCGTCCCTCCATGTATCAAGAGAAGAAAAGAAGAAAATAAGAAGACTTAGAGGAAAAGAAGAGAAGAAAAGGGAAGACCAAGCATTGATCAACCATCACCACCTCAAGATCAAAGGCTAAGATCTTGTTTTCCATCACCTTCCCCTCTCCATCCCTCTCAATCAAACTCACTCAATATTGGCGGATCCTAAGCTTGGAGGGCCACACCATTGATCAAGCTCATCTTGGCCGATCATCAAGAAGAGAAAGAAGGAGAAAGGGCTAAGGAAAGCAAAGAAGAAAGAAGGACCGGAGGAGTCGTCGGTGCGGTAAGAATTTCTTAAACAAGAGTTTATATTTTTAAAGATAGGATATGGAATCCATTTCTTAGACCAAATATGGCCAAAAATGTTGTGGGTCATGGATCTAAGATCCATCAAAAGATAGGATAAGAAATGGATAAAAATGGAGCAATGGATTAAGAAATGGATGATTTTTAATTAAGGTGTGAAGGTTTAAAATGGTGGAGAATGGTTAATGAAAATTAGGTTTCAAATGGTTAAGAATGGGTGATTTTAAAGGATTGTTAAGATGAGAAAATCATGGGGAATGCACATGATTATTTTAATGAGAGTGAAGAGATAGAAAATGATGGAGAAAATGATAGTTTTAAATGGATTACAAAGTGTATGATATAAGTTTTTTTTAAAGGGCCAAAATGAATGAAGGTTAGTGATTTTAAATGGATTATTTTTTTGGGACAAAACATGAGTCTTTGAAAATGGCATCCATAAAGGTGAACCCTAGGTTATGGGACTTTTAGGCATGGAAAATAATATGGAGGAATGGGAATTTGAATAGATGAGTAAGTATGGTATGTAGTAATCTTTTGATGGAAAATGAAGATTTAGATGGATGATTTAATCTTCATTTGGAAGTATGTTAAAATGGGTAAATGAAACCAAGAAAAATGGAGAAAGAAACATCATGGGTTCGGCCATGATGTATGGCCGAACCCATGACCCAATTTTGGATGAATTTTAGGCTAAGGTTAATGTATGTATCAATGCTTAAGAGTTTGTTTTAAAGGGCCAAAATGAACGAAGATTAGTAATTTCAAATTGGATTAATTTGGGACAAAACTTAGTCTTTAAAATAACATCCATGAAAGTGAGCCATGAACCATGGGTTCGGCCATGGTGTATGGCCGAACCCTATGGTGATGATTTAGTGATTTTTAATGAAGGTAAAAGGAATGGAAAATGATGGAAAGAGATGATAAATTTAAATGTATTTATGAGTAGGTATGTGATGTTTTAAATGAGATGAAAAATGGGATTTTAAATGAATGATTTAATTTCATTTGGTGAAGGTAAAATGGACCCAAGGGAATGGAAATAGGCACCATGGGTTCGGCCATGGTATATGGCCGAACCCATGACCCATTTGGAGGTCATGATTATGGGCCAATTATTGAATCATATATGGAGTTAGATGATTACAAATTTAATTAAATTAGGTGGCTGTTTTTATGGAAGTTAGGTCATGGTCAATGAAACCCTAATGGATCTAAATTAGGGATGAAGTTTGGACTTACAAGATACATAAACGAATGGATGATTGAACCATGAGAGAGGAGTGGCAAAACGGTAAATAAGTGCCACATTGAAGAACCCTATGGGGATTAGACATGGAATCGGATATTACGAATGATTAAATGAAACGAATAGATGCTGTGTTTTAGGCTCGCAAATCTGAATTTTAAAAAAAAAAAAAAAAATTGGCCAAAATCGGATTTATGTATGAGTCTAAAACCAATGGATAATGGGCTAAGTTAGGGACTTAATCATGGATGACGTATGGACTAATTCGGTAAATGTAATAAGGTATCGGACGTCGCAAACGGTACGCGATCGGCGACCGGATTATAGAACGGGAAGCGTAACGGAACGCGACACGGTATTCGGTAGGATTCCTACCTCTTTGTAAGCCGTGGATATGTGATGTTTATTTTAATCTATTTTGATGATTATGGGACTTGCATTATGATGAGTTTTAATTTATGAATTATATGATGGTGTTATGGATTATATTTTAACATTATGCATTATATGGCTATGTATTGTATATTAAATTTATAGTTTATCTATATACTACATAGCATAATGCACATACATCTCAGCATGGCATGGGCGGGAAAATAATGAAACCGGAGTCCATGCTCCGTCGGGGCGACCGAAAATCAGACATGGGGATAACCTGAGGGCTATAACCGGAGTCCATGCTCCGTCGGGGCGACCGAGAATCAGACATGGGGATAGCCTGAGGGCAATAACCGGAGTCCATGCTTCGTCGGGGCGACCGAGAAGCAAACATGGGGACAATACATTTTATGATCATACGGATGATGGGTGGGACACATGACATAGGCACCCATGGCATAGCATTCATTACATGCTTATTTTGTTATATGTTATTTTATCGGTGTGTGTATTATTATTAATCCATGTGCTAGCCCTACTCGGAGTCCTGGGCGCGTTGACTAATGCCCTACTTCTACCCTAGCTGATGATGCAGGGGATGGGGGAAGCGGTGGACATGACAGGAGCCAAGCTTAGGAGCTTGGGTAGCGCAGTCTTAGTTTATTTACGTTTACATTTTGGAGATGTAATTTTAAAGTAACTTAGCTTGTCGGGTTGTATAAGTTTACATTTCTTGCAATGGTTTGGACGTTACTTATAGACGATTACATTTTGTGATATAAATATGAACATAGGGGCATTTTGGTAATTCAATGTTGTATCTTCCCTTCTATAAAAAAAAAAACGGGTAGAATAGACTCTATTATCATGTTCCGAAATTATTAGAATCCGCGAGCTTACTTCCTACGCGTGAACCATTCTCGTGGACTTAGTTCCGCGAGGGTTGGCCAGTTAAGGGTCGGGCTTTAGAAGCTCGGACTTAACTCGCGTCATGGTGTCCGCGCTCTCTCTCACTCTTCTATTTCAAAAAAAAAAAAAATAGACTCTGATTTTCGGAAAACGGGTGAAAAAGGGCGGGACGTTACAAAAAAACTTAACAAGGTTAAAAATAAAAACCTAAACTTCTCTAATCAAATGGAAGATTTGAAAAATAAAAAATCTCTCCTAATCTCTAAGTTTGAACGCTCAGATGTTGAAAACACTGAGTTTAAAGAGAATAATAAAAGATTTCAAGAAGAAATAATTATTCATTATAAAGATGTCGAAAATTTATGGCATCAGAACAACCTTCTTGAAGAATATGTCAAAAAATTGTCTTTGGAAGTTAGGGAATTAAAATTTAATAAAGAAAAAATTCTAAAATAAGTTTACCCATGGAGAATAAAGACTTAAAAGACTCCTAGGGGCAGGTAAACAACATGATGATAAGTCTGATCTTGGTGCCTTAGCCACCAAAGAACCTATACATCAGGGACTGTTTAGAAATACAAGATATCTCTCGCCCTTTAATGGGTAACTGCAATTTATGCCACAATGATGGGCATTTCAAAAGAAATTGCTATCATTTGAAAAGATACTTAGAATAGATAGCACAAAGGTACAATCAAGTAAAACCTATACCTAAAAGACATTCACCAAAACCTAACCTAAAAAGAAATCTAAGGAAGGTAGACACAATACACGACTCTTTGTTAAGACAGATGAATCATGTCTTAAAAGAATTTGTTGGTCAAGCTAGATTGTCCTAGAGGGGGGTGAATAGGACAATTGGGAATTTTAATTTTCTTTAAAACTTTGGTCAATTAAAATTGAGTCTTTACTAATTAATCCAATTGATCTTTCAAAATATTGAGATTTACAATAAATAATGAATGTGAAGTAAAATCTCAACAAACACAATTTCACCAAACAAGTGTGCTAGAAATATAGGAAATAAACACAAATGCACAAAGTAAAGTGAGGAGGTGAGAAGAAATGAAAAATCTTAACAAAAGGATTTTTACGTGGTTCGGCAACCTTGCCTACATCCACGCCTCAAGTACACCACTTGAGGATTCCACTAACTTTCTCCTTCACGGGTGGAGAAGAAACCTATTACAACCATTGATCTCCTTAACGGGTGGAAATCGAACCTTTACAACACTTAATCTTTTTCACTGGTGAAGATTTGACCGATGACACACAAGAGAATACCTCTCTTGAGATTTCACAAGGGTTACACCAACCCTTTACAATTTTCTCAATAAATAATGGAAAGAATAGTTTTTGAGAAATACCAAGAACACTAGCCTCGAGTTGCTTGAAGTAACTTCGGCGTGCTCTTGAATGTCCTTCTCCTTGATATGCTCCTTGGTGATAAGTAGATGCTCCGTTGAATATCAAACCAAAGATTATGAGAAGAGGTTTAGGGAAGATAAATGGTTTTCCTATGAGAACAATCTATCCCTAAAGGTTCTCTTAAATACACACTCAAGAGTGAGCCTAAGATGCTCAAGATATGCCTATGAGAGCTTTGAGTGTGAATGAGATGGAGCTCAAGAACTTTGGTAATCTAAATATGGAGATTTAGTGCTCTTGAAATGATTGAGAGTATTGGAGAATGTTAGAGAGGATTTTTCTCATCAAGAATCCAACTTTGGAATGCCCTAAGGTCATACATTTAAAGCCCTCTTGAAAATATGGCCGTTGGAAGTCGAAATCACAAGAATAGAGCCGTTAAAAAACTTCCCGTTGCGATTTCAGTCGACTGAACATAAGATTCAGTCGACTGAAATGCCCAGAAATGACCGTTGAAACATCTGAGCATAATTCAGCCGACTGAAATAAAGATTAAGTCGACTGAAACATAAATTCAGCCGACTGAAACTCGCCTGAGGCTGAAAAGACGAATCTGCAGAACATTCAGTCGACTGAAACATGAATTCAGCCGACTGAAATAAAGATTCAGTCGACTAAAACATTTTCAGTCGACTGAAACATAAATTCAGCCGACTGAAACTCGGCAGTTTTTTACACCTCCACTAAAATGACCATAACTTGGGTTTCCGAACTCGGTTTTGGGAGTTCTTGGGCTCGTTGGAAAGCTCATTGAGAGATCTATCTACTCACTAAATTTGGTTGAATTTGAGGTCCATTTGATACCTCAAATAATCTCTCAAAGTGAGGGTATATGACAAAACTGTTTTGATATGTTTTGCACCCTTTCATTGAAATGCTCATATCTTGAGCTATACATTTCCAAATTGGGTGTTCTTGGACTTTTTGAAAAGCTCTTTTAGTGATCCATCAAATCATTAAAATTTTACTAATACTTGAGAACATTTGATGGAAGAAAAAACTTGCTCAAAATAGAGCAAAAATCACCTAACCTAAGAAATCCAAATTAGTCCAACCAAATTCTAAGTTATGGATTCTAAGGTTTGTCCCAATGGTAATTCTAGGTCTTCTAAGTCATTCCTAAGGTCTAAATACCTGTGTTGGTTGATATTCATGAAGTTCTTCCGATTTCGGTGCAGTACCTTCCAAATGACGTGTCTTCTGGAGATTCAAACTTGATTTGACTAAATAAGTCTTCCAGAGCCACGGTCTTGACACCCGAGCAAGGTCACGATAAGTCACACAAATTGACAACTCATGACTCAGTCGGACACAGTCACGGAATTGACAACTCAGTCTGACTCAGGGGAGGCAGATTTAACTTTTAAGCCAACAGAATTTATGGATCGCAAGGTTGGTCATCAAAGGTACAATCGTATGGGTGTGTATGCAACACCAAAGCCACAATCTTTGTACCTAGGAGATAGACCACTAGTCATTTTTTTTTTTTTTTAAGATTCACTTATATATCTTAGACCACAACAAATGGACTCACAAGAGACCATGTCAGTTCATATAGCAAAAAAGTGTTGTGACATAAAGAGAGAAAAATTGGCTAACTACAAGTCTAGAATGTACTTTTCCTTGTTATAGTACATACCATTCAGTATTTTGTATTGTATGTGTTTTGGAATGTGAATTTTATATTATGTGCATGTTTAATGATTTAATGATTTATTTTTGGCATATTTATGCATTGGAATAAATATATGTATGTCATGCTTAGAATAGGACTTCATCAAGTTGCACATATGAAGGATAATTGCTCTGCAATCTGAACCTCTCGGTGTAGTCAACATGTCGGTGAATAGACCAGTCGATGTGACAAACATGTCGGTATTGTGCTAAATGGAGCACTGTTGAAAAAAGGGGAAATGTCAAAAAGGTCGACCTATCGATGGAACCGACATATCGGTGAAATAAAAAGTTTAAATTAAAGGGACCCTTTCTGTGAAAGCGACAATTCATTCGAAATTGTTATCTCCCCTCCCGCGAAGGTATGGTGGTCCCTCCTCCTCCTCCATGCCTTAGACCAGTCAATGGGACCTCTCGGAGCGATTCCGTGCTGGAAACCGTAGGGCTTTTGCTCCTTGCGTCCCTAGACGCTAGAAAAACATTGTTTCTGTGATTTTCCTAAATCAGGTTAAGCTCAGTCTTCATCTCATCCACTTTCAAACTACTGGTTGAGGATCTCCTCTAGGAAAAATCATACCGAGAAAGTTGGCAGCTCATACACGTCCTATGTCCTCTGTAGAATGAGGAGAAACCAGTCGTGCCAGTTGATGGGCCAAACAAACCAAAAGGTCAGCCTTCGGTCTTGCCCTGGGTCGAGCTCTAAAAATCCTACATATGTTCAAAATCAACAGGAAACCCAACCAGCGGAAGAAGAATACCCCATCGTTGACAAGGGTGTCATTTTCGTCGAACAATGATGTGAAGAAATGAGAGAAGATGCAGAAGAAGGGAATGGTCTTCGAACTGGTAATAAAGACCATGTCAATATCCCTGATGACAACAATGAGGAAGAAAGTCACAGTTTTGAGGAAGAAGAAGAATATCAGTATCCCCCTCAAGTGGACGTCAATCTGGGTAGGAGAGTCTTCAGACTTGAAAGGAGAATAGACTATCTTGAAAGAAGTCCAGATAGTATTGTGTTGACAGTCCAGGATCTAGTCTCTGCTATCTCTCGGACAGAGTTCCAGATTCCCCATCTCCTCCTCCTCCACAACCTCCTCAGGATGGCCCTGCTTAGGATAGTTCTTCATTGTTTTTGAAAAACTATACCTTTGATATTTTGACTCAGCAACCATGATGTCCCCTCCTAAACCATATGTACTGAATGCACATTTTGTTTATCAATGACATGATATAGATTGATTTAGTATGCTGTGTGCATTACTTGTAACACCCTGGATTTTCAATTTATTATTTTATATGAAAATTATCCATTTTAATTATGAATTTTAGATTGGATCTTATATGGATAAAGAATTGGGCCATGACCCAATTAGGACCCAATTGATTGTAGAATTGGTTTTATTAAAATTAAATGGGGTTGAATTAATTTCGTGATGCATTATATCTAAATTTAAATAAAAGATTGTATGGCCGAATTTTAGATGTAAAAATCTAGGATTATGCACATGAATGATATGCATATCTAGGTGATATGCTAGAAAATTTAAAGAGGGACTTTTCTAATTAAATTGGATTTGCATATTTTAAGAAAATGTCCAAGTTTAAATAAGATTGTGCATGGCCGTGTATAGAGATATTTCATATCTACATGATGCGTATGAGATAATTAAAGAAGGGAGCAAGGGCGCATAGCACATTCTAAATAGGGATTAAAGAAGGATTTTAATTAAGGAGAGCAAGGGGGTGCACGGCATCACCAATTTAATAAAGGGAGGGGCGCATAGCACCTTCCACTTTTAGATAAAAGGATACTTTATATAAGGAGATAACCCCTTAAGGCCGATCTCTCTCTCTCTCTCTATCAAGTTCTTATTCTCGGCTACAACAAAGAAAAGGGGCGGCCAGCAAAGGGAAAGATCAAGAAGGAGAAGAAGATTAGAAGAGAAAGACCAAGCGAAGGATAACCGAAGGAGTCGCGGAACCGATAAGTGATTCCGATTTTTGTTTAAGAACTAGGGTTATTTTTAATGGAAAAATGGACCATAGGGTTCGGCCATGGTGCATGGTCGAACCCCATGGAAAGACATGGGTTAGGTTATGGAATTTTAAAGGATTCATTTATGGAGGAACATTGATTAAATGGATGGATTGAAAACCATGGGAATTTATGGTTTAAATTTATAAATTTGAATGATGAAAACCCATGGGAGAGTTGGATAATTTTAAATGAAGATCATGGAAGATTGATAAAAAAAAAAGAGGGGGGTGAGGTTCGGCCATGGTGTATGGCCGAACCCCACCAAATAAAATTGAGGATGCATCATAAAATTAGAAACTCACCAATGTATGGATTAATTCTAAGAGTGAGGTTCGGCCATGGTGCATGGCCGAACCCCACTAGGATTTATTTATGGAGATGTATGAGTATTATGTTCATGAAATTAAGAAGATGGAAGTGGATTTGAGAATTATTTATATAGATTGAAAACCATAGAAAGTTATGATAATTTTAATGGAGTTGTGGTGGGGTTATTATTGAATTTTAATGGACTTAAATTAAATGGCCAAGATCACGAACCCCATGGAGTTGGATTAGTATTTTAATATAAGTAAATTTATTAAAATACAAGGATGGTTATTAATTTAGAAAGGATCTAAGGTGAAGATCAAATTAGTAACTTACTAATTATGGAACTTAGATTAAATGGAAGGTGATTCTAAATTTGGAAACCTTCTGTTTATGGAAGGTTGGCCATAAATGGCAATTTTGTAATTATGGACGTTGGTTGCTAAAATAGGAAACTTTCTAAGTATGGATTATTAATGTTATAATTGGAAATTATACACCATAGGGTTCGGCCAAAGTGTATGGCCGAACCCCATGGACCAAATTAAGGGATTTTATGGATCCAAGTGTAAAAATTAATATAATTGGAAAATTTATATCATAGGGTTCCAAAATGGTTGCCTGATAAGTTTTGAAATGAACTGAAAGCTCTGTGAATTGGTAAATTTTTTCTGGAAATCAAAACTCTTATTTATAACTTTCGAAAATCATTGTGCAAGTGATTTTCTACTGCAAATTACCGTCAGTGGGTGTCGGCGGTGTCAGCGGGATTTACTTTAACCTTTTTATTGTTAAAAAATTTGGTTAAAAAGTTTAATTTTTCTTCCTCTTTCCAAGCACTTAAAATTGGGAATACTTAGGAGATGATTTGATAAAATCTGACACCGCTATCGCGTTGAGAACGAGGGATTTATCTAGGGTTGTAAAAATCAGATTTTCATTTTATCAACCAAAAATCCTCTATTTTTACAAAAATAATGTTTCACCTAAAATCGGTGGTCTAAGCTTCCCTAAATTTTGAAACTTATTTTCTAGTGTTTCAAACCCTCAAATCAATTTTCTAAAAATACCAAAAGTTTATTTAAAACATAAATTGACTATGATCCAAATTAATTAATTTTTGGAATACGGGGTAGCTGTCAAACTGCAATATTTAGATAAATCATGTCTAAGCATCGTACTTCAGGTAAACGTCTGAAAATTTCGGAAATACTGTTGAGTAGAGTGTTCAAATACGTAGAGTGTGTGAAATTCTAGGTCTGACTATATCAGAAGAGTGGTCTTTCACACTCAATAAGTTTTTGACACACTATTAATAATTTTTATATAAAATAAAATATATTTGTAAAATGTCCAAAATACCCGCTGAAAGTTTATTGGGAATAAGAACAAAAAATTGACCCCAGAGAGGGGTGAATAGGTCAATCTAAAATCGTTGGTACTTTTTAAATTTACTCAATTGATTAGTTTAATCGCAGCGGATAAATCAATCAAGCGAGTTTGTGTTAGCAAATATAATGAAACAATCAACATAAGAAAATAGCTCTAACACCACAAACTAAAGGACGCAATATATGAAGTGGTTCAGTTCGCCAACGTACACCCACTGTTAGGACTCGCTCAACATTGAGTTATCCCGAAATTCACTATGTGGAGACTTGCACCCTCACAATTAGAGTAGGAATTCCAGCTCACTCCATCGGCTGTTAATTTCACCCACCATTATAGAATAGGAATTCCACCTATCCAATCAACTGAGAATTTCACCTACCATTGTGCCAGAGACGACGCTCTAGAATTGTTTATAGTGGTTCAGGACCAAATCCCCTTTAATCCACTTTCGGGACACAGGTTTTAAAATAAAATTAAAACAAAGAAGTACTTGCCTTTAAAACTCTTTCTCGCTGATGTGTGCTTCTTTAAGATCCCACTCATTAGTGCCGACGCTCCTCCTTTTAGCCGTCATAAAGCAATCACAATCTCAGGGTGACAAGGAAACTGGTTTTACCACGGGTTTCCTAGTTTATGTCTCTCCTATTTTTCTCATTTTCAAACTCAATTAAGAGATTGGTTGTTTATGATTTTCAGTATAAGAGTGTTGATCGTTCCTTAGAGTATATAACTCTTCTCAGCTCAATGAATATAGTAAAACGATCACCCAACACTCATATTTATAGAGGAGTTTTAACGGTTTTTCTATCTGTCCAGAACCGACAGGTCGGTGGCACCGATGGGTCGGTGTTCATATTTAATACCGTTCAACCACCCGACCGTTGTGCATTAAATGCACTCCCAACAGCTTTATTACTTCCCGGTCGACAAGTCAGTGTCGCCGATGGGTCGACAGTTATGGCACTGAGAGGTCGATCCATACGAGTGTCTCGATCTGAGGGAAAATCATGCTGACAGTAGTTTCAAGTCAGAAACCTATCTTATCCAGAACAACCTGTTGCCCTTTACTAAGGGGTTGGTCCTTTTACTCTCGATTGGATTTGAACTACCGATATGTCTGTTTTCTCGAGAGCGCATTTGAGTTCACTGTCCAGAACTCACAAGACCTTTATCGATGAGTCGTTGACCACGAGGGGTTGTGTAACTTCGTCACCGAGGGGTTGGTGCATATGAGACTTTTGGTCAGAAGCTTTCCAAGAATGACAGTTCTTTAATTCAGAACCTCTGTCAATATGGCCGACGAGTCCTTCACCACGATGGGTCGATCCTGTCTCCACCGAGGGGTCGGCGAGAACTACTGGTTGAGCTGACAGTGAAACCAAATACATATTTCCTAGTTGGGTTCCAATTCACTATTAAGCTTTCACTCTAGGCTTCTTTATGGTTTTACCATTTGTTCAACTAAGCTTGGGAATGTTCCTCTCTAAGGTGTGGGTACCACTTAAAGCCATCTATGACCAAATACTTGTTTTTGTTATTGCCATGTTGATGTGATTTGAACCTTGTGGAGTACGACTTGCATTCTTGATTATCTTGGGTCTTTAAGATTCTTAACAAGTGCTTCTTCCTGAGTCATGAAATTGACAAACAGAGACTCGGGAAGCCGGGGCACTAACAATCTCCCCCTTTGTCAATTTCATGACAAAACCTAGAAGCTATCCAATCATAAGCCCACATTTTTTACATTACATTTAATACAAAATATTACATCAATTACATATTCAAATGGTACAACAAGACTATGGTTTTCACATATTCTTGTTCAACTTACTTCAAATCATTATTCCCTGTTTAAGCACATACGCAAGCAACACTAGATAAATCAATAGAGGAGTCAATCCAAAACATAGGTTAAAGGACTAAACGAGATTTCCTAGCCAACAACACTACCAAGAGTTGAGAAGATTTGCTCTCCCAATCTTCTTGAGTTTGATCTCCCAAACTCCAAGCATTGACATTCTCCCCATGTCTATTTGCTTTATCATATTCCTCTCCTTTATGACTCTCTCTGTCTAGAGGCTCAAGCACTTCGGCATTACCATGCACTCCCCCATGACTAGTGCTTACAACTTCTACTAATTTCTCCCACATTTTATTATACAATTGACAAAGGTTTAGTAGATAGACCTCAGCAGCATTTCTTCTATACTTCTTGCATTTAGTGATTAACTAAGATATGTTGCAATACATGGTTCTCCCCCACGATTTACTGTACTTCCTTGTGCAACAAGGATTATTTTTCTTATGTTCAAGCTAAGTTCTTGTTTAGTTGATTTCTTCCATGGACAAACTCATTTACTTAGCTTCCCTAGAGTTTTTTCCCTATTCTCCAAGCTATCTTTTATAACTTCTTTAACTCATCTCCCCAATGGAGCAAGCTATAGTTTTCAGCTTCTTCAGATTATCTGCCCACAAACTTAGTTGCCTCTAAGTTCATTTTTCTCCAAGCTTTTTTTCAAATTTGCATCATCCTTCCTACACTGTCATGGTCAGTGACAGGTGTTAAACAACACATATTTGTGCTCTCCCATTATCCAAGGATGTGTGCCACCTTAGCCCGATCTATATCTTCCTAACATGTTAATATAAAACGAACTCATTTAATCATGTATGCCAGTCTCATTTAACAAAATCATGTTAACTTTAGACTTAGAGATAGAAGGCATACAAAACATAGTAATATACATATTACACAAAACCAAAACATATCATTTCATTAAAAAACAAAATCTGCATTTAGTACATATGGTTTAGATATGGACATTATAGATGTTTAGTCAAAGTATCAAAACAAATAGTTTTTAAAAAACAGAGAACACGAAAAACTACCCTACGTAGAGCCAACTTGAGGAGGTGCTGGAGGATAAGGAGATGGGGAATCTGGAAATCCGTCCGAGAGGGAGACTGCAGAAGCTAGATCCCGAACAGTCAACACAAGACTATCTGGACTTCTTTCAAGGTAGTTTATTCTTCTTTCAAGTTTGAAGACTCTCCTACCTAGATTGACGTCCTCTTGAGGAGGATACAAATATTCTTTTTCTTCCTCAGAACTGTGACTTTCCTCTTTACTAGTGTCATCAGGGATACCGACATGGTCTTCATTACCAATTCGAAGACCATTCCCTTCAGTATCTTGTCTCCTTTCTTCACGTCGTTCTTCGACGAAGATGACACATTTGTCAATGATGGGTTCTTCTTCCACCTCTAGTTGGATTTCCTATTGATCCTGAACATACTTAGGATCTTTAGAGCTCCCTGGGCAAGACCGAGAGGCAGACCTTTTGGTCTGTTTGGCACATCGACTAGCACGACTTGTTTCTCCTCGTTCTACAGAGGTCTTAGGATGTGTCTGAGCTGACATCTTCTTATGCATGGTTTTTCCTAGAGGGGATCCTCAACCAATAGTTTGAAAGTGGATGGATGACTTTGAAAGTAGTTTGTTATAGCACAAGTTAACACCTTTGAGTTATAAGATAATTGTCCTTAATTCACTGATATCACTTAGTCTAACCGTTCATCAAGTTCTTCTTCAAATCATGAAAATTTATTCTACATATGGGTAGGTTATCCACCACAACCATTATCAACATAAGTACTCACTAGTGATTTACATATATCACAAAATCCAAGCATGGCATTAAAATACATACATTATGCTATTATATGAGTTACCCATCAAAGAATTCCAATCACAAACATGATAATTCATTTGATATATATATTATTTATAACCATATATAAGTATGGGAAGTTACGAAGGCCCTATATTACACATATTGGACAATATTGATTTATCATATATTTTATCATACTTCAACACATCACAAATCTGTGAATTCTCAATTATAATAAACATATAATCATATGGAACTTGGAAAATTCATATATATGTATTCGATACAATATATTTACATTCATCACACATAAGCATAGAGAGGTCCGACCATAATCTTACCCAACTATATATTGTAATGTGCACAAAACAATATTAAATCAAACATTTTATCAAATACCTTATGAATATGAAATTCTACAAATATTTCCAACGTTACAAGTGTAATGCATTCTCCAATTTTACTCAATATTGTCAAATTCGAATCGTATCAGAAATTAATCTAGAGATATGAATTATGAATAAAAAATCGTAAAATTATAAAATTTATATTATATATTATTTCTCTCTTCTCCAAAATCATTTTATTAAAGTGCGTTATTATGATACGTGTATATGAACGAGATACTTGGAACTTTAAACTTTAAACTTTAAACTTTAACCCAATTTTCATCATTTTTGGGGTTAAAAATACATTTTTAACGATAAATTCTCAATAATAATTGAGCGCATAAATCGCATTTTTAATAAGGCAGCCTTATTTGAACGATATTTGCTCGGTAAAAACAGGCGATAGTTTTTACAATGCCGGCCACTAGGGCAATCCTCTAAATTTGAACACGAATGCGTGGATCTTTTCGTCTCTCTGCTCTTCTCCCTTTTTCCTCTACCGTTATAGCAGCTTTTGCTGCTGCCGCTGCTTCTACCGATCGCTGACGCTCATCGCCAAAGTTGTCGACGTCCGTTGGTGCCTGCCGCCGCCTTCCGTCACCGTCCGTTGCCATTGGCGCCTTTCAGGTCTGTTTTTTGTTTAATCATTCAAAACCCATTCCTCTTTCTCCTTTTTCCTTATCCCCATTCCCCACTCCTCTCTTTTTTTTTTGATAACCCCTCTCTTTCGGCAGAAGAAAATATTTTCAAAATCTTCTTCTTTCTTCGAAAATCCTTCCTGATTTCTATAAGACCTAACTCGCAAAGCTCTATTCCTCTTCTAATTTCTTCTCTCTCTGTCAAGAAAACAGAAACCTTTAGGAACGGAATAGTAAAGAGAATCTCTTCCCCTATTTTATAGCAATTTTCATTTATTTCGTCTTTTTTAAAAACGAAAATAGTTTTCTCTTTCTTTAAAAACTTTCTTTTTTCCTCTTTTCCTCAAATCTCTTTCTTTCTTCCTTTGTCCTAATTTCTTTCATTTTAAATAAAAGTTCCGGCTTCCCATCATGCTTCCTAATGTGTACCATTTCGTTAGCTGTCAACACTCTATCTAAACTTTGCCTATCTTCAACAAAAAGCTCGTTGGGATTCTCCAATAATGTCCTTAAGAACCTCTTTTAATCTCTCTGCCAAGACCTTAGCCTGAATTTTATAAATGCAACCTATGCGACTGATTGGCCTAAAATGAGACACTTCAGAAGATCCTCCAAATCAGGGTAATGAAGGAGTTTTTTAGACATTTATTAACTATACCTTTTTCGTGAAACTCTTCACGGACTCACAAGAAATCTGGAGTGACAGTCTAGATTTGAAGTGTATTGAAGCCTTGAATTGACACAAGTGTCAAGTCCAAAGCTCATGAAGTTCTTATGCAATTCACCAAGCTTCACACTCCAATTTGTAGAAAACGTATGAAATCCAAGCTTACATGTCGGGGGACTAGGAGTGAGACCTATTGGTGTTGTCAATGATGCTCTACTCGCCAAATGGCTTTAGAGACTTAGTTTTGATGAGGGGGCTCCTTGGAAATCTCTACTGATTGCTAAGTACAACATTGGAAACTTGGGGTGGGAATTTAACCCTCGTCCTAGGAAAGGAGGTGGTGTGTAGCTCTTCTTGGGATTCTTCTAAAAGCCGGCTCGGAAATTCAGCAAAGCCCCGAGAGAACCCGGATCCAAAGAATCGAATCGTCTAAAATCCTCGGACTTAGTTGTGCTCCTTGATCACCCCCCCGGATCTACGGCCAACGGGGCTTCAAGAAGATGAACCAAAACCTCTAAATTCTTACCGGACTAAGGAGGTAAGGTCGATGACTTAGGAGAATTGGCACCATGCAAAGTCACCTAAGAAACTAAGAACTCTAGAACTCTAGAACTCTACAGTTGAAGAATTCATTTAGAGATCTAGGATCAAATTCGCCCAGGGTAGGCACAAAATTGACCGAGACTCTTCCTTGAATTAAGAACTTAAAGACTAAGAAGAAACTAGAAGACACAAACACTTAATTCAACTAGAACTCAAACTAGAGAGAGAAGAATTTCGCCCAAGGGTGTGAAAATCTCAATTGTATTCTCAACTTGTGTGCTTTACAACAAAGGTGCAAAAAATATTTACATCCATCGTCAACATTGATCCCACCCACTTAAAATACAAAGAAATCTAATCCATTGAAAAAAAATCTCAAAGAAAGCATGTGACCGACTTCCTTCACGAAACTCACCCAAGCACCTACTTTCTTTATGCTAGCCTTGCTAAAAATTTGACTTTACTTCTCCACCAAGGATTCTCCATGCATGTGAGTTCAAATTCGTGTAAAAGGAAAATGTTTGGATTTGGGCAGCAAAAAGAGGCAATTGGTGCTCAATTAGGTTGATTTGGACCATTATGCCCATATGTCATAATCTTAGGCTGATTTTAGGTTAGTTGGGATGGCTTTTGAAGTTGTGGAGGCGGGTCTCGGGTACCAATGAATTTATCATACTCAATTAAGGCTAATTGAGCAATGGGAAGGCTATTGTCATCATGTGGATCATCAAATGGTTCAATCTTAGGCTCAATATCATGCATGATGTCGTCATCACTTTTTTGACTAATTGAGCAAAATATTTATCAACCTAGAAGAGGCAAAAAGTTTCATGTCTTTTGAAATTTGAAAGGTACACTTGAATTGATTTTCGTTGATGTTGTTCATGGAGTTGTGGGAACAGTATGTAATGAGTCATTGGTGTCACCATGGAAGACAAGCCCGTCACTTTTTTTTTATGAGGAGAAAATGAGCACTACATTTTCATCATAAAATTTACATTAACTAAGTGGCTTGATAAGTTGAGTATTGAGTTCTGAATTTTTGAACCATGCTTGAAACTAATAGAATACTATTTCATTTGATTGAACATGTGTCCACAGTAATCAAGCTGTTGATCCATGCAATCATACTCTTATTAGGACTGTCTTTAATTCATAATATAAGTTGATTTAGCTTTTCCTGGGCAGCAAGTTTTGGTATCATTTTTGTTTATTTTCCTTTTTTCCCACGAGTCACCCTTAAGAGCTAACATGCTTTGATTCCAAATTGATCTAGACTGGACCTGGTTAATTCTTCGGTTGAAACCACAACCATTTATTTGTTGGAAATTCATAAGCTCTCAAAGTTGCAAGAAAGATCTTAGAAAAAAATCCTCAAACAATTAAAACAACTCCAAGACCTCGTACACTTGTTTGTTGAAACAAGATCAATGCTCATATTAAATCGATTTTCCACTCAAAAGACATTGCAATCACAAGGCAATGATTGATTTATAACGCCCCTCCCTCTCCCACTAGCATCAAAGTAACATAATAAGGATGTTTGAGTGGGGAGAGAGGCGAGCGTCACGACGCGAGCCGAGTACGAGTCCGAAGACCCGACCCTCGACTGGCCCATCTAGTGCACGGACAAAAGTCCATTATCACATTTGGAACAGACTAATATAAACCTGTGGAAACATATAAAAATATTTGATGCATCTGATTGATATCCATTCACATTCCAAAGCAAAGTGTAATGATCCCACATAAATTAAATTACAAATATCAAGGCTAACACAAGTATCTAGGAGTTTATACATCAATAATTACATTTCCATTCTCATAACTCCGGCAAAATACATTATCTCAAAAGATAAACAAAATAACAAAATGAATTAGTTCTTCTTCCAAAATATCAAAATTGAGTAAATCTCTCCAAGCTCTTTCTTTTGCTTTCTTTCTATTCACGCTTGACTATTACTCGGCCTGGCCTCTTCTCCTTTCTCCCTATCTGCATTAGATTCTAAAAAGTGAAAAGAATTGTGAGCTTGGTCATACGCCCAGAAGGAATTCCAATTGAAACAGGTACAAACATGTCATGAAAAGCATAATATGTATATTTCATAACTTATTCATACCTCATTGAAAATCAAATGAAATCACATGTTAAAAATCCAATTATATCTCATAATGGAAAACAATACATTCAAATCCAAATCATGCTCATTTAATAATAATAATAATCATAGCACTTTCAACTCATCTAGAAATCAACATGAATTGTGATGCCATGGGTGCCATGAATCTATGCAAGCCCTTTCATGTCCCATGCATTGGTCAATCTTTTTTTCTCATTCAATGGTTATAACATTGGCCATTTATGTCTGTAGCTTTCTCGGGCACCGGCTGGGAGCTACTACCCAATACTAGCAATTTAACCGGGACTACCGGGGGAGTGCTACCCACCCATACTCTTGCACATGTTTTGAGACTTCTCTGACCCTGGAGCTTTTTGCCCACTTGTAATGCCATAATTTGTAACCCATGGACGCGGCTAATACAATGGTTGTTAATTTCATGTGTATAAGTACTTCCGAGATCAAAGTACGTCGTCCCTTTGTCTCGGTCTCATGCATTCCAATCCCATGCAAATGCATGAAGTACATGTCTATGTATGTTACTAAATCCATCCGATAATACCAAGTGAACTCATACTTTTCATAAATGAAAATACATTATTTTACTATACACAAAATCAAACATTCTATGCAATTATAAAATTGTAAAATTGAAATAAAATACTATACATATAATCATTATGGTACTTCAATAATGTAGGAAAACCTACTTGATTGGAGATGATCGACAGGGAAAGTGAATCACGAAACAACACGTACGACTCCTAAATCTCCTCTGGATCCTTAGGTTATTTCCATGGATTAAGACACAATAATCACATCATTAATTAATGTCTTTGGTTTCCAAATCTAATACTTATTATTTTCATTAATTACTACTTAGGAGATCAGATTTGGAGAATGCTATTGGTGCCCTATTAATCCCACATTAGTGATCGAAACAAGAGTGTGGGGTTAGGAATGAGACACTCTGATCACTGCCAGTTCGAAACTTGAGGTATTCTGTTCGGAACTTCTGAAGCTTCTTCCGAAGCTTCGGAACATCTGTGTCCCCTTCGGATCGTCTGAAGTTATATAGTCGTGCACTGGTAAATCAGGATGCTTGGAACTTTGGTCTCGGAGCTTCCGAACCAAGTTCCGAGACGTCGGAACTTCTAGACTCTTTCTCGGTACTTCTGAAACATGTAGATTTTCAAAATTACATTAGATTGCTCGGAACTTGGTCTCGGAACTTTCGAGCCAGGTTCCGAGACCTTGGGTCCTCTTTTGGACTTAACAGGGTTTTCTGATTTTTCTCAAGTATTTAGTCGCTTCGGGGGTTCACTGGTTTTCTCAGAACTTGATCTTGGAACTTTCGAGTCAGGTTCTGAGACCTCATTATCTCTCTATGACCTTTGAAACTTCAACAGTTCCCTCGGATCGCCCGAGACTTCGGAACTTCTCTCGGAACGTCCGAGACAGGTTCCGAGACCTGTCTTCTTCAGACAATCAGCTTCGGAAAACCGCAAAAAATTGCAGAATGGGCCGAGTTTCTAAAACTCGAAATCCAAAATGGTTAAGTCATTGGGCTTGATTTCCAAATCCAACTAGATGGATTAATTCTAGACCTAATTACCTTCATTTAAAAAAATTAATATGTTTAATTTGGTTGAGAAAAACTAAAGATCTTCACCTTAGAAAGGTCGTGTGTGGAAACCCATGTGTTTCCACTTTCTTCCAATTTCCATATTTCTTAACCAAATTCGTAATACACCAATTTTTTTAAACTTCCTAATGGTTTCTTATCATCATAAATTTGACATGCCTCGAGGATTTGCAATTTCGTTTGTGAATCGAAGGGGGCTCTGGTTGGATTTGGGGTTTTCTTCCTTCTTCTTTGTTTTCTTCATTCTCTCTTCTTTTCCTCTTGTTTTCTTCTTTGGGCACCAACGAAAGTGGAGGAGGGAAGAGAGGAGGAGGAGGGAGGGAACCGTGTAAACAGTATGAGGGTAAGGAGAAGGGAGAGTGCCCTGAGAGAGAGAGAGAGTGCCGTGTGAGAGGGAGAGGAAAAAGAGAGAGAGAACCGTGAGTGAGAGGAGAAAAAATGTAGAGGCTTTTTCCTCCCTTGGTTGACCTAAGTTAAGGGAGTGGGGTTGAGTGTGGTGTTGGGTCACACCTTTCTAAGTGGCATGCCATGTCATCGCGTATGTGGCACGATGCCACATCATCAATTTATTTTCACTAATTAATAATTCATCATATTACATAATATTAAATTAAATTTTAATCACTTAAGTAAATCACCCTTAATCTCACTTAATCATTAATCACCTTTCTAATTACATCAATTAATATTAAAATTTTCATAAATCCCAAAACTGAGTTTAAACCTCCAAAATTCATTTCAAATATTCCAAGAAAAATAAAATGGGTCCTAGAGTTAAAACTCCAGGTTGTTACAATACTAACACCTTTTGGAATTTTAGTCCCAAAAATTGGGTAAATGTGGGGTTTAAACAAACTTACATAAAGAGTTCTGGATGGTACATCCTCATTTCTAATTCTAACTCCCATGTTGGCTCTTCGTTGTCCTGTCTTTCCCAAACCACCTTGACAAAAGGAATTGCCTGATTCCGTAACACCCTTTGTTCTGCATCTATGATCTTGGTTGGGCTTTCGATGTAAGACACGTCACTTTATACATCAACTCTTGCACATCCAAGACATGTGATGGATCTGGATTATACCTCCTCACCATCGATACATGAAAGACATCGTGCATACTGGACAGTTGTGGGGGAAGTACAATGCGATATGCAACTTCAATCTTTTCAAGGATTGGAAAAGGCCAACAAATCTCGGCGACGACTTCCCTTTTTTTCCGAATCTCATTGGGCCCTTACATGGTGAGGGGCCTTACATGGTGAGACTCTCAAGAACACTTGGTCTCCCACTTCGAATGTCAAAGGCCTTACTCTCTTGTCAGCATAGCTTTTTTTGTCTGCTCTGTGCGGTCAAAAGACATTGCCTGATGGTCTTGATCTGTTTTGTAGTTTTTGCGACAAATTTCAGCCCATTGAAATGTAGCAGAAGCGGGGAAGAAATCGAAATAAGTCACTCTCGACGAAAGATCGGAACCCACACACACATAAGTTGATTCACACGTGTGGAGAGGGCTTTAAGTCACGCATGTGGGAAGGGTTGTCTCAAGTAGGGCATGCGAATGGGTCTTGAAGGCAAAGAGAAAAGAGGGATAAGAAAGGCAGCGGAAAGGGCAGCTTCTGGCGGCGGAAGTGGAGGACGAAAGAATCGAAGGGAGAAGAAGGAGAAGATGGAGAAGAAGGCTGGCAATAACTAAAAGGGACAGGTACCCGGCTGTAAGGAAGGTGAAGGGTTGTAACCAGAGGAAAAGCTGGACAGTTTGGAGCTGCGGTGACTCCGACAGGTTCTGGTGATGTCTGTAGGGATCAAAACTAAAGATTAGAGCAGCAGAAGGGTCTCACTATGTAACTGGAATGAAGCCTAGTCTCTTGTGATGGAATCCTGCTTGGGATGAAGCCCAAAGGTCGAGAATGGTGGCCGGAATAAACCAGCAGTAAGAAATCCTGCAACTAGGTAGCGAAACCGAAATAGACAGAGGTAAGCCTCTCCTTGGCTGATTCTATATTTCAAAAAATAAGGTGTCTTTCTTCACCTTTCTAATCTTATTTATAACTCAAGCTACCGACTATTACAAGACTCCTAAACCGACTGAAATTCCACCTAAGGTGGACTTCTAACTCCAGAAGTTTCCTATGACTTCCACATTAGATTCCTACTAAAATTAGAATTATAAAATAGGATTAACATACTAAATAAAAGTAAAATAGAAATTAAAATATTAGGACATGGACCTAATTCGAGATTAAGCTAGTGGGCCTAACGTCTTGTCGACCCGTCGTGAGTACATCTGAAAGCATTTATCGGCTGCCTGTTCTACATTACAAAGAGTGCAGCTTCACCTGCCTCAGTCCAACATACAAAAGATCTACAAGGCCTAGCATACAGTGCCTCGAAGGGTTCCATCTGTAGACTTGCTTGGTAGCTGTTGTTATATGAGAACTCCACTAATGGGAGGTGGTCTTCCCAACTGCCCTCGAAGTCGAGCATGTAAGATCTCAACATGTCCTCCAAAGTCTGTATGGTTCTCTCGGACTGACCATCTGTCTGTGGGTAAAAAACTGTGTTGTATAATAAATCTATCCCCATAGCCGTTTGTAAACTCTGCCATACTCTTCCGGTGAATCTACTATCACGGTCCGATATGATAGTCTTGGATATTCCATGCAATCTGACAATGTCCTTGATATACCGTCTACCCAAACTTTCCAATGAGTCTGTTATTTTGATAGTCATGGAGTGTGCAGACTTTGTGAGGCAATCACTCACAACCCAAATTGCATTGTTGCCCTTGGAAGATCTGGGCAATCCTGTCACAAAGTCCATGGCAATGTGTTTCCACTTCCACTTTCGTATGGAAATGGACTTGACTAAATCGGGTGGTCTCATATGTTCCGCTTTGACTCGTTGACATGTGAGACATTTGGAAACAAAGTCTGCAACATCTTTCTTAAGTCTGGACCACCAATATTTTCTTTTGAGATCGCGGTACATTTTTGTGCTTCCGGGGTGTATTGAGAATCTTGACTGATGTGCCTCTTTCAACAATTCCAACCTACAATCCTCTTTCAACAATTTTAACCTACAATCCTCGGGTACGTATACCCTGCCTTGGTACATAAGGCCTTGCCCCGACTGTAGTTTCCAGTCTTCAACTGTCTCTCCTCTTGTTAGCTTCTCCCATATTTCGGAGTCCTCTGTGCCTGTTCTATCTTCGATGTCATAGTGGAGTGTACTATAAGATTGTACACACATCCCCTATTAGAGATCTGAAGGTTCAGGTTTCTAATTGTTGACATCATCTCCCATTCTTGTCTAATCAAACTGGCCACTGTCATACAACTGAGTGCATCTGCTACTTTGCTTGCCTTGCTCGGGTGATGATGGAGAGCAAAATCATAATCCTCAAGGTACTCCATCCACCTCCTCTGTATCATGTTGAGCTCTTTCTGTCCAAACAAGTATTTGAGACTCTTGTGATCGGAGTAGAGTTCAAACTTTTCTCCATAGAGATAGTGCCGCGAGCTTTTGAGTGCGAACACTATTGCGGCTAACTGAAGGTCACGGGTGAGATAGTTCCGCTCATGAATCTTCACCTGCCTAGAACCATAGGCGACAACATGTACCCCTTGATTGAGTGAAGATCCCAATCCTTCATCTGAAGCATCACAATACACTGTGTACCCTTTGCCTCGTTCTGGAATGATCAAGATGGGAGTTGTCATTAGTCTTTCTTTCAACTCTTCGAACCTCCTGTTGCACTGATATGTCCATTCGAACTTGATTTCTTTCTGAGTCAATCGGGTGAGTGAGGCTGCAATTTTGGAAAAGTCTATGATAAACTTGCGGTAATACCCCGCGAGACCCAGAAAACTTCGGATCTCTGTGACGTTCTGAGGTGGTTTCCAATCTTTCACCGCAGCTACATTTGCCTGGTCTACTGCTATCCCTTCCGTTGTCACTATGTGTCCCAAGAAGTTGACTTTAGACAACCAGAATTCACATTTACTTGCCTTGGAAAACAATCTGTTGTTTCTCAAGGTATCCAAGACAATCCGCAAGTGTTCGGCAAATTTTTCTTCACTTGTGGAGTAGATGAGAATGTCATCTATGAATACAATTGCAAACTTGTCTAAGTAGGGGCGGAATATCTAATTCATTAAGTCCATAAAGACTGCTGTAACGACCTCTCCCGCTAGCACAATATTGTCCGCTTTGGGCCTATATATGGACCTGCACGGCTTTCCTTTGGCGAGCTTACCCACTGTTGCTCCCAAAAGGTCTTGTCCGGGTATCAGAGTACACAACGACACAATATTGTCCTCTTTGGGCCCTCGGGTAGAGCTTCGCTCCATACCTGGCAACCCTCAAGGTTTTGTTCCTATCACATGGCCCATACACGTCCATTCTTGTCTACGAGGCCTTGTGCTAGAAGGAGGAAGGCTACTACTTATATACAAGGGAATTTCCAATGCCACTAGTAATGTGAGACTTTTTAGAGCAGAATATTACAATCTACACCCTTTAAAGCCAGAGCCGTCCCCGGCTTTGCACACACAACAACCAAGCCCACACCCTCAGGCAGAGAGTTGAACCATGCTCTGATACCATTTGTAACGACCCGTCCCGTTAGCACAATATTGTCCGCTTTTGGCCTACACACGGACCCGCACGGCTTTGCTTTGGCGAGCCAACCCACTGTTGCTCCCAAAAGGCCTTGTGCTAGAAGGAGGAAGGCTACTACTTATATACAAGGGAATTTCCAATGCCACTAGTAATGTGAGACTTTTTGGAGCAGAATATTACAATCTACACCCTTTAAAGCCAGAGCCGTCCCCGGCTTTGCACACACAACAACCAAGCCCACACCCTCAGGCAGAGAGTTGAACCATGCTCTGATACCATTTGTAACGACCCGTCCCGCTAGCACAATATTGTCCGCTTTGGGCCTACACACGTACCCGCACGACTTTGCTTTGGCGAGTCAACCCCACTGTTGCTCCCAAAAGGCCTTGTCCGGGTATCAGAGTACACAATGGCACAATATTGTCCTCTTTGGGCCCTCGGGTAGAGCCTCGCTCCATACCTGGCAACCCTCAAGGTTTTGTTCCTAGCACATGGCCTATACACGCCCATTCTCGCCTAGGAGGCCTTGTGCTAGAAGGAGGACTGCTATTACTTATATACAGGGAATTTCCAACGCCACTAGCAATGTAGGACTTTTTGGGGCAGGGTATTACAACTGCCGTCGCATTTGTCAATTCGAAGGGCATCACCACACACTCATATAGCCCATATCTGGTTCTAAATGCTGTCTTTTCTATATCCTCTTCTTTGACCCTGATCTGATGATAGCATGACATGAGGTCTATCTTGGAGAAGTGGCTAGACCCTCTTAGCTGATCGAATAAATCATCAATTCTCGGCAGATGATATTTGTTCTTGATTGCTTTATCTCTTCCTTTGTCCTTGTATGTCCAATAATAAATTGTTATAAGGAGCTTCACTTACCTGCACATTTCTTAAGTAATGATTCCCTTTTTTTTTTGAGTGGTAGCTGTGGTGAACTATATTAAAAGAAAGAGAAAATACACGAGGGGGGCTAAGAGGCTTAAACCTCGGAAGAAGATACAAGTTTCGACATAAAAGAGAGAGAGCAAAATAAATCAAACTACAACTAGAGCATGCTCTATAAATGCAATGTAGAATCCCCATAGATGTCTTAACCCCTCAAACCCCTAGAAAGAGTCTCGCCCTCATCTTTATCTATTGTCCATTTGGCTAAAAGGTTTGCATCTCCGTTTGCCGATCTTCTAACAAGTAAGGAGGAGACTTCTCTCCTAGCGCACAAAGCATTATTATCTTTGGCTACTGTTACCAGTTTCCAAGGTGGTTGCTTTGACCCCCTTGCTCACTTAATTGAATTCACCAAATCTCCCTCAATTATTAGCTAATCATGACAGCAGTCTACCCACAAAGTCAGGGCTCTTCTAATGGCTAACAACTAAGCTCTCCTGATGATTCCTTTTCTAAATAGTACAAATGGCCAGTGTTGGCTGATGATATTTGCTCTTCTTCATTATCATTTTCTTCTTTCATATTTTTTTTTCCCAGAAATTTGAAAAGAATAAATTGGTTCAATGGATGGAGGTTCAAATGTGTCTGCAGAATCGGCCTTGTCTTGTGCTCGATGTGGCAAACCTGCCGATCTACAGTATGTGCTTCCATCTTAACTGAAGATTTCCTCTTTACATCTAAATGCAGGAAAATTCTAGATGAAATGCTCTGATTAGCATGTTTATAGTTGCATATATGTCTATTTATCTTACTTTTCCTTTGTTCCCTCCATCTTTACACTATTATTCTTCTGTATGCAGATGTCCCAAGTGTTTAGAGCTGAAACTACCTAGAGAAAGTGCTGCTTTCTGGTTTGTAATCCTTCCTGCTTTATGAAGCATTAATTGCATCTTATTCTGTCCAATTTTTATTTCTTACTAACTACTTAAAAAAACTATTTGAAAAAGGAAAGAAAAGACATTTGTTTCTTACTAAACAAAAAAATTGTTTCTTACTGAAGTAGGAAAAAATTATTTCCATGAGTGGGTGGTATAATTACCTAATCTATATTAATAAGGGTTTGAAGGTTGATTTGTTTTATCAAAATCCTCTTAACATTGCGCCTATTTGGCCTAATTGCACATTTGGATAACTTAGAATTGACACTCCAATTTCTGTTAACTGATTGCATTGAGTATGTATCTTGATCTTTTCACATATGGTATTATGAAAAGATTATTTTTCTTGACATGGATGAGAAATTTCCCTTGTTGAAAACGAGTTCTTGGAAAACAGTGATAAGTAATTACTTTAATACTTAGTTTATGGGCCTTTAAGATTTTTGTCTCTTACATTTTATCATTATTTGATATATCTGTCTTTTATTACCCATTATGGTGTCTGAATTAGTTTATTGGATGTATGGATCTTGTGAACTGATTCGAACTTGTATGAGATGAGAAAAAGAATTGACACATTGAACTTGTTAACTTTGAGTAGTTCAAAGTGGAAATGAACTAATTCAACCTCATGTGTCATGAGGAAATTGATGAACTTCGACAAGTATGTTTGCAATATTGAATTTGAATTCGCCAAATGTGGGACCAGGCAAGCATGTTGCGTTGTTGTTGAAGGTTCAAGGTGTCAAAAGGTAACACCTGCCGTTGAAGTGAAGCTGTACCAGTTGCAAGTGATTTAGTTCTATTTGACGGTTGCAAGTGATTTCAGTCTAGTTAACATCATAGATCCTTGATGTTTCTTGGTGGTAACAATCTAAAATGGATTACTTGCTAAAGGTTGTTGGAATTCTATTCATTTTAGTATCTAACCAAGAAGATTGACCCTTGAATCCTTGATTTATTGTTGGCTCCAACTTCAAGGGAAATGATACATTGGCTTTTTCACCCGTCCTGTGATTTGTTTGTCCAATGATCTCAACCTTAGTTGCCCTCTGTTTGGCGATTGTAAAGGTGGGTGCGCAAAAGGAAATTTAAAAGACAGCTACTAGTTTGAATTGGGATAAGCTTTGATGTCTTTCACAAATGAGTCATTGATTATTGATCAAAATCGCGCATTGCCACAAATTCTCATGCCCTTCATTTTCCACTTTTCTCCTTTTTTTCTTTTGACAACTTGAGTCTAATTTGGATTTTGTAGTATCTTGTTTTTCACATTTTTATATATGTCTGCTAACAGTTCTCAAGAATGTTTCAAGGCATCATGGAGCTCTCATAAAGCAGTGCACTTGAAGTCAAAGTTGTCCAGCCTAACAACAAGTACACCAGATGAGCAAATTTCAGCTGCATTAAGTGATGGTTGGCTTTATTGCTTAAAGAAAGGCCAGGCTCGAACATCTAAACTACCCCATTTTGATTGGACCGGGTATTTATTGTGAATTGTTTTTAGATTTTTTCCTTGAAGGTTTTATTATTGATGGTTGTGATGCTATGACCTTAATATATAACGAATGCTGCTTTGAAGATGAAGTCTTTGGTCATAGTGATATAATTTGGTTAGATTGGATAAAACATCAACTTCTTTTGTTGAACTTCTTTAACTAGGGGTTGATTGGGAGAAGTCTTTTTGAAGATCCTCTCAAGTAAGGGATCCTAATGCGTAGCACTCCATATTCCACTTCCACGTTTTTTTTCTTTGCCCAAGTTTTAGTTTAAGCTATTTTTAGATGAGGGTATTAATGTAAATTTTGAGTTTCTTTATTTTAGGGTAAGGTAATCTTATATAAGCTCCTGTTGTATATTTTCGTTGCTAATGAATAAAGGAATAAGAAGAATCGATTTTGCTTGGCAAAACTGCTCTACACACGGTATTGGTGAGGAACCTTGGAACTCTGGTGAGAAGCTGCAGGAATTTGGCGAGAAGCCCCGAATGTGTGAAATCTTCAATCCCCTACATGTATTTTCTCTCTCTCTCACATCTCTCTCTTTCTTCTTTCTCCTTTCTCCTTCTCTCTATTTTCGTTTTTTTTCCACAACCTTTGCCGTCCCCCTCCATCCCATCTGTCCTCTTTGTCGTCACCTCCTAAACCCCCTAGATCTCCTTGCCGCCATTCACCCACCCTCCCTTTGTTGCCGCCCCCGCCTCCTCTCTATCTACCTATTTTCCACCACCTTTCCCAGCCCCTAAAGCTATTGTCGTTTCCTTTCTAAACCCACACCCTACTGTCTAAGCCCCTCCTTGCTGCTGCAACCTGTCCTAATCCCAAAACCATTTTCCTTAGCCTCAGATATGCTATCACCAACCCCCCTAAGGCCTTCCTTACCTGTCGCCACCCCTTCTTGGAGCGTCCTCCTGCTGCCATTAACCCATACAGACCTTACATTGCTGCCGTTCCTCCTTAAGTTCTTTCCCCTTTGCCGTTACATGTTACAAACTCCATACCTATTGCAGAAATCCGTCCCGTGCCTTCTTTTTAATTAACCCTAACCATTAGGGACCCATTTAGCCTTCCTCTCTTAATACCTTAGCCCCCTACCCCTTTACCCACTTCAAGCATTAGATCCTTTACCACCCTTACCCATTTTATGCCCTAGGCCTACAATTCCAATAAACTCGTAAATTTTGAGAGATCCACATCTTGAGTCACAATTTGGCCTGGTAAGTTACATAATTGTTTATATTAGATTTTCAAAAATTACTTTGATTATTTGTGTTAAATTTATATTAATTAATTGTTAGTATTGATCGGATTGATTAATTTCAGCCCATTTTAGATTTAGGTTGCATTATTTTCATCCATTTTAATCTTTTCATAACCACATTAGGCATTTAGGGTTACCATATCCCCTGTTCTGCATCAAATTTGGTATCAGAGAAGGTTATGGTGTTTCTTTAAACATCCATGGTCTTAGGTTCCATCATATTTTTGTGGAATTTTTTTTTTTTTCATCATTACGTCACTCTTTTCATTCATCGCATTTAGAGTGGACAAAGGAAGGACGACAGTGGCTATGGGACAGATCTGGGTAGATTTGGACCTGTAAGGGTGGCGGAAAGAGTGGGAATATGGACTGGTAAGGGGTGGCGGAAAGGGTGGAAGGGTCAGGCATGGGATATGGCAATGGCGACTGTCCAGAATGGGAGTGTGGGTGGTAACGACTGTAGTGAGCGGGTTTAGGGCTCACGGAAGTCACAGTGGGAAGATGTATGGGTCACGGTAGCTAGTGGTATGAGTGGTAATGGCGGAAAACGGGTTTGGACAATGGAAAGGGGGCGAAAGGCTATGGAAGGAAAAAAAAAAAAAGAAAAAAGGAAAAGAGAGGAGAGAAAGAGAAGAAGAAGGAGAAAGGGAAGTAGAGTACCTGGATGGGGATGACTTCTACCTGCGACTCGCCGTCGCTTCTCATGTATTCGGTTGTTTCCTTCCGGTCTTCCTTCGTTCCTTTTTGCTCTCTTATTCTCCCGTTCCTTTTCTTCTCTGTAATCTTCAAAATGCTGCCTCTGTTTAATTGCAAGAGGATTATAAAAACCCTAAATAACTTAAGTTGTTATTGGGCCTGGTTGGGCTGGGCTTGACTCGGTCACCAACCCCCATTAACCCCTCTCTATTTCCGCCCCTCCCCATATTCCACCTCCAGCTTGCCGCCAGCCCCTGCCGATCCTTCCGCTCTCCCTTTCTGCTGTCGAAACTCCCCTAGACCCCTCCCTCTTGCTGTTGTTCCTCAAACCCAACCCCTTCTTAACTTTCTTATCCTCGCTACAATGGTTTTTCACCTCATTCACCCTCATATACCGCTGGTCCACGCTGGTTTTGTCATAATTTTGACACCAGACAACCATACTTAGCTTAGTTTGATGATAGATCTATTTATTTGTGGAATTGGACATGTAATGGCTCAGGTTAACAAAATGGTTATGGTAATGATAGGATATATGAATCGTATGATTTTGCGATTTTCGATTTACGATTCACACCCATACACCGATTTCGATACGATTCGAGTTCGATAAAATTGGAGAATGCCATACACTTGGAGCATTGAGAATATTTGTAAAATTCCATGCTCACAAGGTGTGGGATGATATGTTTGAGTGAATGTTGCTTTGTGCACATTCCAATGCATAGTTGTGTAAGGTTATGGTTTGACCTCCTTATGTGCCTATGTGTGATTGATATGAATATATTGTATCAGATACATATGTATGAGTTTCCCAAGTTCCTTATGATTAGATGTTTACTATAATTGAAAATTCATAGATTTATGATGTGTTAAAGTATGATAGAATGTATAATAAATCAAGATTTCCTAAGATGTGTAATGTAAGACCTTTATAACATCCCATACTTGTGTATGATTATGAGTAATGTATGTATCAAATGAATTCTCATGATTGTGATCGGAATTCTTAGATAGGTAACTCATATAATAAGCATGATAAATATGTTTTAATGCCATGCTTAGATTATGTGATGATGCGTACATCACTAGTAAGTACCTATGTTGATAATGGTTATGGTGGAACGACCTAACCATGTGTAGAACGAATTTCCATGATTTGAAGAGGAACTTGATAAAGGGTTAGACTAAGTGATATGGGTGAGTTAAGGTCAATTATCTTAGAACCCAATGGGGTTAACTTGTGCTACAATGGGGATGAGCTAACATGATTGAGAATGCATGGAATGTAATGTAAATGAAAAGAAAGGCTTGTTTGATTTCCTCAAAGTAAAAGTAGGACCACTTCCCAATGTTAACCCAAATGTAAAAATGATGAACTACGGTTGATCTGATCCACTATGTGGTACGTAGGCAATTGAGAGCATTGTGCCTCAGCTCGATCAAAAGAAGCATTGTGTCATCCATTTATATTTAGGATGATGTAAGATGTTGATCAAATGTGAAGGGTATAAAGGGATTTGTGAGATATACCTTCCCTAATATAGACCCTAATGCTAGATGTTAGATCCCTCGAAGGCGGCCCGAAGAGGTTATTATGCCTTGGGAGTTCCGATATGATGAAACATATATGTTTGTTCTCGAGTAAAGTCTAGAGTGGCTAGAGAACTGTGAAAATTCTTAAGATGAACAGATAAGGGCTTTGGCACTGAGATGTACGTGCCTAGATCACTTGATTATTTTGAGACGTGGTATGGGTATGTCCCTCACATGATGATTATATTGAGACGTGGTATGGGTATGTCCCTCACGTGATGATTATATTGAGACGTGGTATGAGTGTGTCCCTCATGTGATATTGATGATTGAGACGTGATATGGGTGCGTCCCTCACGTGATATTGATTATATTGAGGCGTGGTATGGGTGCGTCCATCACGTGATATTGATAACGTTATGCCTCAGTCCGTTGAAAAAGGAAACTGTCCGATCAGTAGATCATTGTGTCTCACATTTGTATAGGTAAAATGATGAGATAAGTATATAGATTCCATGAGTAAGGTCTAGAGTAGTCGTGAGACTGTGGGAGCCTCCATATGAACCTATGGAGACTGTGGCATTGAGATCTATGTATATGTGACTTGGTCACTTGATATTGAGACGTAGTATGGGTACGTCTCTCACGTGATTATGATGGTTGACTGACCGTTCCAGAGAGGTATTCGGGACAGTGGGGTCGGCTACGGAGACTTGGTCCCGTAGGTTGCCGTCGAGGAGTAGGTCCCTCACATGCTACGCGCTGGAGGGCGCTCTCACGGCTATTTAGCACGCTTGATGTGCGTTGATGCGTAGAGCTAGATACTATTTTATCCCATGGGGTGGTGATAGTTTCATTAGACGCGGTCTGACCGCCTTAGAGCTTGACTGAATCACCCTTGAGGTGAAGGGATGCAGGGTGAGGTAGACTTGATCACGCTAGTCGTGGGTCTCCCGCTTAGTAAGTCATGGGCCCTAAGCCTTGTTAGGGGTCGTGGTATATTTATGATATGATATGATGATTTGATATTTTTTTCACAGTCACGTAGTGATTCATTCGAGTGTTGTTCCTATGGATAGAAGATCTCATGGTAGATGATGTGCCTCTGGATTATTTATGCCCATGGAGGGATTATATTCATGGATGGTTATTACCCATGGATAGATGATACTAACTGATAGAAAATTACAAGGGATGGATGATGAATCCCATGGATGTTGTTCCCATGGTAGACATATTGGATTCATGCCTAGATGTTGATTATATGGTGGGCATATTAATCCCATGATAGATATAGTGGTCCCATGGTAGACGTATTGGTCTCATGGTGGACGTCACGGTTCTATGGATAGATATTATTTTCTCATGGATAGTTATTCCCATGAAGGACTTTGTGACCATGGATGAGCATTGTATACCGTGGATAGATATTCTCACACAGGGCATTGATTCCATAGAGGATTTGACCCATATTTAAATTATTGTCCCTGAGGAGGGATGTATTTATTTTCGGGTATAGGTCCCATGGTTGAGATTTATCCCATTTGTGCCATTAACCTCATGGTTGACGGTGTTCCCATGGTTGGTATAGACCCGTGATTGGCTAGACCCGTGATAGATGAGATCTATTCTATTGATGAGACTCATTATTAGGGTAATTAGAATGTCTTGATGTGACATCATGAATAGCACGGGGTTAGTGCCATGAAATACACATGAATTGAGAACTACGCAGGATCTGATTTCCATTTGAGTACGTAGGCAGCTGATAATTCAGTTCGATCAAATCAAGGGTCCAATAAGTCCTGTGATCCGTAGGAATCTCGCAACACGTGTAGGTGTCACGTATTTGGACTATGAGTTGTGTATGCTTAAAAAAAAAAAATTTATTATTGTTTCTCACTTGTCTGTTGGGTCGGGCCGTGACAGGACTAGCCCCTTTGTTTTAATGGTCTCATGATTTGAGTTGTAGCTTGGTCTGGACATAATATAATTTCCTAGGTTGAATTTCAACAATCGCATGACTATGTGGTAGGTTTTATATCATTTTATTGTGATAATTAATTGATTGATTAATTTCAACCTATATTAGATTTAGGGTGCATTATTTTCACCCCTTTTCATCTTTGCATAACTACATTAGGCATTTAAGGTTATTCTATACCCTGTCCTGCATCGTAATGACACCTCATGTCTCTTAGCCATCAACACGGTAATGAAGAGAATTTGGTTTCACACCACTTGGTTGACAAGTTGCAGCTTCCTGTCCAGCAACATCCTCAGCTGTACCCTGCTCGTTAGATTGATGATGATTGTTCCAAGTAGGTTACTTTACAGTGTTGAGCCCCATTCTCCATTGGGAACTATAGGGGCTTTGCTTTGTGCGATGTGATTGACATGGATATATGCCATTTGTTACTGGGCGGCCGTGACAATTCGATGTTGATGCTGTTTATCGGGCCAAACCTATGAAGCACGGATACTCTGAAACCATTCGAGTATCCGTGTCGGGTACGTTTCCGACACGGATACGGTTCGGATACGTGCTGGATACGTATCCAATTAAATAAAACATTTTTTAAATACGGATATGTCACGGATGCGGCAGCAGACACAGAGGGATAACTTTGTTCGTATGTATGAATTATCTCAAACCGTTGCCACTCTCCGAAAGGGAGAGTTGTCCCTTATCCAGTACTATTCGGCTATGCAATCCTGTTGGTTGGAGTTGGATTAGCTTCAATCACTTACATTTAAAGATTCTGAAGATACTCTGAAATTTCACAAGTATGTTCAACAACAACGGATCTTTGCGTTCTTCGTTGGCCTTAACTCTGAGTTTGAGCCTACACGGGCCCAAATTCTTAGGCAACGACCTCTCATTCTCTAGATGATGTCTATTTTGCCTTACTTCGTGATGATCGGCGTCGTCTTGTTATGACTCCTATGCCGGCTGAACGCTTTACTCCTTCTCCGACTCATGGGCCTCCAGCTTCCCATTAGCAAGGATCCTTCTTTTGATCCTCGCAAAGACACCAGAGGCTTACGGAAGAAGGGAACTTGGTTCTGCACCTATTTTAAGATGAATAACCACACCATTGATTCCTACTACAAGCTACATGGGCGACCTAAGTGAGCCAATCTCTCTTCTGTCCCTGTTGCTCCTCCTTCCTCTGCTGTGGCATGTGATAACGTCCCTGTGACTGGACATGACCTTAACTTCATACTGCAATGACTGGAGCGCCTTCACTCCTCTGAGGTTTCCAATGCTGTCTCCTCTACCCCAGGTACTGAATCATCTGCCCATCATGCCTCTCATCATTCACGGATTGTCGATTCTGGTGCTACTGACCATATGGCTGGTATCTCCACCCTTTTCTCTTCTATTTCTCCTATTTCTTGTGGTCAGGTCAAATTAGCCAATGGCTCATACACTGATATTGTTGGGAAAGGGACGGTTCCAGTTTCCAGTTTGTCCAAATTTGGATTCCCTCTGTTTTGCATGTTCCACATCTCTCCCACGATTTGTTATCTGTTAGTGCCTTGACTAAAAATTTGAATTGTTCAATCACTTTTTTTCCTCACTTTGTTTTCCAAGATCTGACCACGAAGCAGGTGCTGGGTGGTGGTCTATGTCTTCTTGACTCTCGTTATGACAGCTCCGAAGCTTGTTCTACCTCTTCTTCTTCAGATGTGTGGCCGCGGCATTGTCGTTTAGGACATTCTGCCGAATCTGTTCTAAACAGCTTGTTCCTAATTTATCTTTTACTCATTTTATATGTGCATATTGCTAATATGGCAAGTATGTTAGAAATCATTTTCCCCCATCTATGAATAAAAGTTCATCTATTTTATTTTCACTTATTCATTCTGATGTTTGGAAATATCCAACTGTTTCTCGCATTGATTTTCGTTATTTTATTACCTTTATTGATGATTTCTCTCGCATGACATGGATATATTTGATGAAATAAAAATTTGAGGTTTTTGATCACTTTCAAATATTTTACCAATGGGTTCACAATCAATTTGGGTGTCAAATTCAAGTTCTAAGGAGTGATAACGAGGGAGAATATTTGTCACACTCTTTTCTTAATTTTTTGCAAAAGCATGGCCTCGTGCTCTTTTGTCCTTCTACACCTCAACAAAATGGTGTAGTTGAACGAAAGAACCGTTACCTTCTTGAGGTGGCCAGATCTCTTATTTTTACCATGCATGTACCATAGATCGTTTGTCCTTACATAAAACCATTCCTAAAATTCTCTTATATGCCTTTGGGTGTGTTTGTTTTGTTTACAATTTATTTGACCATAAACTTTCTCACTGCGCTGTGCAGTGTGTTTTTTTAGGTTACTCACCTTTTCACAAAGGCCATAAGTGCCTTGATCATATCACTGGGAAAACATACATATCCATGGATGTCACATTTTTTGAGCGGGACTTATATTTTTTAGCCTCTTCTACATCTTCTCCTTCTCCTGTTCTTCCCATTGTACCTGCAGATCTTCCTTCTCCAAGTCCACCTAAACCTCTTTTGGTGTACCAATGCAGACAGTCTCGGGTGCCATCTGCAGCTGACTCCATCCATCCATCTGCAAGTGCTTCAGATCCACCAGTTTCTGCCTCTTCTGATCTTCTTATTGCACTTCGCAAAGGTAAGCGCTCTTTTACTAGTCATCCCATTGATCGTTTTGTCTCATATTATGCTATTTCACCTTCCTATCATAGTTTTCTCACAGCATTGGGCAACATTAAGATTCTCAAGAGGATCGATACGGCCCTGAAAGATCCCTCTTGGAAAGTAGCCATGGATGAAGAGTTAGCTGCTTGTGAGAAGAACAATACATGGGAGATGGTCTCTCTTCCCCCAGGCAATACTTCAGTTTGGTGAAAATGGGTTTTTTCCTCGAAACATAATCCAGATGGTTCTATTGCACGCTATAAGGCACGACTACTAGCCAGACGCTTCACATAGACTTATGGAGTTGACTACTATGACACCTTTTCGCCTGTCACCAAGATTAACTCAGTGCACATTTTGCTCTCCCTTGCAACCACTTATACTTGGCCCCTGCACCAGTTAGATGTGAAGAATGCCTTTCTCCATGGTGATCTTCAGGAAGAAGTTTATATGCTTCCCCCTCAGGGATTTGTCAAGAAGGGGGAGCCTCTTTCTGTTTGCAGACTCAAGAAGACTCTCTATGGTCTTAAGCAGTCTCCCCATGCCTGGTTTGAGAAGTTTAGCAGTGTCTTGCTACCTTATGGCTTCATCTGCTGTTAGTTAGATCATTTAGTCTTTACCTACTGTCTCTACTCAGTTGTGATGATTTTGGTGGTCGATGTTGATGATATTGTACTAACCGGTAACAATGATGAAGCTATTTCTTCTTTCAAACAATATCTTCAACGGACATTTAATATTAAGGATTTGGGGTCTCTCCGGTATTTTCTTGGAATTGACGTTGCTCGGTCCTCTCGTGGCCTTTATCTCTCTCAGCGCAAGTATGCCCTAGATCTCCTCAAGGAAGCTGGCTATTCTAGTTGCAAACCTGCGGATACCCCATTGGATGTGAACATTAAGTTTTCTTCTTCAGATGACACTCTTCTTGATACACCCAGTTTCTATCAGAAACTTGTCGGCAAACTCATCTATCTGACCATCACGAGACCAGACGTATCTTATGTTCTTGGTGTCGTCATTCAGTTCCTGCATGAACCACGAGACACTCACTTTCATGCCGTGTTCCGAATCCTTTGATATATTAAGGTTCATCCCGGCCGCGACTTTTTTATGCACACCAACCTACTTGTCGGTTCGCAGTTATTCTGATGCTGATTGGGCCGGCTCTCCAGATGATCGCCTCTCCACTTCTGGATATTGTGTTTTCTTGGGCTCCCATTTAATTGCCTGCCGAAGCAAGAAACAATCCGTTGTCACTCGTTCCAGTGCTGAGGCTGAATATCGTGCCATAGCTAATACTGCTTCTGAATTGTTGTGGTTTCGCCAATTCCTTACTGAATTGGGCTTTGCTCCTGCTGATTCACTCATCATGTTTTGTGACAACTAGGCTGCCATTCACATTGCCTCCAATATAGTTTTTCATGAGCGGACTAAGCACATTGAGGTTGATTGCCACTTTCTTCGACATCATATCTCAGAAGGGCGAATTTTTACTCATCTGCAGTCTAAGGATCAACTGGCAGATATCTTCACAAAATCAGTTCCCCGAACTCAGCTCGATTCGGTCGTGAGCAAGCTGGGTCTACTTGACATGTTCGAACCAGCTTGACGGGGAGTGTTGTGGGGCCCATATGTCTAGAGTGGGACTCACATATATGTCTAGATACAATGTAAATTGAAAGTCAATACAACAGATGTAATTGATTTGATACTTAGGTATATTTCTCTTTTTGGTTCCTTAATTATCTCTCTCTTTTCTATTTAAATATTGTATCCTCTAAGAGGAAAACATATCAATACAATTTAGAGAATAATTATTCTCCACATCTCCTTATTTTTTCCCTTTCTTTTATTATTAAATTCTACATATAGCACGATCTGCGACTTTCTGGCTAAGGTTGGAGTGCAGAAGCGGCGACCGGCTTTAGAGCTCTGCTGATTTTGGGATTGACATTTGGGGTTTACGGGGTCCAGGGTTCTTATTCAGGAGTCTAATACATACATTCTCCTTATTATGTCGTTATGTTATACAAGGCGGTTTTTATCCGTGTATTTCTTCTTTTAATGAATAAAATTCCCTGCTATCTTTGCTTCCAAAAAAATAAAAAAAATGTGGCCTACTTTTATAGCTTGTTAGACTTAAAAGTAGCTTGTAATTTTAGAGCAATGCATATCCAGTTTGCAGCCACTTTCCCAGCTCGTCTTTGTACGTTATCCTTTGATTTTTCTCTCTTTCCACTGATGATTGCGTTAGCAGCTTAAATTGCTACTTTTTCCATTGAAAACCATAAAATTCTCAGATGTATGTATGTATGCACTCTTGCACCTGAGAATTTCACTATATATTTATATAATCTTTTGTGGAAAACAATGTTGAATCTTATGATTCTATAATCTACAATTTAAGACATAAAACAGTTTTATGATATGATTCAATTTTCACAACATTGTTCTACATATTCTTGAGAAATAAAAGAAGATGAAAATTAGTTTCTTGCCTGATTGCATCACCCAAGGTTTAGTGAGATTGCTCCTCTGGCTTGTTTTTGGATACATGTCACTATCCTTCAATTTTAATTGGTCTTTTATTTTCTTACTTTTGTTTTTTACAAATTTATTGTTAATTTCATATATTATGTATTTCACATTGATATTATACTTTTTAATTGATTACTGTACAATTGGACTTTTAAATAGATATTTCTTCATTTATTAATTTTTTTGGTTATAGAAGCACTAGATAGATGACCCAATATTATCTGCAGAGCACGTATCCTGAGTAGTTTAAAAAGTGGAAAGAATCGGCATGGTGATCAGTTAGAGATTTTTATTATCTAAAGTTTTCCAGTAAACCCATAATTTTTAATAGAACACAAGCCATTGGTCATATTTTTTTTTTTCTTGCTACCTGCTTTGTGGATTCTCTATTCTGTTGCTCTCCACCCATACCTGCACGAGCACATGTGCGAAAAGTTCCATCAGCTCATAATTTATAATCCTGTTCATGGGCATCAGAGAAAGGAGGGGAGTTTCAACTCCAAGCAGAAAGCATTTTATAAACAACCTCTTAGTGCATACAGGTTTTGTAAACTTGGTCCCCTAGAAATTGCTATTGACGTAGGCCTAGGGTCGAATTGTGAAATCTGCCAGTAGGCGTGCAATTTTTAGAGTATGGTCTCTGAAAGACCCAACGAGCTGATTACGGTTTGTAAAAGGGTTCGGCTTTGGTAAGAAATTGCTCAAACAATATCCCCACCGATTACACAAGTTTCCTAGGCATCCAAATCCATCTATAGAATTCTCTAGATTAGGCCTCTTCTAATTGAATATATTTAAGAACAATGGAAGCAAATTAAAAGAGAAGATAATGAATTTGATTATTACATTACCTAATCTAAGAAATGCATGGAACTAATTGAATTCAGAAATTAAACTGGAACTTACTTGAAAGGTAGAATTGGTCCCAATCCTTTCGCCAAGGGCCGAAGCACGGCGTGAATCCACATGACAACTCCAAGAGTCTTTTATCAAAATTATCTTATTCAATTGTTTAGAATTCTAATGGAGTACATGTAGTATTTATAGAGGAAAACACAACTAAAGGAGGCACTTGCCTTCTAAAAACTCTAGAAATAGAAAGAAATGTAGGATAAAATGTGGCCTTATTTAGACCATTCAATCCTCAGTGTACTCATGTAATCTAAAAAATTACCTATGGCTAAGATTAAAAGATAAATAAGCTAAGGAGGCAAACTAAGTAGGCAAACTAAGTAGGCAAACAAAGGAGGCAAAATTTGTCCACCTCCTTTCTATTCTCGGATTTGAAACTTGTGTCCACTTGCATATCGATTTTGACTTAGTAAACGTCTGAATCACGAAAATTTCATGAAATACAAAGTTGTAGCCTTGAAGTCTTCTTTTCAAACAAAAAAGAATTAAGTCAATCGGACATCGGAGTCAAAAGTTATAGCAAAAGTACTGAGACTGTGTCAAAACCTTCCTTTCTCCACTTGCTTTACTCGCAACTTGCTCTTTGGAGAACTCTCTCTAGTGTTGACATGTGGCAATTGAGGAAGGAATTGGGCTTGGACGGATTTGGGCATGTAGGCTTGGACCTTGCATGTTTAAGCTTGGGCTAGGTCTTAACAGGCTGGCATGGCTCATTCTGCTTAATTGGGCCCCGTCTTATTAAATGAGTGAGTTTGTTAGACGGAGTCCAACTTGACTGTCCACGATCCAAATGCCCCCATACAAGCCATAGCAATCTTCTCTGCTGGATCAAGGCTAATTGAAGATGAGTCTGATTGTGGATCCATAGGCTAAATAGGCTGGATGTACACATTAGCTATTTGTTTAATTTTCCCTCAAGGGAAAATCCCTGGGTTGGTCCCGTTTCACGAGGCAGACATATTTATTGTGTGCCAGATTGCTAAAGTTTCTGTCTATGCAATGGTTTGGTATCTAAGTATTTATTTTAACTAAGAGCCCTTGAGGAATGAAAGTTCTGTTTTATTTAGAAAGTGTTCTGCACCTGCCTTCTTACCTATATGAGGAATGAACATGTTTAGTGAATTTCTTTTTGCCTAATAATGTGCCTATAATTCACTACTATTTTAAATCGTTTTGTTGGAAGGATATGATCACCTAGGTTTCTATCCAATATGACTTGCTAATTTTTATAATATTTTTACATGTATTTCAATGCTTCTCAACTTGTTCCTGCAGAGAAGTAAAATTTTCAGTATTCTCACACCATTGCTTCATGACTACTACATCATAATGGAATTATGTCGTATGATATCTGTATGAATAATGTATTTTATTCTCTTGTGCCTTTTATGGATAGGTGTCTACAGTTTTGTAGTCTTATGGATCACTGTACATATTAGAGTTGACATTTCTGATGTTGTTTGTACATATTCTTTAAATATTTATTAATTCATTATTCCTGTTTTATGATTTTGTTTGTTTTAATATATGCTAATTTTCATAGTTTTTAATTCTAGAATTTCTTGTTTCATGTACAGAACACTAAGGCCTTATCCAATATCAAGTCGGCGTGTTGTACCTGCAAGCATTGAAAAACCAGATTGGTTCATTGATGTATGTTCTTCTATTGATATTGATGATGGGCATCTGTATTTTGGATATTTTGGTAGCATCGTGGTAGGTCAGGAAGGTGCTGTGTATGATGCTTGCATCATTTTCTGAACACTATTGTATGTGTGCAATTACCTTCATGCGATAGATGGGACAAAGACTTAGATGATGATGATGCAATTAGCTACATGTGGTGCATACCCACATGTGATGCATGCCCACATGTGATGCATTCATATGACTAGCTTACCTGCAAATTAGCTGTGACTCTGATCCGAATTGATAATTATGCATGAACATATGAAGACATTTTTAGCATGGATAATACAGAATACTTCTTGTTTGTGTCTTTTTGGTTTCTATGCTTCTGACTACTTTTAGAACTGGCAGGGAATTCCAAAAATTGAGCCTAATAGCGATTTGCAGAATGTCGTGGAGGTATTCAATTCTGACCCTGCTTCAAGGGTTTCTTCAAACAAAACTACTAATAATTCTGTTCAACATCATTTAGAAAAAAACCTCAGTTCAATATCATCTGGTTGACGAGTTGATTCTTTTATTTAATTTTACACTACTATCTTGACAGATCAAAACACCAGTTCAAATTGAGAGGATGAGAGAAACATGTCGTGTAAGTGCTCAGTTAAATATATGGCTAGTTGGCTACTATATCCACTGGATTCTTAACTCTTACGATGTTTTCCTCTGCGAGTTGGATAAATGAATTTTGTTTAATATTTTAAATTATCTTCAGATTGCGAGGGAAGTTCTGGATGCAGCTGCTCGTGTAATTAAACCTGGAGTAACAACTGATGAAATTGATGAAGTGGTTCACAGAGCCACAATTGATGCTGGTTAGTGTCTTCTCCACTAATAAGACTTACCAGATAAAGTGAATTTATGGTTTGTTATTTTTCTCATTGGCACTATGAAAGTTACCTTGGGTCCTGTTCTAGTTTTTCTGAGTGCAGCAGAGTTGGGGGCTCAAGCTATCTTACAAATGCTAAAAGATAGGGAACCTTTTGATGGATTGCTCCAACCCTTTCTTAATTGTGGTTGATCTGTCAAATGTGTTGGTATGTGTTAAACACAATAGAAAGGCACCATGGGTATTTGACTTTTGTTGCCAGTGAGATGAGGCGCTTATTGTCATCTGCTGAAGTGTCTGTATACATTAAGGGAGGTGAATACCTTGGCTGAACAAGGTCCTTCAGATTAAAATTTCTAGTGGGGAATGAATTACCTACTTAATGGCCATCATCATCATCAATATCATCATCATCATCATCATCATCATCATCGAAACCTTATACCAATTATCTAGTTTTTGGTTGTAAGTTCTACTTTCCCAAGTAACCCCATAAAATGCCATGCTTTCTCTCTCCATAATCTGCATGCCTGGTCTCTTCATTACAAGTGTTTGTTGTTATCCCTCTTGTCCACTTTCTTTATAACACTTGAATTCTTTGTGTGTGCGCTTTTCTAGTCAAAAGTGTCATGTTGAAACCATTGCAAGTATCATAAAATCATTATACATTTTGAACTGCAAATCGTGTCTTATAAATTGTAGATAAGTGTTTTCCCTAAAAATATTTAATATATGAAATAACGTAAAATATATCTAAACGATAATAATATGAGAAATTCTCCAACTTTCTTTCAACATTAAGTGGATATTATATAATTAATTTATTGGAGTTCAAATTTTAATGCTCTAACTCCCAAAAGTATAAGACCAATATATAATTCAGCTATACTGTGAAAATCCAATAATGAACTAAAAAGCCCCTAAAAAATCAAAAGGTCTTAGATGCCCATCAACTCAAGTCTTAAAAACCATTAAAACAAAATGTTTCATACTTTCAAATTCCTAATAGCCATATAATTCTATTATTTATACGAGTCGTAAGATTTGTTAATAGATATGAATCGTTTCTCTTATCAAATAACATGAATTGTAAGATATGAATAATGTATAGTAAGATTTTAACAACAATGGTTCTACCTACTGATGTAGGACTAATGCAATGGCCTAAATCCAACGGGTTCAGATAAAGAAAAGAAATTACCAAGTCAATAAAATTATAAAGTACCACGCCAATCATGTGCAAATAAGAAATCCCACGTAGGCAAAAATTGTAAAAGTCCGAAGGCATGTCACAGGTGTTGCAATTTCAACATTCTCAGAAGAATAATTTCATCCATCATTCATCATTTATCATCCTATAATAAGTCATATTTAAAACAAAAAAACACAGCAACGACCCCTACTGCAGTACCTGTAACTGCTTGCAGTTCTATTTACAAAAGACAATAACTACCTGTAACTGTTTACAATGTACTACCTAATTCTGCAGTTCTGCAGAATTAACTGCAGTAAATGTCAATTGATTCTGTAGCTCTACAGAATTAACTGTAGCAAACATAAGAGATCTTCAGTCTGCTAAATCATCACCCCACAGTGAGATGTGGGCCTTCTTATTCTTTCTCCGCCTTTGGTAAACTTTGTACGAAGGGATGTCCGCATCACCTACCTTTCAATTTTGTTCTGTCTTATATGCTTGTTCTTGACTCTGCATTTCATTTTGTCTGTCCTGCACTAATTGACTTGCAGTGTCCTATTTAAACTATTTGTTTGCTCCACAATTGACTTAGTATCGAAATTTGTTAGTGTGTTGCACTGAGTCATTTCAGTTATAGTCATGTTTTCCTCTACTCTTAAATCTACTATATTTGGACCATATACTCCCTGTTGTTCCACTAATTTTGGAGCTAGTTGCCTCAAAAACTTAAGATGTGTTGGGATTTTCTTATTACATGCTATATTGTGTCATTTTTGTCATTATGATGATAATCATCATCATGAAAGCCAGTTATGCCATCTATATTGGGGATTTGACAAATTTTTTATATGGGTTGATTGTCTATTTCTTGCCCATAGGATTTGAGCCCTTCAACTCTCTTTTTTTTGTTTTTCAAATGGCTCCAATCCAGTAGTTGCAACAATGTACACTTAGCATGCTATATTGTGTCCATACTTAAGTATTTCATCATTCACTCATTTATGTAATTAGTTATACTTATTGTCACAGACATTTAGGTTGTGGATTCAAGTCCTTTGGGTATCAGTTAGGCATTCAACAAATGCAAAGTAAATTGCCAAATCAATTTATGAGTGGTAGGCTCAATTAGATGGGACAAATGTCTTTGATGATGATTTATAACGTGATATACTTTTTAATAGATCTTTCACTACCTCTTAAAGGAACATGATAAGGGTGTTGGCCTGACTGCCAAGACGCTGACCTCAGGAAGGTAGGTCTTGGGGTCAATCCCTGGCCAGTACCTCTGGGGTACTCCCCATTGGTTATTTCCCATCGACGAACTCAATGTGTGTGCAGGGAGGTATGTGCACATGCCCCGAAGGATTAGTCGGCTGAGACACCTGGACACCTTCGGTCATTAAAAAAAAGAAAGAAACATGATAAGTTAGAAGAAAGAAGCATGGAAGAAGTGAAGAAATGCTAGTAGATACAATTTTTTTCCTTCTTTCCAAACTTTCCTTTTGTTTTGCACTATGGCAAAAGATGGTCATAAAAATGGTCGAACTAACCCGTTGGCTTGATGGTAGTGGGCGCGCAAGACTTCACGATGAGGTCGTGGGTTTGATTCAGGATGAACTTTAATGAGGGGCCACTCCCTGTGGACTTTCCCGTTGTGTGCGGATTGGGTGGTTTTCACACACCCATGACTAGTTTGGTGAGATGCCTGGAACCTCCAGACATCAAAAATAAAATAAAATTGGACAAATATGTTTTTCCTTATGATGATTATGGACTGTTTTTCCTTATGATGATTATGGACTACATGTAAGGGTATTCACGGGCCGGGTTATGATCTATGGCTAGCTCAAGCCCATTTATGTAGAAGCTTGAGCCTACCCGAAGTTTGTTGGCCTTTGCAGGTTAAAGCTCAAATCCGCCCATTTGAAAAATACTAAGCCCGAGCCTGCATGTTTAAGACCATTAAAAATCCAACCGCTCAGATAGAAAGTAGACATGTTGATCTACAAGTGGACCGAATTTGTTTTCAAAACCCAATTTCTAGCCACTTGATCTTAGTGTTCAAAATGACAAGATATCCTAGTCTTGATGATTTTTATGGATGTATAAATCTCTAAGATTAAGTAGCTAAAAATTGGATTCTAAGTTCAAATTTGGTCCACTTGGAGCTCACACTGCATATTTTTTGTCTCTGAATGGTCTGTTGTTTAAAAAAATTCGCATAATTTTTTTGAAAATGGAAAATGATGCAGGTGTAGAATTAGAGAATATAGAAAAGAGATTGGAGAAGGAATTCTCTGGATCTTGTATATTGATTGTATATTCCTCTTGGAGGACACAAAGTTAAATAGGACAAATAGAGATAATCAAGGGAACAAAAAAGGAAAATATACTAAGTATATCCTAATTACAATCTATTTGTTGACTTGCAATATACATTGAATCTAGACATATAATTGGGTCCCACAACCAATGTTGTCAAACTCGAATCGTATCGTGAATCGGTCTACGGGTGTGGATCGTAAATCGTAAGAGTCATAATATTTTTGTATTTTTTTTTCTATAATAATTGAGATATTTTTAAATAGTTAGCAAAAGGGTATTCCAAATATAAATATAAATTTCATATTTTAAAATTTCAAATTATGAAATTTAACTAGTATGGATATAACGTATTTATCCCAAAACTAGCATTTAAATCAATTTTATTAACATTCATCAAATAAATTAAAAAAATAAAAAATTAAAGTTTTTTTTTTTTAAAAATAGATAATTTTTGAAAATGAAATATTTTTTAATTAAAAGAAATGATTATAAAATTTTAAATTAAAAAAATTGCCTTTTTTTTTTTCTTATAATAATTGAGATATTTTTAAATAGTTAGCAAAACTGTATACCAAATATAAATATAAATTTCATACTTTAAAATTTAAGTAGTATGGATATAGCGTATTTATCCCAAAACTATCATTTAAATCAATTTTATTAGCATTCATCAAATAAATTAAAAAAATAAAAATTAAAGTTTTTTTAATTTTTTAAAATTAGATAATTTCTTGAAAAATGAAATATTTTTTAATTGAAAGAAACTATTATGAAATTTTAAATTAAAAAATTTAACTTGTTTGGATATAGCGTATTTATCCCAAAACTAGCATTTAAATAAATTTTATTAGCATTCATCAATTAAATTAAAACATATTAAAGTTTTTTTAATTTTTTAAAAATAGAAATTTCTTGAAAAATGAAATATTTTTTAATTGAAAGAAATGATTATAAAATTTTAAATTAAATAATGTAACTTGTTTGGATATAGCGTATTTATCCCAAAACTGGCATTTAAATCAAAAGCATTTAAATAAATTTTATTAGCATTCATCAAACAATTTAAAAAATAGAAAAATTAAATTTTTTTAATTTCTTAAAAATAGATAATTTTTTGAAAAATGAGATTTTTTTATTTAAAACAAAAAACTATTATAAAATTTAAAATTATAAATATATTGTAAGTAATGAAAAATTAAAATCCTCATGCCAAAGTCATATCTTACAACTAAAAGTGCCTCTTCTTCATTCACGGAAAAAAGGAACTCCAAGTTCCTCACGTGTGTACTAAAGGGTTGCTCACGTGTTTACTGAAGACAAAACCCCAAATGACCAACTTTAACCAGCGGCAGCAATGAAAAGTGGAAAACTCTAGCGGCGAAAGAACGAAAGATAGAAGAGAAAAGACGAATAAGACAATTAAAGAAGATGAAGATGTAGGGGAACGACGTAGAAGAAGAGAAGCGAAGAAGATGGAGATGCAGAGGGAAGAAGAAGAGATGAAGATTGCAGGTCTTCCCTCTATTTTTTTTTTTTCCTTTTTCCCCTTTTTTTTTTTCCTTATGGTGGATCGCATGATGTAACGACCCACTGCGATTGAGGAAAAACTCGGTACAATTATGGGCAAATTTCGACTTTTCTGCGTGTTGACTCCCTATCAAGCTGGTTCGAAGATGTCGAGTAGACCTAGCTTGCTGACAACTGAATCTAGCTGAGTTCCAGGAACTGACTTTGTGAAGGAGGGTAGGAAGCAGAGCTCCAGCTTGCAGATCCAAATCCAACCCTATGGGTTGAAAGGGCTAGCAAAAACGGCAGGGGTAGGTGGGTCCCCTCCTGCAGAACCTTCTCTGGAAAAGGTGATCTTCGCCGGAATAAAAAATGTCGCAGAAAGAGACGCTCGGAAGTAAGGAAAAAAAAAAGAGAAAGCAGGGAGCAGATGCAGCTCAGAATCCTTTACTAGTTGATACCATGTAGAATTAGAGAATATAGAAAAGAGATTGGAGAAGGATTTCTTTGAATCTTGTATATTGATTGTATACAAAGTTAAATAGAACAAATAGAGATAATCAAGAGAACAAAAAAGGAAAATACACTAAGTATATCCTAATTACAATCTATTGTGTTGACTTGCAATATACATTGAATCTAGACATATAATTGGGTCCCACAACAGCAGGTACATGCATGCACATGTATAATGACCCAACGGCCAAAAGGCTGAAGGGATTTCACATGCTTCTTGTAAAAGCCCGAGTCTTACCGTTTATATTGATGGGCTCAAGCATTTAGTCCGAGCTCGTCCTGACGGGCTGGCATACGTGTTCAAATCCATTTGCTTATAACGGGTTCAGGCTGTGGAACAGACCTCGCTACATAAAACTGCTGTGAATGTTACTATTGAAGATTATAGCATATGGACCACATGAAACTTCAGTCAATGTTACTATTGAAATGTAAGGTTATGTATATCTTGATTAATGTTCCATTTTTTTTTTTTTGGAGCGTGGGGGAGGAGTCGAGGAAGGTGGTAGAAGAGGGACCTCTTAAATTTTTCCTTTTTAATTCACTGTCTTGAAATCTTGATCATTTTGTAACCTGTAAATCTATGCTGTTTAATATTGGCTTATTTTTTACTGACTCCTTTTTTCAACTTTGTAGGAGGATATCCATCTCCACTAAATTATCATTTCTTCCCTAAATCTTGCTGCACGTAGGTACTTTGTAATGTTGCATTTATCTTGGCTTGTGTATAACAACAGAAAGAACAAGAATTTTATTGATGACAAAGGTATTTCTTTCTGAGTTTACAGGTCAGTTAATGAGGTTATCTGCCATGGAATTCCAGATTGCAGGTACGTTCTGCTATCTCTTTTCATATTCATTTTTTTTTTCCAATTTTTTCAACTAAATGCTGATTCATGTTTTTTGCTTATTCTTTTTATAGTCATTATTGGTTTGAAATAGTTTCTGCCGAATAATATTCTTTTAGAAGCACTGGAGATGTTTATATTTCGTAGGAAGTTATCTGTTGGATGTGGTATTGGAAGACATATTTTGTCATGTTTCTTATTCTTTTTCGCATTTAGTGTTACTCTGTATGACTGAACTAATGAACGCTGTTCCTTTTAGAAATTTAAGTAAAATTGTTAATGCGTGTTTTCGCATAATGTTGAGAATGCATGAACATGGTTGATATAGGAAAGGTCCATGAGGTTTGCCTTCAATGAACATGCGCCAAAAATGTAGTTGAGTGTTGGTGCAGGAAGTCTCATTAGCAAGAATTTTGTTATATTTAAAGTGCAGATCATCTACAGTCCCAGTGGTGAAATTCCTCAAGTTTGTGACATGGATTCATGGAAAGGCCTCTACATCACTTAGCACCTTAGTAGTTCGGCACTATAGCACTTAGCACCTTTTTATTGCAATAGTGCCCTTTAGCATTTCTATAATATCTAGTACTTTAGAATTTCAGGACTTTAACAATTCTGTACTTGGCGACTTCAGAACTTTAGTCACCTGCAGTGTATAATGTCCTGATCAATGCATGGGCCCATCCTATGGGACTTGAAATAGCTTCAATAGATGAAGATCTAAAGTGTTCAGATTTCATTGTGGTTCTGCTATTATAAGCAGTTGAGAAGCAATGAGAGCTATGGATCCCATTCGATTTTGAAAGGAGACAATGAATAGTAATAGTGGACTTAATGCAGCTTCCACCAATGGAACTAGAGGTGTAATGAGTTCGGTTGTCTTAGTTGGGTGAGATTGACCTCAACGATCACGTCGAAATCCTACTTTCCAATAGAAATTAAAACTGAAGTGTCTCAAATAGTTGTGTTAAAAAATTGGGCTCTAAGAAAACTCTCTTTTGGGAAATCCCAAGTTTACAATCGGTTTGATTTGTTATATCATAAAGATGAATATCAAATCTCACCTTGATCGAAGTTTTGAACGTGGCTCATTCAATAGGAATTTTTTACATTTAATGGAATTGAGTTTGGAAATCTCACATGATTTTGTCAATAAATTGATGGAGGCATCAGGCCTAATGGACCTTAATCACATTGGTGCAAATTGATTTTGCTTCTATGATCCAAATTGTGATGCGGAGCATACCTTCCATGCTGCTATTTCTGTGTCTTGTTGCTGCTATTTTCGTTATGCTTTATTTTCTGTCTTTTTTTGTTAGTTTTTTTTAGATGAGTATAATTATGTAATTTTTGTTTCCTTATTTGGGGTAAGGCAAGCTTAATCCCTAGCCAGATCCCATCCCAATCTCCCATGCTGTCGTTTCTCTCTCCCAGACCCATCTGGCATTTGCTGTTGCCTCCAATTCTTCCCTTCGATGTCGTGACCCTCCCACAACACCATTGTAATCGTAGCCTACCCTCCTTAAGCACATTGCCTCTGCCGCAACCGTTAAACCCATTCCTATTCCATCGCCAGTCTTTCGTTTCCCTTCCACAACCCTTACTCCATTGGTATTCCCCCTTTTATCTCCAGAGGAACCCAAGTTATACCCATTTGCTTGTTTAAACCATATGTCACTTTTATTCAAAACCATGTCCTATTTCATTTAAACCCAGATATGCTTATGTCACTCAAATTCACTCCATCCTTTTATTTCAATTTTCATGTATTTCTTTACATCATATTCTAATGATATTTTGCATGACTATGTATGGTAATTTTATATTAATTATGTCACGCCCTGATCCAAAACATAGGCACATAACGGGGAATAATTTTACTTTTTCGAATATCACACATGGGAAACATACGTGTACTCACAACTCAATCATCGAGATCAGAAATAAACTCAAATACCATTAATATCTCAAAGGGGATATTAATTCTTTATCATAAATGTTATCAATTTTGTAGAATTTATTACAACAAATCCTCAATGAATAAAATGATAAAATCAACATCACTAACTCAAATCAAATAAATAAAAAAATTAACTCAATATGTAGGGTGTATCAAGCAACATGGTAAACTAAGCACTTCCTTGGGGTCCCTCGGATCCAGCCTGTGCAACATTTCCTGAAATTGCAAGGATGTGAGTACAAAACGATACTCACTGAGGAAATATGCATGCTACATACTCACACACCCACATAATAATAATCTATGAAATGTAATATAAATAAGGCTATGCTATCATGTCATGTTATCAATTTCATCAATATAACCCAAGGACACCAATCTCATCAACGTGAATACAATGTCCACCCAAGGACATCAATCTCATCAACGTGAACACAATGTCCACCCAAGGATACCTCTTTGGAACGGGCTATCAAACATCATGATCCCTTAAGGGCCATAGGCCACGACTTACAAGTGGGAGATCTCCATACAACATAGATAATCTACGTCCTCCTGCGTCCCTTCACCACTCTTATGATTAAGTCAGCTCTAAGGTGATCAATATATGACTTATCAAGTTAGTACCACCCAAGTAGGGCTCACAAGTATCTAACCCTACGCAATCCGTCTTACTAAGTCAGTAACGCCCGCATAGGCTCACGAGTATTTAACCCTGCGCAATCTGTCTTACTAAGTCCGTACCGCCCGCATAGGCTTATGAGTATCTAACCCTGCGCAATGCGTCTTACTAAGTTAATACCGCCTGCATAGGCTCACGTTTATCTGACCCTGCGTCATCTGTTTTACTAAGTTAGTACCACTCGCATAGGCTCACGAGTATCTAACCATGCGCATTGGGTCTTAATAAGTTAGTGCCGCCCGCATAGGCTCACGAGTATCTAAACCTGTGCGAACTGTACACCAAGTGTACAAAATAGTCGTGAAAGCGACGTACAACGCGAAGCATGTGAGGTGCTATATTTCTCAACGACAACCACAAACAGCTGTGAGAGCGACCTACAACGCGAAGCATGATAGAAGTTATACTCCTCGACGGCAACCCTATAGGACCAAGTCCCATAGCCGACACCACCGTTCCATTAGAGTTCCTTAAACAAAACCATTATTTTGTCACACCAACCTCCTTTAGGGAGTGGGGACTCATACTAGTGGGCCCAAACAAGAGAAATCTACATCATCAAGTCTTAAAACTCTTTGGGTCTCATCCCAACACTAGTAATTCTCAATATCATCATGCCTATTAACACAATATCCCATACTCATGTTTTAGATAATCTCCTAGGCACATATCAGTGAGTAATACAAAAAGAATCATATTCACAATTACATAGGCAACATATATGTCAGTCACATAATGACCATAATTTCACAATGATAGCAGCATAGCACATTCCATTACGTTTCATACATTCAACATAATTATCACATTGGGTTATTTTAGGGATATGGACTACACACCAACGTCTGAGATACACATGTGATGCGGGCATCCAGAGACGTAGACAGAATTTTAATTTTGACCCGGGCGGGTGCATTATCAAATTAGCAAGTTCGGGCCCCAAGTCAAAAGATCAAAATTATATCTTCGATCCAGGTGGGTATCCGAGTCAGAAGATTTGGTGTAGTGGATCCAAAGCAAGTCTAAGAACAGGCCCAGCAGAGCAGGCCCAATGGCTAAAGAGGTGCTGACAGTTGTGAATTAGAATCCTAAATCAACTAGGATTTTAATTAAATTAGGAAAATTTCTTTGTGTTATTTTCTAGATTTAGAATTTGTTATTTTCATAATTGGAGGGTCGGCTCCTTCTTACTTGTTAAGATAGGACTCTCTTTCCTTGTTAAGGTAGGACTCTCTTTCCTTGTTAAGATAGGACTCTCTTTCCTTGTTAAAGTAGAACTTTCTTTCCTTATTTTAGGTTAGGATTTCTTATAAATAAGATTGTAATCAGCCCCTTGAGGGGAGATTATTTTTTGATCAATAAAATTGTTATTTTGTTTAGCAAAACGAAGGACTGTTTTGTGAAGATTCAAGTGCAAAACGAAGGACTGTTTTGTGAAGATTCAAGTGCAAAACGAAGGACTGTTTTGTGAAGATTCAAGGGTTATTCAAGATATTATTCAAGCTTCCGCTATAATCCAAGGTTGGGTATTCTTAATCCTACCTAGCCTGCATCAGAATGGCTATCAGAGCTTCGGAGTCAATTGAGACTCATCCTTCGATCAGGGGTTAGTTATGACAAGAGGTGACCGCCTTCGTAGCCGACAAGCCAGGAATAGTGACTGGTTTCATTCTAGTCAGAGTCGTCATATGAGACACGCTCCAGAAGATGATCGAGTTGAATTCTCTAAAGACAGCGACAGACAGTTTGATTGGTTATTTGAGTCATGTGTTAATCTACAGAGAGAGATTGCGGCTCTAAAGAATCAAACAAGCCAACACCCTTCTAGTTCGCCATCAGTGAAATCAAGGTACTCCAGATACTCATCTTCTGAAGAAAGTTCGGATGACAATTCAAATCAAAGTTCAGATGAAAGTTCAAACGAAAGTTTCTACTATCACAGACATAGGGCAAGACATGTCATCCGACAGCCTGAGAGAAGGCAACGATTCGTCCGATTTGCTGATGAAGTAGACACGACTGCACAAGTCGAAATTGTTGACTCAGATTCCTCTAGTGAGGAAGATGTCAATGATTCTGTGGAGACGGACTCCATGAATGTGCAACTCTTGGAGATGGTACAGGAACATCCAATTCATATTGGTGAACCCCGAGTGGATGACATACACCACAATAGCACAAAGGCCGAGGCCATCAATGAGTTTGTGTTTTGTGATGCTCATTCCACGAGAACATTGGGTGACTATAGACCTTATGTTGATCCAATGTGGGACGAACACATGAACCAGTTGGTTACACCCAATATCTCACCCATTTTAGCAATTCATGAAGCTACGGTAGATACAAGTGCAACAGAAGGATGTATCCAACAATTTGAGGCAAGTTCTATCTTGAAGCAGGAACTTGAGACACACCATCTTGAGCCACAGTCCAGTGTTCAGCAACGAGAAGATGCTAGTGATAGAGGCGACAGAGAATGGTCAGTACAAGTTCGTACACTAGGAGTTGGAGATGACCGACATCTTGTGTACGCAGACCACACCATCCGGCCATATGTCGACCCTATTTGGAAAGGTTATGAGAGACAATCCTCAACACCTACCATCCAGTCACTTTTGGTAGGCCCCGAGGCGACATCTCCTAAAGCGAGTACTCCACAGCGATTGAGTATTCAGCATAAGGAAATTTCATTAAAGCATATGAGAAAGACTATGAGAAGACCGCACCCTTCGTCGATGAACCTTATAAACTCGAGGACGAGTTTTCTCCGAGAGCGGGAGTATGATGCGGGCATCCAGAGACGTAGACAGAATTTTAATTTTGACCCGGGCGGGTGCATTATCAAATTAGCAAGTTCGGGCCCCAAGTCAAAAGATCAAAATTATATCTTCGATCCAGGTGGGTATCCGAGTCAGAAGATTTGGTGTAGTGGATCCAAAGCAAGTCTAAGAACAGGCCCAGCAGAGCAGGCCCAATGGCTAAAGAGGTGCTGACAGTTGTGAATTAGAATCCTAAATCAACTAGGATTTTAATTAAATTAGGAAAATTTCTTTGTGTTATTTTCTAGATTTAGAATTTGTTATTTTCATAATTGGAGGGTCGGCTCCTTCTTACTTGTTAAGATAGGACTCTCTTTCCTTGTTAAGGTAGGACTCTCTTTCCTTGTTAAGATAGGACTCTCTTTCCTTGTTAAAGTAGAACTTTCTTTCCTTATTTTAGGTTAGGATTTCTTATAAATAAGATTGTAATCAGCCCCTTGAGGGGAGATTATTTTTTGATCAATAAAATTGTTATTTTGTTTAGCAAAACGAAGGACTGTTTTGTGAAGATTCAAGTGCAAAACGAAGGACTGTTTTGTGAAGATTCAAGTGCAAAACGAAGGACTGTTTTGTGAAGATTCAAGGGTTATTCAAGATATTATTCAAGCTTCCGCTATAATCCAAGGTTGGGTATTCTTAATCCTACCTAGCCTGCATCAACATGTCAGCTTTATTTACACATATTCTTATTCCTTATAATTTATTTAACCTGTCTCATGGTGGTTTAACATCCTAAGTCCAATCACTCATGGTGGTTTAACATCCTAAGTCCAATCACTCCATTTTGACAGCATAAATCCAATTAAATTCATCAATAAATTATCTCAACCCTTCATAAGGGTTTGTAATAATTATCACCAATTTTTTATCATCATAACAAGATAATAGACATGCTACAAATCATATAATAGAGAATTAATAATATCTCATGCATAACATAGGGCACATCCATCCTATATATCATGCATTAAATACATCAATAACACAGTACATTCCTTAAATCAATGAAACATATATGCATTCATACAATATGTGTGTATCAATCCTCACCTAAACATCACGATGTCTCGGGTTGATCTTCGGGTCATACCTCGATAGATTCTTGGTTCGATGACTCTAATCAATAAAAAAGAACATAATACATCTCTATTAGTTCATCGATTAGGCCAAATCAAAGCTTAGAAGCAAAATCCCTAAATCTAGATCCAAAATTTATCCCTAATCTGGTTTAATCCCTTCAATGTAAGTGAAATACCCAAATCTCCTGCCATGTACTCTTTTCCCTAAATTACTTCCCTTCCTGTGGGTTCAAAACTTAACTTCAATTCAGATCTACACCCAAACAAGGTTCCATAACAAAATCCCTAATTATTTTCATGGATTTCTCTTCAAATAAGGCCTAAAAGCCATCATATACTCCATTCTCAACACATCACATAAAGATCTCATCAAATAAGAAGAAAAGGAAAGAGAAGGATCGATCTTACCTTTTGAGGAGAAGGAACCGTGCAAAGGGGCGCTCCAAGCATAGGAAATCCAAATCCAAAGCCTTTAGTGAGTGAAAATCAATAGAGGGAAGGTAGAGGAAGCAAGGGTTTTCTGTTAGGGAAGAAGGGTTGGCTGTTTGGAAAATGAAGGAGGTGAAATAAGCCTAATTTCGTGCAAACACGGACTTATGTACAGACTTGATATTTTAATAATTTTTTTATTTTTTAGGATTGGGCCATTACAATCCACCCTCCTTAAAAGGAATTTCGCCCTCGAAATTCAATTATTCTAGGGCTCTAGCTTCTGTCCCAAATCTCACAAATCCTGCAGGGCTTCATCAATAAAACCCTCAAATATATATCCATATATACGCTGGTCGACAGTCTCTCTAGACTCAACCTGTAATGGCCTAGCTCAACAAAATGGTTATGGGAATAAGAGGATATATGAATCGTACGATTTTACGATTTTCGATTCACGATTCACAACTATAGACCAATTTTCGATACGATTCGAGTTTGACAACATTGGATAAAATTGGAGAATGCCATACACTTAGTGTATTGGGAATATTTGTAAAATTCCATGCTCTTAAGGTGTGTGATAATATGTTTGAGTGAATGTTGTTTTGTGCACATTCAAATGTATAGTTGGGTAAGGTTATGGCTTGACCTCCTTATGTCATGCTTGGATTTTGTGATGATGTCTACATCACTAGCGAATACCTATGTTGATAATGATTGTGGTGGACCAACCTAGCCAAGTGTAGAATGTTGAAGAGGAATTTGATGAAGGGTTAGACTATTTGAAATGGGTGCGTTAAGGTCAAATATCTTATAACCCAAGGGGGTTAACTTGTGCTACAAGGGGATGAGCTAGCGTGATTGAGAATGCAATGTAAATGCTAAAAAAAACCTTATTTGATTTCCCCAAAGTAAAAATATGATCACTCCCTAATGTCAATCCAAATGTGAAAATAATGAACTACGACTGATCTGGTCCACTATATGGTACGTAGGCAACTGAGAGCATTGTGCCTCAACTTGATCAAAAGATACATTGTGTCTCATCCATTTATATTAAGGATGATGGATAATTTGTGTTAATTGTTGGAGACCCTTATGAAGGGTGAGATGAATTATTGATGAATTTAATTGGGTTAATATTGTGAAAAAGAAAGTGATTGGACTTAGGATGATAAACCACTATGAGACTGGTTGAATGAATTGTAAGGACAAAGAATTTGTTAAATAAACCCGACGTGTGTATTTTAGGGTTGGTGTATAGGCCATGTCCTTAAAATAACCCAAGGTGATGAATGCGTTGAATGTATGAAACGTAATGGAATGTGCTATGCTACTGTCATTGTGAAATTATGGTTATGATGTGATTATGCCATATATGTTGCCCTTATATTTGTGATTATGATCCCTTTTGCATTACTCACTGATGTGCGCTTAGAAGGTTATCTAGGAGGTGAGTATGTGATGTTGTGCTAATGGGCATGATGAGATTGAGAATTACTAGTGTTGGGATGAGACTCAAAGAGTTTATAGGACTTGATGATGTACCTTTTTCTTGTTTGGGCCCCACTAGTATGAGTCCCATTCTCTAGAGGAGGTTGGTGTGATAGGATAGTAGTTTTGTTTAAGGAACCCTATTGGAACGGTGGCGTCGGGACTTGGTCCTATTTGTGGTTGTCGTTGAGGAGTATAACTGATGCGAAGCAGCAGATTTACCTTTAAATTTAGAGTTTCTTTTTATTGTTTATTTCTATTTTTGATTTAGTTGTAATTAGAAATTAGGATTTCCTATTTTAAGAGTTTATTTTCCTTCTAGGCTATTTTTAGGAGTTTCTTTATTTAAGGGTGGCATCTTTTATGAAAGTCCTCTCTTTTAAGTATTATTACAGACGATTGATGAATAAAAAATGAGTTTTCGCAAGATACCTGTGCAAAGGTGTGATTTCACATTGTGGGAGTGATTCCTTGAGCGAGAGGCTTGGTGTGAGGCCATACCTTCTTCTTCAGGTATTTCTCTTCCCATCTTCTCTTCTCTTCTCTCTTCTTTTGTTTCGTCCCTTTCATACAACTTGCTATTGCTGCTCCAAGGTCTTTGAATCGTTTCCTAAGCCCTTCAAAGTCCCAGATCTACTGCCTCATCCCTCCTTTGGGCCTCCTTGTCTTCCGCCACCTTCTTCCAACCATTCCATGTGACTTCCACTACCCCCACGAACCATTCCCTGTTTGTTGCGAGTCTCCCATGCCTTTGTTTCCTATGGAGTTACTTCCGTGACTCCACTTTTTTTTTTTTGGCCGTGACCCACTAAGCCCTCCTATCTCATTATTTAAAATCAAATTTTCCTCATTTAATGCTACATATACATATTTCATTCAAAATCTCAGATTCCAAGGACATTTATGCATAATTATTTGTGGTAATTTTATATTAATTAATTGTATATATTAATTGACATTTAATTTCAGCCCATATTAGTTTTAGGTACATTATTTTCATCCCTTTTAACTTTCAGGGAACCAATTTAGGCATTTAGGGTTACCCTATTAGTTGTCCTGCATCAATAACCCCTCACATGCTTCGCACTGTAGGTCGCTCTCACGACTATTTTGTACACTTGGTGTACAGTTTGTGAAGGTCAGATACTCGTGAGCCTATGCGGGTGGTGCTAACTTAGGAAGACGCATTGCGCAGCGTTAGATACTCATGAGCTTATGCGGGCGGTACTGACTTAGTAAGACGTGTCGGACGTAGGGTTGGGTACCATTTACTAATTGAGTAATGGGGCCAACTTGGTAATGCGTTCATGTTTATACGCAGGGTTAGATACGTTTACACTCTATGAGGGTGGTACTAGCTTAATAAGACGTGATGGTTGGATGCAGAGTTAGACATTGCACATCTTTAGATAACAAGTCAACTTGGTAAGGTGTTCATGTTTATACGCAGGGCTAGATAAATGTACACTCTATGAGGGTGGTACTAGCTTAATAAGACGTGATGGTTGGATGCCAAGTTAGATATTGCGCATCTTTAGATTAGAAGTCAGCTTGGTAAGGCGCCCATGTTTGTGCATAGGGTTTGGTATTACACCCTTGTTGGATGATATGTCAGCCTGATAAGGTGCAATTTTTAGATCACCTTGGCATAGGACAGAAGGGACGTAGGGTGAGGTAGATTATCTATGTTGTATGTAGATCTCCCATTTTCTAAGTCGTGACCTATGTCCCTCAAGGGATCATGATGTTTTGACAGCCCGTTCCATAGATGTATCCTCGAGTGGACATTGTGCTCATATTGATGAGATTGATAGCAGGACAGTGTTGTAAAGCATGATTTATATTCCATTTCATACATTATTATTATGTGGGTGCGTCCCTCACGTGATATTGATATTGAGATGTGGTATGGGTACGTCTCTCACATGATTATGATGCTTGTGTGCCCGTTCTAGAGAGGTATTCTGGACTGTGGGGTCGGCTAACGCACATTTGGTCCCGTATGGTTGCCGTTGAGGAGTGAGTCCCTCACATGTTACGCGTTGTAGGGCGCTCTCACGTCTATATAGCACATTTGATGTGCGTTGATGCGCAAGGCTAGATACTCGTTTACCCCAGGGGGATGGTACTAGCTTTGTAATGCACGGTCCGACTGCCTTAAAGCTTGACTGAATCACCCATGAGGTGAAGGGATGCAGGGCGAGGTGGACTTGATCACGCCAGTCGTGGGTCTCCCGCGTAGCAAGTCATGGGCCCTAAGTCTTGCTAAGGGTCATGGTATGTTTATGATCTGATATAATGATTTGATATTGTTGCCACAGTCACGTAGTGATTCATTCGAGTGTCGCTCATATGGATAGAAGATCTCATGGTAGATGATGTGCCCCTGGATTAGTTATGCCCATGGATGAACTATATCCATGGAGGGATTATATTCATGGATGATTTATATCTATGAATAGATTATACTCACAGATAGAGTATTACTAGGGATGGATGTGTATACCCATGGATGATGGTTCCTATGGTAGTGCTCGGTTGTTGGTCTTGTGGCAGACCTGTTGGTCCCATGGTAGACGTATTGGTCTTATGTTAGACATATTGATCCCATGGTGGATGTATTGGTTTTATGGTGGACATGTTAGTCCCATAGTAGACGTATTTGTCTTTTGGTAGACTTGTTGGTTTTATGATAGACATATTGGTTATACGAATGTATGAGTTATGCCCACGAATGGATTATGCCCATGTACTGATTATATTCATAGATGATTATTACCCATGAATAAATGATACTCACTGATGTAGAGTTACCAGGGATGGATGATGAATCCCATGGATGTTGTTCCCATGGTAGACAGATTGGATTCATTCCTAGATATTGATTATATGGTGGGCATGTTAACCCCATGATAGATATAATGGTCCCATGGTAGACGTATTGGTCTCATGGTGGACGTGATAGTTCTATGGATAGATATTATTTCCCATGGATGGTTATTCGCATGGAGGGTTTTGTGACTATGAATGAGTATTGTATATCGTGGATGGATATTCCACGGAGGGCATTGCTTCCGTAGAGGATTGTACCCATATTTAAAGTATTGTCCCCGAGGAGGAATGTACTTATGTTCCGGTATAGGTCCCATGGTTGAGGTTTATCTCATGTGTGACATTGATCCCATGGTAGTTGGTATAGACTCGTGATTGGCTGGACCTGTGATAGATGAGATCTATTTTACTGATGAGGGCCACAATTGGGTAATTAGAATGTCTTGATATGTCATCATGGGAGTACACATGCAGTTGATAATTCAGTTCGATCAAATCAAGGGTCCAATAAGTCCTAGGATCCGTAGGGATCTCGCAACACTTGTAGGTGTCACGTGTTTGGACTATGAGTTGTGCATGCTTCAGAGTTAAAAAAAAATATTACTGTTTCTCACGTGTCCGTTGGGTCGGGCCGTGACACAATCAAACAATATCAACATGCTCAAATCACACGTGGACAATGCAATAGAGCCTACACCATGGCTCTCATATTGTAGCTCAACACGTTGTACACTATTTCATCACAAATAAAATTTGCATCTCAAAGCAAATATAAGGTCTATAAGTGTCTAAAAGACCCTATAAACCAACACAAGGAATACAAAATCTCGATACATCTCATCAAGGCACTATCGAATTAGGATTATCGAAGACTTCTAAACAACAAACATCGAAGAGTCCGAGATACCCTAAACTTTATCACAAGCACGAGAGATCACCAACTCACGGCACTTTACGGCCAATAACCTGGAGACTAATTCCAATAAACTATGCTGTAGCCATACATATATCCATACTTGCTAACACCGGTTGTCACATAATTCCAAAAGTGTGCCATAGCTTAACGGATCTTGACACAATCACCATCAAAGCACACAAGAAACTCTCCACCACTAAACACATCAAAATTGTGCGCAAAAGTGATTCTAAGCTTATCTCGGCTAGGTATTAGCTCAAACTTATCACCGGCTCTCCGTAGACAATCACTATCATCAAATGTACTCAAGCTCCTTGGCTCAAATTTCACTTACCAATGTAATCTATGTAAAACGGTTCAACACGTATCCGTATCCAACGTGGACCATTATCTCATTTATGCACAATCTACTCAAGGTTTCCATCGAGTCTGTCACCTTCACGGGTATGAAATGGGCTGATTGGTCACACAATCCACATCCGTCCAACATAGAACTTCCGCTCCTAGGTGACCTGGGTAAACTCGTCACAAAATCCATATTAATGTCTTTTCATTTCCACTGAGACATTGGAAGGTTCTGTAATTCTCCGCAGGGTCTTTGGTGCTCAGCCTTAACTTGCTGACATATAAGACAATGGCGTACCAACAATTATATCTCGTTTCAAACCTTTCCACCAAAATTGCCGTCGAATATCACGATACATCTTAGTACGACCTGGATGTACTGCAAAACGGGAATGATGAAACTGGTTAAGTACCTCATCTCTACACTGATCTATGATAGGTACTTACAATCGTCCTTGAAGAACCAATCCACCGTCTGATGCCACTGACCATCCGTCAGGGCCTTGCCCTTGAAGTACTTTTGTTTCGAATCAGAAGCCAACGGGTTTACTTGCTGTGCTTTTATCACTTTATCAACAAGCATATGCACAAATAGATTCTGTATCCAACTGAACCACTGTGATCGACCAACTGAAGATTATAATCTGTTGCTGTCTCAAGCATCTGCCATTGACCAATCCCGATACTAGCCACTGTGCTCTAGGATTTTTGGCTCAATGCATCAGCCACTACATTAGCTTTACCAGGGTATGAGATTTAAAAATCATAATCTCAAAGAAACTTCATCCACCACCACTATCTCAAATTCAAGTCATTCTGAGAGAATAAGTACTTGAGACTCTTATTGTCGGATAGCACCTCAAATCTTTAACAAAATAGATAATGCCGCCAACTTTCAGTGCATAAACTACTTTGGCCAATTCTAAATCATGAGTAGGAATAATCAAGCTCATGGGGTTTCAACTGTATGTTATACTCGGTCATCCTGCACCAACACGTAGTCTAGACCGCTCAAATAAACATCTCAATCAAACGATCCAAATATGGTCGAGAGACGATTCATCGAATCCATGAAAGTAACCAGCTCATTTGTCCACCCATGTGGCATCACAATAAACTCAAGTGCCCAAGTCAGGTACAAAAGGTGGTTTTCTAGATATCGCTCTCCTTCACCCTCAATTGGTGATAACTTGACCGGAGATCTATCTTAGAGAAGTACTCGGGCGGATAAAGCCAACAGAAGAAAGCTCGATGATCTGAGTCTCTAACTCTCTCAACTCTGCCTGTGCCATGTGGTATGGTGTAATAGAAATGGGTGAGATGCCGGGCATCAACTCAATCACAAACTTAACCTCTCAGTGTGGAGGTAACTCTGTAAGTTTCTCGAGAAATGCTTCCAAAAACTTTTACACTACCTGAGGCATAAGAGTATGAGTATCTCGCACATCCTTCCAACCCAAACTGGGAATCATGCCCTGAACAACTACATCACCGCGAAACACACTAGCAACCGGACCAAGAATCAGAGTCAGTCTACTGACAAACTCATCACCCTTCAAAGATCGACCAAATATTTTTCTCTCAAAAGAAAAAAATGACAATGTTGTAGGCTGACAATTAGTCATATCCAAAATCACATCAAATCCGGACAAATCCATAACTAGCAAATCAAACTCTATCTCGAGAGTATTGATAATCATAATACATGTTTTGCACACTCTGTCAACTACCGTCTCCCATCCCAGCATGGATATGACATGCAAGGGTGTGCGAACTAACTCAATCTCAAGTCCCAACAAATGAGCAGACCATGATGCAAAAAATGAATGGAATACACCTTTATCAAATAACACATGTGCCCAAAAACTATAGGAAGATAGGGTACTTTGCATAACTAGAGAATCAGTAGTCTCTCCAGTCTATGGTATCACTGCAAGTTTCTTACTCGGAGTATCTCGTCACTGACGGACTCCACCTCTGCCTTGCCTAGATATCTGTCTAAAACTGACAATCAAGTTTATGGGGCCTACTAATGGGCAAAGATCGGGGTTATCCTCGTAAATCACCGAGGGACCATAACTTTGGAATGAAGGTTTTGACATAGTCTTAGTATTTTGGCCATAACTTTTCACTCCGATGTCCGAATGACTTGATTCCGTTTGCTTTGGAATGAAGACTTCAAGGGTTACAACTTTGTATTTCATGAAATTTTCATGATTCAGATGTTTTGATGTACAACAGGTTGCAGATAGATTTTTTGAAGAAGTATTTGTGACGGGTCGACAAGAAGCATGATCCACAAGCTTGATCACGAGCTGGGCCCCATCCTTTAGTTTATTTAGTTGTTTTTTTATTTTCTTATTTTATTTTGTTCGATTCTAAGTTTAGGATCCTTATTGTGTGTCTATAATGTAAACCCAATCCTATTGGGTCACTTTCGTTGGAGTCTTAGGATAGAATGTGGAAGTCGTATGTAACTTGGAAAGTTCCATGAATAGCTTAGGATAAGATCGTATATAGGGACTTTGAAGAAAGTCGGTAGAGTCTTGTAATAGTCGGCATATTTGCTTATAAATAAGATACGAAAGGTGGAGCATAAACACACCTTATTTTGAGATTAATTGAAGAAGGATAATACTTCTATTGTGTTCGTTGTTCTCTTTGCCTGTTGCAGGATTCCCCGCTGCTGATTTGATCCAGTTACCATCCACAATCCTTTGGCTTAATCCCAAGTGAGTTACGGTCGTGGATAGCTGGGCTTTATCCTAGTGTTGTGCTCCTGCAGGTCCCCTGTTCTGGTTCTTCTATCTTCACCTTTGCTACTCGCTGAATCATCCTCTCCTTACAATCAGTTTCGTTTTCCTCTTGCTGTTTTCTTCTACCAGATACTGCTATAACCTTCTTTCTTTCATTCTTCTTCTTCCCTTCGAGTCCTTTCCTCTTCCTTCCTTTTCTTCCCAAGCTTCCGCCGCAACCACTTCAAAACAGAGCTTTCCGCCATACCCTTTATCGCTGCCCCTTCTGTCCCTTATTATTCCATTCGATCCCTAAACCTTTCTTTAGTTTCTACAGTAACCAACAGTCCCAAACCTGTCCCACATGTGCCTCACTTAAACCTCCTCCATACGTATGGACATACTCTTGGTTGTTTTCCCGAACCATTGTCGGGATTGATAAGTTATTTGCTTTCTTCCGCGCTTCCGCTACATTAAGTGGATCAGAGCCAAGTTCTCTGCTGTCTAGAGACGATCTCCGCTTCTTGTCAGTGATCTAAAAGAGAAAAAAAAAAAGAAAGAAAAAAAAGGAAAAGAAAGAAGAGAAAATTCAGATGGCATCCAACAACTATCAGTTTGTCATCACTGCTCAGTTCAATACATTTAAAGCTGAGTTGAAAGTAGAGATGAAAGAATTGTTCATAGAGTTTCGCGCAATCATTATTAAAGATTTCGCTGACAGAGACGCTGGCAAGAAACAAAAAGAAGAGCCACCATATCGGGAAGATTGGGATGATGAGGAAGTCGAGCAACTGGTTCTCAACATCCACCCACCCAATCCCAATCAACAGGATTCTAGAGATTCTCGTCGATCTTCTGACAACAATGATTATCGACCCAAGGTTGATCTTCCGTCCTTCAATGGCCTTCTCCACATTGAAAAGTGTATGGAATGGATCACAAAGGTCGAGCGTTTCTTTCAATACATTGGAGTAGTTGAAGCCATGCAAGTTTCTTTGGTTGCTTTCAAACTCACTAGAGGTGCTTCTTCTTGGTGGGAGCAAACTCAACAGGATAGATTTCAACAAAATTTGGCTCTTGTTCGTCCGTTGCAGGAAAACGGTCAGAGACTCCTCCGTGAGTCTTACGTGCGAAAGAGACACACGAGGGGACTTCGACTCAAGGGGAGGCGAGGGAAAGGTTGTCCGCTACAGGTGTCCGTCAAGATCAAGTCGAGAAAACCTGAAATCCAAAGAAGAACAATAGAACAGAACAAAAAAAAAAATTCCTTACAGCGACCAGAGAAGCTTTCTGGTTGATACCACATAGAATTTAAGAATAAATTAAAATAAAACAAAAGAAAAGAGAAGGAGAAGATGTGGAGAAGAATTCTTCTTTGAGTTGTATTGATCTAATTTCCTCTTAGAGGATACAATGGTTAAATAGAAAATAGAGAGACAATTAAGGAACCTAAAAAGGAAATACATAAGTGTCTAATCAATTACAATCAGTTAGAAAGCTACTGTGTTGACTATCAATATACACTGTATCTAGACATATATGTGGGTCCCACACCAGACGTATGGTTCCCTCAACATTGAGTCCCACAACATGTGTGTGTATATATATAATATTCTAGTTCTTATGTTTTGACCTATAACCATAAAATAAGCTAAAAATAGGTCCAAAATCTACTTAAATTCTATGGATGCCCCATGTGTTTGTGTTATAAACATATATTGACGCAGGACAAGGGATAGGATAACCCTAAATGCCTAAATTGGTTCCCTAAAATTAAAAGGGGGATGAAAAATAATGCAAACTAAATCTAAAATAGACTGAAATTAAATACCAATTAATATATGCAATTATTTAATATAAATTTGTCACAAATAATCATGCAAGATATTAAAATCTAATGTCAATGAAAATAATGGGGTTCAAAACATAATGTATTAAATGAATCAAATGGCCACATGGGTTAATAAGTTAAAACTTAGTCACTTGCGATAAGAATTGGATTTCACTAGAATGAAAGAGAGAGGATACGTAAGGAAATAAAAACTAATGGAAGGCTTAGGGCAAAGGGTGACACATGTGGGAGAATTAAAGGCGTTAATGAGTACATCAAGGCTGTATGGTGGTTTAGAACAAGTGATAATGGCTGTATGAGAAGGATGAAACAAAGACAGGACATGAAGAGGCAGCGGCAGCAATTAGAGCGTGCATTGGAGCGGGGCGATGATTGTAGAAGGTGGGAAAAGGGTCAGGGAAGGCTAAAAAGAAGTAACGACAAGGGTGGGAGAGATTTTGGGGATCAGCGAAGGGATAGGTGATGGCTTACGGCAGCAAGATGTTGGGTTTGTATGGTCATGGCTAGGAAAAATAGAAAAGGGAAAAGAGATGGGAAGAAGATAAGAGAAGCACCTGAAGAAGAAAGTGGGATTGCTTCACGCCAGGCTTCAAGCCAAAAGGGCCTCACGCCACTGGAATCACTCTAAAGATTAATTACATAAGGTTTGCAAAAATCTCAAACTTTTTTTCATTCAACCGTTATTCTCTAAAAACGGGATTATATAGAGTATTTATAACAATCTCAAAGCAAGAAAATAGCAACACCTAAAATTGAAAACCTCTAATTAGAGTCCTAACAATAATAAACTACTAAAATAAAAAATAAATGCAAAAAGAAATTGCCGATTCTTTTGCCGTGTGTATGTATGTATGCACCGCATCATATATTTTAAAAGATCTTGTGGGATTACTGTCTGTTGTTGCTGATGATGATAGTATTTTGCAAGATCTTGCGACATTTAATAATTTTTTCTACTTAAATGTTTGAGTGTCTTTTGTTTCACTAAAAAAATATAATCTAATTTAATAGATTTCTAAATATTTGCCGCTAGCGGACTTCCCTCTAGCATCATAGTTTGCAGAAGAACAATTCAAGGGTGCCTAATCTTTTCAGTGTGTATATCTTACGACCCAATTTTGGGAAAAATGTATAGTGTACTATGATGCTGGGACACGACATAGACACAACTAGGACATGTTAGGGATATGAATTTTACACTTGAAAATGAAGTGCCTGCCTGTCACAATTGGACACGTTGCCCATATTGAAGTGTCCATGCAACATAGATAGCATAGCATCAACAATTGAATTTCTTATCTCACTACACACGTAAAACACAAGCCTAGAGACATCTTCTGGAAAAGTATAACACTGTAAGCTCAATATTGGTTGGTTCTTTCCTTTTCTAGTTCCTACTCTAGTTTCATCTTTTTTTTTTTTTTTTGAAACATTAGTTTCATCTTTCTCTAACAGTGTCTGTAGTATTATTTATTCTCATTTTCTTCTTTTTGTTCTTCCACCAGTTGGTTCTGCCAAAAGTGTGCCTCTCAGGGGTACTCCCCATGGGGGTATTTCCCCATCAATTGAACTTGGCATGTGTGTTCAGGAAGGCCTGCATGTTCCCTGAAGGACTAGTCGGGCAAGAGATCTAGACACCTTCCGTCATAAAAAAGAGAGTGTGCATTTGGCTAAATTTATTTCCCTCTCTTGAGCATCTTTCATTTTTTTCTTCTTTTTCTATTTCTGTTGGAAAGGTTTCCCAAAACTGCACCTTTGTTCTTTTCTTCTCCATAGCCCCTCTTTTAATATCTTTTATACTTATTTGATTTTCTCTTCCTTCTTGCTCTGCATCACTATGTGAAACTGGGAACTCATGTTCAATGGTAAGGATATATGGATAGTGATGTTGTTCTATAATTGAAAATTCAACAAATATGAATGTTCTTAATAGTTATTTTAAATAGTTGATTATTGATCTTTTACAATATACTTGATTAAAAACTGGTATTATAATTTTAGAAGTTGGAACATTGAAATTTTCCTTTTTTTTTTTGGTCTAATCCTGTTAGGCCTTTCTCTTGTCTTTGTATTTGTACCTTTTCTTTTTAATGAAATCACTTTGTTACTGCTCATAAAAAAAAAAAAAAAAAGATTTGAAATTTGAGCTCCAATGATAGTTGTATAATATTCACATAATATTGAAAAAAATTGGAGTACGGCTCACATTATTACCTTTTAGATATCATTTACTTGATTCGTATATGAAATATTTTTTCAGGAAAATGAAATGAATATTACAATTCTGTAGTTTATGATATATGATTTGTGATTCAAGATGTATAGTGATTTAACAGTACGATTTGATTTTCAAATATTACTTGCATCATCATCAACATAGGAATTTTCTATCCATCTATTGTGGCCTTTTTATCACCTTAACTAGATCAACCAATTCATATTTTTATGCTCTCTAAATTTTTTTACTCTCTAAATTTTCACTTTAAAATCATTTTAATTAGCCTAATTAAAGTAGTTTTTGTTGGGTGGCACACATTTTTTGGATTAGGTATTAGTTTTTTGAAAAATGATCATCCTCGTATTTCACACCTAACTAGTACAGATCACCATTTTGAATTTAAAGAATGGTTTTTGATTTTTTGAAAAAAAAAATGAATTATGGTTTATAATATGATAGTATCTTTCAGCCATTACCAAACAACAAGATTTTATTTGCCACACGAAAATATTTTTTTCTGATGTCATTTTCTTCTTCTGCTAGAATTTTCTCGATGCAACCTGAAAAACATGGCTTTTTTAAAGGTTGATTAGACACAACCCAATCCATTCTGTATCTTGATCATGTATTTGGATCATTGAGATCATTAATATGTCAAGATCATAAGATATGAGTTGTTGAGCAATGTGGATCTTGTAATTGAAGTAGATCCCATAGACATATGTTCAATATTGTGGTGGTCTGACGAGTGGATCATTGGGCCCTAATATAACTTCCCATAATTGGCTTGCATTCAAATCTTGCTATTGCTCTAGCATCATAAGAACCATTTTCAGGTACATCTGCTGGTCGACATGGTTGTCATGCAAATAAACAATCTTTGTTGGTGGGTTGACAAAAAAAAATCATGGGAGCTTAGGGTTTGGATCGATGGTCAAGATGAAATAACAAACTAGGTTTCATGATAAATGTGTGTGGCTGTATTTATCAAAGGGAACTTATTGTATACTTTTATTTGCTGTATTTTAGATTTTTTTAAGAAGCCATGTTATAAGGTGGGTTCCACATTTTGACACAATTGATGAGATAGATTCATGTAAAGTCTTGAGATCTACATGTTTATCAAGTATGGGGCCCATCCAATTATTCCCACCACTTGTTCTATACCTTGAAACTATACGTTCTTAATATCAAGTTTTATGATCATTGGATGGGCCCCAAACTTGATAGTTTGAAAAATATGGTTCCATGACTCATTAAAAATTGTTTGAACCAGTTAATAAATGGGTGGGTGGTGGTTATTATTTTCATCGTAAAAAAAGTGTAGGTTCATGATGGGTTTTAATAAAGAAACATGATTCCTTATGCATCTCTTATGGTGTGCATGAGTATGTTGAAAAGTCAAGCCATGTTTTCCACACTCCCACATTGTGTAATCTTTCAACTCTACGTAGTAACACCATCTTCTGTTTATCATTCTTATTGTATGTAAAGTTGTGAATTTTTGTCTTATCAGCAATTCATTATACACAATAAAAAGATTTCGTTGACAAACCCATACTATCATGGGAAAATTCTTTTTTTTTTGTGTGCTTTTGATTTTTCATCGTGGCCCATCTGACGTCATCATGTAATCATATTCTTGTTTGTTGCAGGAGACTAGAAGATGGTGACATTGTTAATGTTGATGTGACTGTCTGCTATAAAGGCGTCCATGGTGGGAATCATATATGTGTTTGTTTTAACCTTGTCCTAGTGTATACTAAGATCTCCATATGTATTTTTTCTCAATTTTAGCAGTGACTTTCTACCTAATTGATTGGTTGCAAACTTGTAGGTGATCTGAATGAAACATTTTTTGTGGGGAATGTCGATGAAGCCTCACAGCTGCTGGTCCAATGTACATATGAGTGCTTGGAAAAAGCTATTTCTATAGGTACATGTTTGTAATGCACCATCCTGAATTGGATTGCACACAGAAGTTACTGCCCATAAAACCTACCAAGATTCTTACAATCTGATTTTTGGTTTGCAGCATATCCAGTCATATTCCAACAAATTCAGCTCCATGATCTTGTTGGTCCCCCTATGAAGCCCAAACCATGAGAACCTCTCATGTTGTGTGTGGCTGAATACTACCCTATATACATGCATTCTAGGCTCCAAGTAACTTGTGGCATGGTCCAAGTGGATCCACCTGGACACCATTTATAATCCATTCTCCCACACACTTTACCTTGAATTGGATCCTTTCCCAATATGTTCCCACTTCTCATTATGCTAACAATTGAATGAAAGGCCAAGCCCTATGGCACTATTTTGTGTGTGTTTCTCTCTCTCTCTCCATCAACAATTTCATTGAAAAGAAAAGACAAATGTACAAGGATCACTGCAAGATACATGTACTTCGCTCAGAACTCATGGACAAAAAATACAATAGCAAAGACGTCAGAAGAAACCATAAAGCTCTCCTACCTGTCTCTCTACTCCTTTTGTTTGCTAATAAAACACGACGCCATTTGTTAATCTTCTTAAATGCTTGAAGGAAATTTTGAAATCCTGATTCCAGCTAAGAATCTTTTTGACAATGGTCGCTAATCCCCAAGGGGACTTCTTTTTGCCCTTGCCTAGGGAGCAACATTAGCTGAGTCTCCCTCCATGAATTGTCCTCACTCTTTTAAATTCCTGTGTTGTCATTTCACGTTTAATCCAAAACATAAGTGAATACTTTCTGTAAAAAGAATAGGAAATTCTTCCATCTGAATCTCTATCTAACCTTGGCAATTTATCGATTAAGTGTATCTCAAAGGAAACATGTATTTGCAGCACCAATTTGCAACTTATATTTTTTTGGAAGATTTGAAGATTCTCTGGCTCACATGGAACCCTTCTGTCCTAGATTCAATTTTGTGTGATATGTCCATTTTCATGGGGTATCTTTTTCATGAAATTCTCCATCATAGTTTGATCAGAATAATCAGTTTCACTGACCTGAGAATGACTAGTTTTATATTGAGAAATATATTTGATATATGTGCCTTTGCTTTCTCTCAAATTCAGTCAAACCTGGAGTACGATTTCGTGAAGTGGGTGAGGTTATTAATCGTCATGCATCAATGTCAGGGTTCTCTGTGGTAATTCTTTCTCCATTTGCACTCCATCTGTAGAATTGACGCGGCCTAAGATATAGCTTGACACTCTTACTGGGATTCTTGTAAATTCAGGTGAAATCATACTGTGGTCATGGCATTGGAGAGCTGTTTCACTGTGCACCAAACATTCCCCATTATGGGAGTATCCTTGCTAAAACAGTCAATGATGTGACATTTACTTTTTGAAATTTGATCCAACCAATTAGTCCATTTTAATTGGGAAACCAAGCAATTGTGAATCTTAGATCTATTATATGTTGGGCTTACAATAGTTCACTGAGGCACTTCACTTGAAACTTGCTTTCATTTTGTTTGGGTTGCTATTTTCTTGACCCGTATCAGGAAATAAAGCTGTTGGTGTAATGAAAGCTGGTCAGACTTTTACGATTGAACCAATGATCAATGCAGGTACTCACCAAGAATTTATGAAAGAATTGAATTTTTATTAATTCCTTTTATCTATCTATGGCTAAATGAGTTGAACATTGTCGCCAGGAGTTTGGCGTGACCGCTTATGGCCTGATGGGTGGACAGCTGTAACTGCTGATGGCAAGCACAGTGCACAGTTTGAGCATACTCTTTTGGTAACTTTTTTTTTTTTTTTGAACAGTAACAAACTTAATTTATATTATTAGAAAAAAAAGTGAATACTCTTTTGGCAACTTACTAATGACGGGTAAGATTGCTTTTATAGCCTATTTATGCCATCATAGTAAAATAAATTTTTGACCCGGGATAACCCCCCCACCCCCTCCTCTTCCAAAAAGAAAAAAACGAACTTTCAATTCTCTCGATCACTCAAGAAAAAGAAAGACGACACTAATATCATACGATTCATATGATATGATAAGACGGTATTTATTAACAAATCTTACTATTCGTATAAATAATAGAATTATGGGGTTGTGAGGAGTGTGAAAGCATGAAATTTTTTGTTTTAATAATTTTTTAAGACTTGAGTTGATGGACATTTAAGACCTTTCGATTGTTTGAAGGGCTTTTAGTTCATTATTGACGTTCCAAAAGGGCATCACGCCAAATGAATCACTCCCAAATTATTTTTGTCGCACAAGTAGCGGAAGAAAACTTTAATTTCATTTATCATTAAGTGTCAATCCCGTATAGAGGGGTTACGTTACATATATAATGACTTAAAAACATGAAAAAGACCAAAATACCCTCAAATAAACAAATACCAAACTACCCCCATGATTAGAAAGTCCTAAGTACATGTAAAATCACTAAATTTCCCTAAACAAAACCAACTATTGGACTAAACAAATAAATGAAAGAAAAAATACAATCATGAAAAGCTAGAAATCCTAAATCTAAATAGAGAAACTTGATAAATATAGAAACTTGTATGGTGCTCATCAATCTTCCCATCCGAAAAAGAACTCGACCTCGAGTTCAAACAAATGAAAAGACACAAATCTACCCACGCACGTGTCTTCCCAATGTGGGGTCTTCAAAATGCAATCACGCATATGTGAGGCCCTCAGGTGTAAACCAAGCAGATCAGCATCGAGCCACAATAAGAATGCTGGATCGGCTCTCCTCCGCCATCGATGATATATTTGGAATCCGATATTGACGTTAGGAACAACTATGGACGGTGGCAGCAATAAGATGTGACCAGAATGCACTTCTGATGAAACAAAACGGATGTCACAATCAACTCTGGCGGTAGCAGAAAAGTGTGAACAATATACTCCTCCGATGAAACAAGACTCCGGTATCTCTCTAGTAGATTCGGAGCAAGTCGCTGAGGCTCTCTCGCGGTCAACCAAATGGCACCAGTCATGGACAGTATTTTGTGTCACTGGATATAGCTGGTGTTCTTCTGCAGTGATGGAAACATCTTTCTCTACCAGGATAAATTCTATCTTTTCTCTTTTGGGAAACAAGATAGGCAAAGGAGGATGGACCGGTGAAGGATGCATAGGTGGGACAAGGTGAGGCGGATGTGGGGTGAGACTGGTGGGTAAAACCACTGGATTATGGACAGGTGCATAGCGTGGGTCTTGGGATGGATCGGGAATGTCAGGCTGTGGGTTAGGGTCATGCTGATGTGGAGTGGGGCTTGGGGGTGAAGGTGTTGGTTTTGGATTGTGTGTGAGGTCTACCACATTATTATCCACATCAATTTCCTTGGACTCACATTGAGAATCTGTAGCAAACTCATTTTTCATCGCATCCATTAATGTGACTTTTAATTTCAGCGTGCAATTCATCAATGTATGGTGCTGATGCATGTACAGACTCAGATAGACTGGGTGACACTGACACCGGAATAGGATCTGTGGATGGGGATGGTATAGGGACACACCTAACTTTCTTAACCTGAGTGGAGCACTCACGAGCAGGATGCTCATAGCCTCGGTTGTGACAACAAAATGTCCTTAAACCTAACTTGGTTTCCATACGAGTTAAGCGGGCACTTATCTCTAATACAACCTTGGCAATATGTGTGGGGGCCATCTTGAATGTCCTAAAATGACCAACTCTAAGAATGATAGAATGCAATTTTTTTTATAATTATTTAATAATCAATTAATTAATTAATTAAATTTTTTTTTTTTAAATGCGACCTAAGACGTGGAAAGTTGAGAAACTCTCCTAACCTAGGCTACTGATACCAATTTGATGTAGGATAATTAATAGGGTGACTCTAAATGCCTAAATTTAAATAAAAATAATGCATCCTAAATTAATCAATTAATAATGACAACAAGAAAATGTGTAGAACAACAGTAAAAGGGTTAAGAAGAGGGTTGTACAGGTCTAAGATACAGATCTAATTGTATTAGCAGATTTGATAGGTCGAGGACAGATCTTAGACAGAACTGGGACTGGTCTTGGGGCTGTTTTTGGACAGATCTGGGATTAGGTTTTGGGGTTGTTTTTAGGACAGATTTTGGAGTTGTTTCTGGGACAACACTTAAAAGAGAAGAAAAGGAAAAGAGAGAGGAAGAGGAATAAAGAGATAGAAGAAAAAGAAGAATACCCGAAGATGGAAAGATGATAGCCCCTCACGCTAGCCTTCACGCCAAAAGGGCATCACGCCAAAGGAATCACTCCCAAATTATTTTCGTCGCATAAGTAGCGGAAGAAAACTTCAATTTCATTCATCATTAAGTGTCAATCCCGTATGGAGGGGTTACATCACATATATAATGACTTAAAAACATGAAAAAGATCAAAATACCATTAAATAAACAAATACCAAACTACTCCCAATGATTAGAAAGTCCTAAGTACATGTAAAATCACTAAATTTTCCTAAACAGAACCAACTATTGGACTAAACAAATAAATGAAAAAGAAAAATATAATCATGAAAAGCTAGAAATCCTAAATCTAAATATATAAACTTGCTAAATATGGAAACTCGTATGGTGCTCTGCATCAGAAACGAAAACTTGGAGCCTTCGCCGATGCGCATGGTGATTTCCCTTTGAGGGTTTGGTGTGAAGCCAACATCTTCTCCTTCTCCTTTCCACATCTTCTTCAGGTATTCCTCTTATACTTCTCTCCTTCTTCTTCTCTATTCTCTTCTTCTTCCTCTCTTCTCTATTCTCTTCTTCTCTCCCTTTTTTTTTTCCATCCTCAAAGAACCATACTGCTGACATGACCCTCTTTAGCCCATCCCGTACTTCTGTAGACCTCCCAGATTCCTCCCAGTCTTGTCGCCTCCTCCCACCAGTCCCCCATCTAGCTGCCGCTCCTTTCTTCAACCCCAATATTGCTGCCGCTCATCGCTGGAAGCCCAGTTCCTCTGCTAGCCTATTCCTAGATCCCAGATCCGATATTTACCCACCTTCCCATCCCATCCTTAGCCTTCCTTTTGCTGTCGCCACTCCCATAGATCCTTCCCCAAGTCCATACAACCATCCCCAACCCTTGTAGAGTCTTCCCACCTTTTTGCCACTTCCAAATCTCCTTCCCCTTGTTGTCGCCCCTTCCTCTAGACCTTCCCACTGCTGTTGCCTCCCCTAAATCTCCTACCTAGATCTGCCGAAGCCATATGAGAACCTTGTAGTCCTTTCCCCGATCCCTTCCTTCTACCTGTAAGTCCCTTAAGCCATCGCATGGTCCAAAACAATTGCCGTAATCCCCGTAATCCCCTTTCATCTCAAGAGGAACCCAAGTTATACCCATTTTCTTGTTTAAACCATATGTCCCCTTTATTTAAAACTGTACCTTGCATACATTGATTGCAATTTAATTTCACCCCATTTTAGATTTAGGATGCATTATTTTCACCCCTTTTAATTTTTAGGGAACCAAATTAGGCCTTTAGGGTTTACCAATCTCCTTTTTCCTTCATCAAATTGGTATCAGAGCTAAGTTAGGGTGTTTCCTTAAACATCCACGGTCTTAGATTTGCATTTAGTGAAAAAAATATATATTTAATTAATTAATTTAATTTATTTAATTAAAATCAATTAGTTAATTAAAATCAATTAATTAATTAAAATTAATTAAATAATTACTATCAATTAATTAATTAATTAAAAAATTTTGCATTGCATTTCTACCTAGATCATTGCATAGCATTTAGTCTATCCCATATCCGTGAGTCTAGGGGTATCGTAGCGCATGTTTGTGCATGTCCACCCGTAGTGGTTAGGAATACTATTCCGAAATGTGTTCCCAAATTGGACAATCCAATCCCGATACTCCAATTATGGACTTCAACACGCTAGTCAAAGTGCTTTCTGTTCTACGGACCACCGTAACCCATCTTGAGCGTCGAGTAAAGGAAGAAGTCCATGAGCCCAATTTCGAACACTCGATGAGGATGAGTATAAGGACTTTGAGAATGGCTTGGCTTTTGTGCAGGGAAACTCATACCCCTGTGGGGAGGGTAATACCTCGCGTGTGATGGTGGTGCATCGATGTGCCCTAGCACAACCAAAAGAGAGTGACGATTTGCGAAAGAGTAATATTTTCTACACCTTTGCTAAGAGCGGTTACAAGACCTGTAAGGTCATAATTGATAGTGGGAGCTATACAACTTTCATTGCTTCGTCGACAGTTTCCCGATTAGGGTTGTCACCGATCATCAATCCTCACCCATATTTGGTTGCGTGGGTGGACTCGTCATCTATTCCCGTGACTCAACAGTGTCTGGTATTTGTCCAATTTTCATCCTATAAAGACACTGTATGGTGCGATGTGATACCTATGGAAGTAGGTAACATTATTTTGGGGAGGCCGTGGTTGTATGACATGGATGCCACACTGTTCGGTAGGTCGAACATGCAAGGATTAAGTTGAACCCTCTCCTTCCCAAAGCACCAAAGAATGAGGTGGAGAAGCCAAGCAAGGGCATAAACAGCAGTGGCTCAAAGCCCAAAGCCTTGCATATTCTCAGTCCTATCGAGTTTGAGAAGGAAGCTAAAGAGGACAATGTATTTGCATTAGTCACAAGAGAAACATCCTCCGAGCCAAGTGTTGATCACCTGCGGGTGGTTGAGCTGATTATGAGAGAGTTTCAGGGTGTCTTCGCTGACGATTTACCGGATGAGTTCCCTCCCATGCGTGACATTCAGCATGCTGTTGACTTTGTACTCGGAGCAACTGTTCTAACTGAATATGTGGAGATTGTTGAAATTGAAGAAAACCCCAGTGATGATGAAGAGAACAAAGAATCTTCTCTTGCCTTGGTTAGGTGTGTTTCCATACCATCCCCATCCATAGACCTTACTCCAGTGCCAGTGTCGCCCAAGTTTAGTGAGTTTGTTCATGCATCTGCATTACACATTCATGATCTACACGCTGAAATTAAAAGTCACATTAATATATGCAATGAAAAATATAAGTTTTCTGCAAATTCTCATTGTGAATCCAAGGGATTTGATGTGGATGATCATGTGGAGGACCTCACATCCTGTCCAGTTCCAGCACCTTCACCTCCAAGCCCCATCCCACATCAACATGACCCTGTCCCTGTAGAGATCATAAAAAAGCTGATTATGGAGTTGGAGAATGAGATCCAACCAAAACAAGCCACTTCCGAGAACCAGAGGAATGGATCTGGGAAGAAACAGTAAAAAAGGTAGGCCCCACCAATGTTGTTGAAACACCTGGGTCGAATACAACTGTAGGCAGGGGTGAGTCTAGAAATGGTGTAGGGGCAGCAGTTCCAAATGCATAAGGCACCGGTGTTGCCAAAAAATCCCAGACAACTGGGTAATAGGCGTCCCATACAATGGATGAAGAAACCATGAAAAGGGGGGCCCACCGGTCAGAGAAGTGGGGTGCTACCAGATAGATGCGTTGAAGTTTAAGCTAGGGGTGTTCTAGGTAGGCTTGATTTCAAGCAAGAAGTATGTAAAAGCTAGGACATCTAGCACAAGATGTGTGTTGGTGTCCCAGGCAGCAGATGAAGAAACCAGCAAAAAAGGGGCCCCATGGTTGACCGAAACACTAGGTCAACCTTAGGTGAGAGGAGGTGGGCCAGGGCGACTCCAGTGGTGTTGATTCTAGTTGTAGAAGTGCTAGGTCCACGTGGAACCACTTGGATTGAAGGAAAATAACCCAATAATTGGGATTTTGAACAATAATGTCGCTTGCAAAAGGGGGCCCAAACAATGCAGGCAATAGGCCTCAGAGGACAGATCCAAGTTGATGGATGGGTAGCCCAGCCAAAAAATGGTAGGCGTATGGTAGGTTCCCACTGGCAAAAGCCTTGCTTAAAAACGAGACGACGGCCGAGAAGTTTCTTGTCCACAGTGCAGGGCGGAAGGAAAAATAACGGTTTGCGGAACTTCTTTAAGAACCTTCATTTGTCGAAAAAAAACCCGGAAAAGCCTCCAAAGCAAGGAGGGAGAAGGAAAGGGAGGTCCTCTACCGATGTCCTTAGAGATCGGAGTTGAAGAGAACCCCAGACTCCGATGAGGAACAATAAAACGGAAACAAAATTATCCTAAAGTGACCAAGAAATCGTTCTGATTGATACCATGTAGAATTTAATAATGAAAAATAAGGAAAAATGAGAGGACGTGGAGAAGAATCCTTCTCTGTATTGTATTGAATGTTGTCATGAAGAAATAGAGTACACATGTATATTGATTATAGGGAGCCAATCACGGCGGCAGAAAAGGAAAGAAATATAAATTACAAATCAGTTACACCTAGAGACATCTTTTAGTCAGCCACACAAGTAAGACATGTGAAAAACATTACAACAGTAAGTTGGGAGATTGACTAGAGTGGCAGAATTTTTTGCAAGCTTGGAATTACAGATTTGTCCTCTGGTGTTTTCTTCCTTTGAGCTTGGAGGATCTTTTATCTTTTTGTACTTTTAGTTTTTTATTTTTATCTCACTTTTTTTTCCTTTCCCTTTCTTGTTTGGGTCTAATCCTTTTAGGTTAACTAACACGGATTTGATAAGGGTCAAACGTCCTCCCAAAGAAAGGTATTTCCTATCTCATCCAATTAGTGTAGATTAATAGAATGAAAAATAAGAAATAAGAAAATAAGAAGAGGAGAAAGTGGAGAAGAATTCTTCTCTTTGTGTGTTGTATATTCTGTATAGCTTTGTACATGATTAAATAGATGAAAGGGAGTCAATTACGTTGGCAAAAAGGGAAAACAATTATTGGAATCTAATTACAACTGATTACAAGTTGACTAAGTAAAATACACTGAACTTGGACACTGTCTGTCTAAAGATAGGTCCCGAGTTAAGTTGGGTCCCACAATACTCCTACTCAAGTTGGTTCGAATATATCCAGTAATCCCAACTTACTAATAACGGAATCAAGTTGAGCTTGAGGAACTAACTTAGTGGAAATGTCGGCAAGTTGATCAGAGGTCTTCAGATGAGGAGTGACAAGCCGGCCTTCAGAAATATGTTGGCGAAGAAAGTGGCAATCAACCTCAATGTGTTTGGTTCGCTCATGGAAGACCGGGTTGGAGGCAATGTTGATGGCCGCTTGATTATCACAAAACATAATAAGGGGATCATCAGGATCGAAACCCAATTCTATAAGAAACTGTCGGATCCAAAGGAGTTCAGCCGTAGTATTGGCCATGGCACGATACTCAGCTTCAGCAATAGAACGAGAAACAACAGACTGCTTCTTGCTACGCCAGCTAATCAAATGAGAGCCCAAGAAGACTCAATAGCCAGTGGTAGAACGTCTGTCATCAGGAGAGCTAGCCCAATCTGCATCAGAATAACCACGAACAGGCAGTGAAGGTTGTCTGGTAAAGAACAGTCCCTGTCCTGGATGAGATTTAATATAGCGGAGGATCAGGAAGACAACATGAATATGGGTATCCTAGGGAGCCTGCATGAATTGGCTGACCACACCAATATCATATGATAAATTAGGCCGAGTGATAGTGAGGTAAATCAATTTCCCAACCAGCTTCTGATAAAATGTAGGAGAATCCAGAAGAGTTCCATCAGAAGCAGAGAGTGTGGTGTTTGTATCAAGTAGTGTGTCAACATGTTTGCAACCAGAGTAACCAGCATCATGGAGGAGATCCAGAGCATACTTGCGTTGAGATAGTGTAAGTCCCTGAGAAGAGCGGGCAACCTCAATACCAATAAAGTAACGCAAAGGGCCGAGATCCTTAATTGCATAGGCACGGTGAAGATACGTTTTGAATGTAGAGATCGCTGTCGTATCATTACCAGTGAGAACAGTATCATCCACATAAATAACTAAAATCATGACCACAACAGGACGGCGGTAGATAAAAACAGAGTGATCCGTCTGGCAGGTAGAGAAACCATAAGTTAATAATGTACCGCTGAACTTCTCAAACCAAGCCCGTGGAGATTGTTTGAGGCCATAAAGAGCTCTGCGGAGTCGACATACTGAATGAGGCTCCCCTTGTCTGACAAACCCCAGAGGAGGGAGCATATAAACTTCATTCTGTAAATTATCATGAAAAGGCATTCTTCACATCCAACTGATGAAGCGGGCATGCATTAGTGGTGGCAAGAGATCAAAATGCGAACAGAAATAATCTTGGCCACAGGGGAGAATATCTCTTGATAGTCCACTCCATAGGTTTGTGTGAATCTTTTGGCAACCAATTGAGTCTTATAGCGAGCAAGGGACCCGTCAGAATTATACTTCAAGGCAAAGACCCATTTGCAGCCAACTGGGGTCTTTCCTGAAGGAAGAGGCACCATATCTCAAGTATGGTTTTGTTCTAGTGCCGCTAATTTTTCAGCCATAGCTGCCTTCCAAGAGGGGTCCCGAAGTGCAATGTCAACTCTCTTGGGAATCTTAACATTGTCCAGTGTTGTGAGGAAGCTGTGATAGGAAAGAGAAATAGCATAATATAAAACAAATTGTGCAAGAGGATGAAGAGTACATGTATGCTTACCTTTCCAAAGAGTGATAGGAAGGTCTGACTCAGCACGGATGGGTGGATCTGGACTGGGGGCAGAGGTGATCGTAGCGGGTGTTGGTGGCGGATGCTAGGGTGGCCAGCATTGATATACCAAGGTAGGCTTGGGAGTGCTAGCTGGAGGGGATCGAGAGGGAGTAGTATCGGTAGGAAGACGACGTAAAACAGGGTCTGAAGCTTGACCAGAGGATGTAGAAAAAGATGGGACTGTCTCCAAGAAGGTGACATCCATGGACACATAGGTTTTGTCATTGGTAGGATCAAGACACTTGTAGCCTTTGTGAAAGGGTGTGTAACTTAATAAGATGCAGCACACAGTACGAGGGGAAAGTTTATCTCCAGAGAACAGGTTGAACAAAACATGCACAACCAAAAATAATGTAATGGCAGAATGGAAATCTGTTTACCATTGGACAACATTAAGATACCAAAGAGGATCGACACAGCCTTGAAAAATCCCTCCTGGAAAGCAGCCATGGATGAAGAGTTAGCTGCCCTTGAAAAGAATAATACATGGGAGATGATTTCCTTACCTCCAGGCAAAACCCCAGTTGGGTGCAAATGGGTCTTTGCTTTGAAGCATAATCCAGATGGCTCTATTGTCTGTTATAAGGCACGTCTCGTAGCCAGAGGCTTCACACAGACTTATAGAGTTGACTAGCAGGACACTTTTTCACCTGTCGCAAAGATTAACTCTGTGCGCATTTTGCTATCTCTTGCCACCACTCATGCTTGGCCCTTGCACCAGTTAGATGTGAAGAATGCTTTTCTTCATGGTGATCTTTAGGAAGAAGTTTATATGTTTCGTCCTCTGGGATTTGTCAAGCAGGGGGAGTCTCAGTCTGTCTGCAGATTAAAGAAGGCTCTCTATGGTCTCAAGCAGTCTCCACGTGCCTAGTTTGTGAAGTTTAGCAGTGCCTTACTACCTTATGGTTTTATCCGATGTCAGTCAGATCACTCAGTCTTTATCTACCGTCTCCACTCTGTTGTGATGATTTTAGTAGTTTATGTTGATATTGTACTCACCGGTAACAATGACGAAGCCATTTCTTCATTCAAATAGTATCTTAAACAGACTTTTGACATTAAGGATTTGGGGACTCTCCGATACTTTCTTGGAATTGAAGTTGCTCGGTCCTATCGTGGCCTTTCTCTCTCTCAACGAAAGTATGCCCTGGATCTCCTCCAAGAAGTTGGCTATTCTGGCTGTAAACCTGCAGATACTCCGCTGGATGTGAACACCAAGTTATCTGCCTCCGATGGACCTCTCCTTAACACGCCAAGTTTTTATTAGAAACTAGTTGGCATGCTCATCTATCTGATCATCACAAGACCAGACTTATCGTATGTTGTTGGTGTCGTTAGTCAGTTCATGCACGAACCACGGGACACTCACCTTCATGCCGTGTTTCGAATCCTATGAAATATTAAGGCTCATCCTGGCCGTGGTTTGTTCTATGCACACCTACTTGCCCGGTTCCTAGTTATTCAGATTCTGATTGGGCCGGTTCTCTAGATGATTGCCGCTCTACGTCTGGCTATTGTGCTTTCTTGGGTTTCCATTTAATTGCCTGGAGAAGCAAGAAGCAGTCCGTTGTTGCTCGTTCTAGTGTTGAGGCTGAATATCGGGACATGGCAAATACTGCTTCTGAATTGCTGTGGTTTCGTCAATTTCTTACTGAAATGGGGTTTGCTCCTGCTGATCCACTCATTATGTTCTGTGACAATCAGGTGGCTATCCATATTGCCTCCAACCTAGTCTTTCATAAGCGAACTAAGCACATTGAGGTTGATTGCTACTTTCTTCGTCACCATATTTTAGAAGGGCGACTTTTCACTCCTTATCTGCAATCTAAGGATCAGCTGGCCGATATCTTCACAAAGTCAGTTTCCTGAACTCAGCTCGATTCCGTCGTTAGTAAGCTAGGTCTACTCGACATCTTCGAACCAACTTGAGGTGGAGTGTTGTGGGACCCACATCACACGTCTAGTGATGTAGGCCCCAATTAATGTTTAGATTCATTGTATATTGAAGGTCAACACAATAGATTGTAATTAGGATACACTTATTGTATTTCCTTTTTTGTTCCCTAGATTCTCTCTATATTTTCTATTTAAACACTGTATCCTCTAAGAGGAATACATCATCAATATATTTGATAGAGATAATTCTCTCCAAAATTCTTTCTCTGTTCTTTTTCCTTATTTTTCATATTCCTATTCTACAAAATATTCCCCTCCCTTATCACTGCGCAAAGTTTTAAATTTCAAATCAAAATGAGTAGCAACCCAATTATAAAATGTGCGGAAATGATCAAATACTTAAGACTTATGTTTCATGAGATAAATCAATGTCATTCGTGAAAAATCATCAATAAATGACACAAAATATCGGAAACCAGTACAAGAGAGAGAAGGAGATTGCCAAACATCAGAATGACCTCCAGAAAGTAAAGAAGATGCTCGTTTATTCATAGATGTAGGAAAACAAGTTCTAACATGTTTGCCAAATTGGCAAGGTTCACATGCAAAATGTTTAAATGACAGAGGGAACAAGCTTTCGCAAAATAGAATCACTAGGATGTCCAAGCGGCAATGCTACAACCACAGGTCAGACGAGGACGAGGTCGAGCAAGCTTCAGAGGTAGCAGCGGGATGATAAAAAAGGTATAAGCCCCCAACTTCACGCTCACCACCAATTACCTGCCTCGTGGTCGGATCTTGAAAAACACAATGAGAGGGAAAAAACGTGACTGAGCAATTAAATTGTTTAGCAAGTGCACTGACAGAAAGAAAATTACGAGATAAATGGGGAACATGTAACATAGATGGGAGGTGCATGGTGTAAGAAAGATGAATAGTTCCTTGACCAGTAATGGTAGTAGAGGAACCATTAGGTAAGCGAATAGTACCAAATGAGATGGGAGAAAGGGACGAGAAAGTAGAGGACATACTCGATGATCCAAGAATTAGAGGAGGTGTGATTGGCCATGGGCCCAGTACCTGAAAAGGAGGAGACGACATTGGAGACCTCGGAATGTTGAAGACGATCCAGGCGTTGTAACAACATATTGAAGTCTTGACGAGTAACTGGAGCATCATCACTAACAACATCAGATGAGGGAGTGACAAGAGTAGCAACAAATATATTGGCCTCCTTGGGACGGCCATGTAGTTTGTAGCAGGTATCCACAAAGTGATTTATCATCTTACAATAGGTGCAAAAGCCAGACCCCTTCTTCTGGGTACCCTTGCCAGGTGGACCAGGAGTCCCTTGTGCGGAAGAAGGCAAGGGAGGATAAGAGGTCACTAATGCAGAGCGTTCAACAAGCACATGAGTCATGATAGTGCGGCGGCGATCATCATGGAATAAGGCAGAATAGACTTCAACCAGTGAAGGAAGAGGGCGCTATCCCAGCAACTGGGCCCTAATGGGTTCAAACTCTTGTTTAAGGCTAGCTAGTAACTCAAAAACCCGTTGACGAGAAAGAAGTTGCTGGTATAGAACAACATCATCAGTTAACGCAAACTTAACTGCCCTCAAGTTGATCCAATTCAAGCCAACAGGTCCGCATCTTTGAATAATACTGAATGAGGGAGAGCTCCCCCTGTCGAAGGTGAGAAGCAGTCTGATATAACTCATAGAGCCGGGCATAATTATCACGATCCGAATACTAGGCTTTAATAGTGTCCCAGACATCTTTGGTTGTGGGAAGTATATAGACAGTCTCACAAACGTGATCTTCCATGGAATGAAGGAGCCAAGACTGCACCAAAGAATTATTAGCTTGCCAGGTACAGTAGAAGGAGTCCTTGTTGTCCGTTGATGAGGATGGAAAAGTAAGTAGAAGAAACACACTCGAAAATCCATAAACACCATTTCTGACTGAAACCCATGCTGGATAGGATAAAATGGAGGAAATGCAATTTGACCATGTCATAAGCTTTCTGCAGGTCAAGTTTGCATATGATACCTTTCCGACAAGATTTATGTTGGGAATCAATACACTCATAAGCAGTGATGACCGTCTCCATAATATAGAATCAATACACTCATGAGCAGTGATGACCGTGTCCATAATATATCGACCCTCAACGGCAACAGACTGAGCATGAGAAATTAGCATTGGAAGGAAGTGCTTGAGGCGATTTGCGAGCACCTTGGACAAAATCTTGTAGCAGCTACCGAGGAGACTGATGGGTGTGAAGTCTGATAGAGATGACGCACCATCTTCTTAGGAACCAAGGCGAGAAAGGTTGCCCCTAGCTCCTTCAGGATTTGACCTCTTTTATGAAATTCCGTAATGAAAGCGATGAGATCATGTTTAATTATGGCCTAGAAAGTCTTAAAGAAAGCAATGGGAAGACCATCCGGGTCCAAGGGCTCTATCCTCGCTAAGGTCCCACACTGCAATTCTGATTTCATCGTAAAGAAAGCCATCTCTAAGGAGGAAGCTTCCAATGAAGTGATAGATCTGAATGGAAGGCCAAAAATTAACAATCTGTCAAAAGTGTTGGCCGAGTATAAGCGGGCGAAGTGATTCAAGATAGCACCGATGATGTCCTCCTTGTCTATGACGGTTACATCATCAACATTAAATGATCTGATGCTGCTTGCTCTTTTGTGTTCCGAGGCCAAGGCATGGAAGAACTTTGTATTTTTATCCCCTTCTTTTATCCACTTTTCTCTGGATCTCTGCCTCCACTTGATCTCTTCCTGAATACTCTTGTTACGGTATTGTTCCTGAAGATTATGCAGAAGTAGGACATCCTCCTCAGTAATGGAACCAGATTGCTCATAAAGGTGAATATGATTGATGCCAATGAGAATGGATGTAAGTGATTCAAACAATGATTCGAAGCTAGCGGTACTCCAACTTTTTAGCTTGACCTTCAAAAGTTCAATTTCTAATGCAGGATGAAGCTATTTTTACCAGTACGGGTGGATTTTGTCCACATTGCGCAATGAGTTCCTTGAGGCCATGTTCTTTTAACCAGCACAATTCAAATCTCAAAGGAGAAGGGCCCCATGATTCATCAAAAGTGTCCAGTACCAAAGACCAATGATCAAAGATGGGTCTAGGAAATGCTGATGTATGTGTTTCAAGGAAGTGCTCCATCCACTAAGTCGATACTAGGAACCTATCAATTCTGGAGAGGATAAGCCTCTCTTGACTATTGGACCAAGTAAACTCGGCTCTAGAGAGTGGTAGGTCCACGAGATCAAGAGAGGAAATGCAATTCGAGAAGTGACTCATAATGGGCGTCAACCTTGTTACTCCCGTCTTCTCATGAACGAATCTAATGAGGTTGAAGTAACCACAAATGCACCAATGATTATTCCACTGCTCATATAGTGATTCAATCTTAGAAAGAAATCCAATCTTCCTAGTCTCTTCACATGCCATAGACTGACAATAAGGTCCACGTCATACCAGAGTTTCTATCCCGGAATAGGATAGATAATGAAAACTCTCTGATGAAGGAGTCCATTTTGGTGAGGTTACTAGAATCCCAACGGATGATGATACCCTCGGATGAGCCAATTGACGGTTTGGCAGCCCACTGAAAACTGCGGCCACTGCCACAAGATCGGATCATGTCGGATGGATCTTCCAATTTGGACTCTTGAAAGAAAATGATGGTCGGAATAATCTTCTTGATGAAATGCTTCATTGTAGCTCTCTTCCCCGAGTCCCCCAGACCCCTAACGTTCCATGACAGGATTTGGTGGAGCAAGGTGCTTGATTGCAGCAAGATAAGAGAGGAACTTGTCTTCCTGACCATCCAAAATGAGACTAAGCTGACGACCGATCGTCAGCATTCTATCGTCCACCCAGTAGGATGTGAAAGTCTTCTCTGGTTTTCCTCAGCTGATTCTGAATACTTGGAAAGAATTCGATTACTGCATTGTTGGATGTCTACTTGCAGGTTATCGCGAAGACTGGCCTTTGTAAGAATCCTGTGCTCACCCAAGTGGGACAGTTGGGCTAAGGAAGGAGACAAAAACTCTTCAGGAGAAGGAAGATGATCAATCTTCTCCCTAGCAATCATTCTCTGTGTCATCAGAGGGCCTAAGTTAGCTAGGAGGAGAGCTTTGATCATTAAGGAGACCTTGTAACTGATGGTGCGGGAGGCTCTAACGACAAATGTACTTTCACAGAAGAAGGGAAGGGTGCTTGCTGCAGGAAGGTCGTGTTGCTTGGGAGGTGGGGGAAGAAATGTCTGAGGAGAGGACCACAGGGGATGAAGGAGGGTGAGGCGAAAGGGTCGGGCCTGGAATCTTAAGCTCCTTGGAGATTAGATTGTGATCTTCCGTGAGTAATATTGTAGGGGTGTTGTAGGAATTTGAAAGCGGAAGGGGACGATAAGAACTGCATCGTCACTCTCGTGGAGGGTGCAGTTTGTGGTGAAAAGAGGAGGGCGAAAGTGTCTGGGTTTGGCGAGGTTGGTTTTGGACGAAGGGTGTGGTGTGGGTTTTGAGGAGGATGGGTAGATGGAGAAGCAGGCTTGAGCGAAAGGGATTGGGCTTGACGGAGGATAAGAGGTTTTGGGCTGGGGGCACGCTCAAAGTTGATGGGCTAGATTTGAATATGGACTTGGCAGCTTGAAACGAGCTCGTGGGCTCCGGTCTGGATAGAAGAGAATCCACTTGAGTCTCACTTGCACAAAAAGATTGCACGTGCGATGGAGGTGAGTGTCTTAAAAGGCTAGGGCACGGGTTAGGCAACAGATGGTTAGCTACTGGGTTTCCATAGGCGAGAAATGGGGGCGGTATGATGTCACCAGAGGCAAGAGGGATTGGATGGATGGGTTGGGGTTGTGTGAAGGGTACTACAGCAGCAACAAGGAGGAGTACGACAGGCTGAGCAAGAACCAAAGGTGAGGAGACGTGCACGGGGGGTGAAAGCTGTGGGAGGGACTGTTGTTTAGGGATGGGTAGTCTCGCAGAGAAGGGGCGAAGAGGATTGCGCCACGTGGCAGGGGTTTGGTGGAGCTTTGACCATCTTCCATGATCTTTGATGTCGGCAGAGCCTGACGAGGAGGAATGAAGTTGTCGGAGACATCGGTGCTATCGTATGAGGCGTTTGTTGTTCAGGAGAGCCTTGTGTTTCTTCGATCTGTACTCTTAAATTCATTAAAAAATCTCACACGTTCAGAGGAATTTCTTTGAGGTGCTCGAGCTTAGGAGACCAACAAACTTGGTACCGTGCAAGCATGTAATCACTTCCAGTGGTTGTTCAGGGGTCGATTTCAACTACTTTACCGAGGAAGTCCCCAATAGCCCTAATAGAATATGGAAACCAGAACCGAAGGGGAATGCCTGTGACTCGAACCCACCCTCTCTTAACATCCCAATCTTCAGAACAGAAATAGAGGGTAGAGAAAAAAGGAGTATCATGCAAGACTGGGAATTCAGAGAGGAGTCTATTGGCTTCTTCCAACACGTCATGGGAAAGAAGGACAAGTTGAGAGTCGATCCATCGAACGGAACCTGAGCTGAGACAACCCCGTGCTTCTATCTAGGATTGAATGTTTGACATAAGCAAATCAGGGGTCGGAAGGGAAACAACAAGGCATTGTTTTAGGTACTTTGTTTGCTGGTTGATACCACTATTGCTCAAGATGTTGGACTTCTCCGTGTCAGAAACAACGGATGCAGAAGAAAGGTTCGATTGCCTGGGTAGGAAGAGTGGGGTTGGTTTGGGTGCCTTTTGGGGGGATTAGTCATCTGCACCTCCAGTTTTTTTTTTTTACTTTAAAGAGTCTTCCATGGTTGTCGATAATACCTCTCAGAGCTTCCACTTCGGATGCACTATTGATTTTTGAAACCCTAGTCACAAGTATGAAGTTGTCCACTATTTTTCCAGATTTGGTGAAGAGGGATAAAACGTTTAGTTTAGAGAACTCTTTAGGGATATTTGAAATGAACAAGGAGACAAAATTTTTCCTCCTGCCCTCCCAAAGAGATTGAGAGGCAGAGGAAGTGGTAGATTTAGGATTTCTGTTAGGGGTTTTGGTTGAGGGATGGTCAGCTTGGGGGGATTGGGAAACTTGGGAGGTAGAGGGCGGATGTAGGAGTGCTCCAGGGAAAGGTCGGGAGTGGGGAAGGGTAGGTGAGGGGAGAGAGGAGTTCATCTCATTTGAAGGATTTCTTTTAACCTTTGTTAATGATGCCATCATAATAAACTCAAGAAGAGCACACCTCAGTCTGTTTGTAAACTCAAGACGGCTCTCTATGGTCTTAAGTAGTTTCCACGAGCTTGGTTTGAGAAATTTAGCAGTGCCTTATTACCTTATGGTTTTACTCGCTATCAGGCGGATCGTTCAGTCTTCATCTACAAACTCCACTCTGTTGTCATGATCTTGGTAGTATACGTTGATGATATTGTCCTTACAGGTAACAATGACGCAGCCATTTCTACATTAAAAAGTTATCTTCAACGGACATTTGATATTAAGGATTTAGGGCCCCTCCATTTCTTTCTTGCCATTGAAGTTGCTAGGTCTTCTCGCGGACTCTCCGTCTCTCAGCAGAAGTTGCTAGGTCTTCTCGCGGACTCTCCCTCTAGATGCAAACTTGCTTATACTCCACTGGATGTGAACACCAAGTTATTTGCATTAGACGACTCTTCTTGACACTTTGACTTTTTATCAGAAACTAGTCGGCAAACTCATATATCTCACCATCATGGGACCGGACTTATCTTATGTTGTTGGTGTCATCAGCCAGTTCATGCATGAACCACGAGACACTCACCTACATGTTGTGTTTTGTATTCTTCGGTGTTTTAAGGCTCATCCTGGCCGCGGCTTGTTTTATGCCCATTAGCGTACATGTCCGATTCGCGTTTTAATACCGGATATTGTGTCTTCTTGGAGTCACATTTAGTCTCCTGGCGAAGCAAGAAGCTGTCCGTTGTTGCTCGGTCTATTGCTGAGGTCGAATATCGTGCCATGATTAATATTGTATCTAAATTGTCGTGGTTCCGACAATTTCTTACTGAATTGAGCTTTGCTCCTGCCAATCTACTCATCATGCTCCAATCTAGTATTTCATGAGAGGATTAAGCACATTGAAGTGGACTGTCACTTCCATCGTCAGCATATTTCTGATGGCTGATTTTTCACTCCTTATCTGCATTCTAAAGATTATCTTGTCGATATGTTGACAAAGGCAGTTCTTTGAACTCAACTCACTTTGATTTTTAGCAAGCTGGGCTTGCTGCGAACCAGCTTGGGGGCGAGTGTTATGGGACCCACTTATGGACATTGTTGACCAGAATAATTCTTGTATGGAGAGTTGGCTCGGAATATGTAGCTAGCTGTGTAATTTATTATTCTTTGATTCATTTCCTTTTTAGCCACCATGAATGGCTCCTTTTTTGTTATATATACATTTGACCTCTAATAGTTTGGAATACAATACATTACTGAGAATTCTTCTCCATATTTTTTTTTTCCTTTTTCTTTCTCCTATTATTATTCTACATGTCTATCCCCACATGGCCAGAATTTTTGCAACTCCATTTGTCGATCTCCAGATGAGTGAGACAGAGACCTCTTTCTCAGTACACAGGTGACGCAGGACAAGGGATAGGGTAACCCTAAATGCCTAATGTGGTTCTCTAAAAATTAAAGGGGATAGAAATAATGCACTCTAAATCTAATATGAGCTGAAATTAAATTCCAATTAATAAATGCAACTAATTAATATAAATTTTGACACAAATAATTTTGCAAAATATTCCCAGAAAAAGATGTAAATAAATACATGAAAGATTTAATAAAAGGGTGGAATGGTTTTCAGTGACAGGTGCTACTTGAACTTGAATGAAAGTCATATATGGCTTTAAATGAAAGGGACATATATTCAATAGCTAATGCTTCCCAAAAAAAAAAAATGAAAGGGACATATATTGAATAGTTAATGCTTCAAAAAAATAAATAAAAGGGACATATAATTTTGAATGAGCATGGCCTTTTAACTGAGGAAATAAAAGGAGGAAGAAAGGACTATGCAATAGAGAAGGAAAAGGGGGCTTGCGGCATAGGCCTGTGGGCTTACGGAGGTAGCGATGGACAAGAGGAGGGAAATGAGGGATTGACATGAAGGCTAGGAGAGTCTAGAGGGGATGGCGACAGCAGGGTAGGCGTTCTGGGTGTTACGGCAACTGATCTGGGTAGGTCTCAGCTTCAAACAGGGGTGGCGAAAGTGATTAGAAGGGAAAGGGAGGGTAACGAAAATCTGGACTGGGTAACTGGGCAGATCTAGGAGGATTTAGGTTTGTGAAATCAAAAGAAAACAAGAGGACGGGAAAGAGGAGAGAAGAAGAAGAAAATAAGTACCTGCGAAGAAGATGTGGCCTCATGCCAAGGCCTGTTGCCTCTCCGATATCTCACCAGAGTTTCCAAGGATTCACTCCAAGGTATTTTCGTCGCACTATACTTGCGGAAGAAAACTTCAATTTTTTTTTTTTATTTCATCAATCATATGTGCTTACAAGAGAAAGAGGGCTTATATAAGATATACCACCCTTAAATAAGAAACTCCTAAAAATAGCTTAAAACGAAAATACATACTATCCTTATGTAAAAATAAAAATAAAATACAAAAAAATAGAAAGCACTGAAATAGCAAAACACGGGAACAATGTGGACTGGTATGCTCCGCATCAAGCTCCCCATCTGAAAAAGAACTCGATCTCGAGTTCAAGCAGTTGAAAAGACAAATATCGTCCCACGCACTGGTCTTCAAAGTGTAAACACGCGCATGCTAGGTCTTCAAATGTCAACCAAGCAGAACACCATCATGCCACAATAATAACGCTGGATCAACTCTCCTCCGCCATCGATGGTATACTTGGAATCCTGAACTGAGATCACAAGCAACTCTGGGTGACGACGACAACAAGAAGAAGATGTGACTAGAATGCGCCTCTGATGATAAAAGACGGATGCCACGATCAACTCTATGTGTTAGCAGCAAAAAAGTGTGAACAACATACTCCTCCGATGAAACAAGACTTCGATATCTCTCCAGTAGATTCGGAGCAAGTTGCTGAGACACTCTCGCATTCAACCAAGTGGCACCAGTTATGCAGTGATGGAAACATCTTCCTTTACTAGGATAAATTATATCTTCTCTCTTTTGGAAAATAAGGAAGGCAAAGCACGGATCAGTGAAGGTGGCATAGGTGGGACAAGGTGAGGCGGATGTGGGGTGAGACTAGTGGGTAAAACCACTGGATCATGGACAGGTGCATAGCATGGGTTCTAGGTTGGGTCGGGAATGTCAGGTTGTGGGTTGGAGTCATGCTGACGTGTAGTGGGGCTTGGAGGTGAAGGTGTTGGTTCTGGATTGGGTGTGAGGTCTACCACATTATTATCTATTCCTCAAAGGTTGTAAGCTTTATTCTAAAATCAATTTCCCACCTAGTGATGCCCTCTTCAATTCTATAATATTCCACTACTTTAGCTCATCTGTTCCTGACAATCCTAAAGAGTCTAGGGAAGATCTCTCTTAGGGGCCTATCTCTCAACCAAAGGTCGCTTAAAAATGTCCTATCTCCTTTCCCTACTAGCATTCTCAACTTCTCCTTGAATATGCCTCCTACCTTGCCTTTACCCATGCCTAACCTCCACTTACACCTTCAGAACTTAGGAACCATTTCTTTCTACTTCCTCCAAAAGACTACATTCATTTTCATTTTCCACCTTGTATCTAGCTACTAGAATCTTTCTCCGCAACACAAATCTTTTCTCCTCCAAACCTCCTACTCCATTTACGTAACAAAGCATGGTTGCGTTGCTCCTCCAAACCTCCAACTCCATTTACGTAACAAAGCATGGTTCGTACTACCTAATGGTACTATACCTAGACCTCCTTCACCTTTCGGCATGGTGACTTCCAACCAATTTACCAGATGCACCTTCCTACTCTCCTCCTCATCACCCCAAAGAAAATTCTTGAAAAGTTGCTCCAGTTTGTTAACTATCCTCTTGGGCATTTCAAAGTGGGAGAAGCCTGGTGCGGACAATTTGTGCTCAAATTGGTTCAAAGTCAAAATTCAACTAGCCAAAGAGATCATCTAGATGTGATATTTCTCAATCCATTTGGTGAACAAAGTAACGTCACATAAATGTGAAAATACCAATAGGATGTTCTTGCCAAAGACTGTAACTGAGTAATACTGAACTAACGGACAATCTCACGTTGACAAATATGCTTAATATCTTGATAGAGTTAATATATTTGGCAAAATTGTCAACATCTATCAAGTGTTAAAGGTGTCACAAATTGCCTAGAGTTTGGGTAGAAGGTGCATAGTTTTCCCAATTCAGAAGCACACTGTTGAACTTGAAGATGATGCTGAAAGTGGGTCATTAAATGGTGACCACATGTATAGTCCTGAAAAAAGCAATCCTAGAGGATGGATCTCACCAGAGATTATCAATGAACTCCTTGAAAAACAACCAAAAATTCCTGAAAAATACTGTTGGGTGAAACAGTGCCCTGATCCAAAATTGGGCTCGGCTGGCCACAAAGATTGCAAATGTGAGATCTGATGGGATGGAATGCTAGGAGGCAGCTTATGTGAATCACTTGTTTTAGTTTTGCAACTTTTTTGGTTTTTTGGACTCCTATGTTCAGGAACAAGTTGTAATATTTCAAAGAGCTACTTCATCTTTTGGTTTTGGACTGCTTTACGGCCCTTATTTCAGTGCCTTGGTAGTGGATGGTGATAACCTAGATCAATGGCATATGGACTGCACCAACTTACATTTGTTTGGAAGTAGAATTTTGGATCGTTCTCTGAAACTGGTTACATCCTAAGTTTCCTCTTCGATTACCTTGTGATGGTTTCATAATCTCAGAGTTCCATCCTATTCATTTGCTTTTTGTGTAGTGCACGAAGGGAATGACATGGACACCACTTGATTTGGTGAATCTTATAGGTTCCTAGTTTTGAGAAGTGCACATCATCCCAATGATGTAGTTTTTCCTCCTTTTTTTCTTTCTTTTTGCATTTGATAATGGCATCACTTGTAGTTTGGCTCACTACCTGGTGTGGTTCTATTCATTCAGATAATTGTTGGTAATCATAATCTTATTTTTGGATTTCAACCTTTTACTTTGTTTTATACTAAATTACAGTCTCCCTTGTGCAGGTTACTGATACTGGAGTGGAGGTTCTCACAGCAAGATTGCCGACCTCACCGAATGTGTTCCCATGGTTGAACAATCCATAATTGCGTAGTAATGCTTTTTTGGTGATGTCAATTCTGAGATGATCTTATAGCCCGAACCAACTCTGATTGTTAGTTTGTTTTATATAATTTCTGTCATTAGACAGCATTAATTTCGTCGATGTGAGGTAACTGTGATTTATGGGTCTTGCTGCCATGCAAATAAGCTTCGTTTCATGTCTTCAGTTAAAGAGGATAAAATTAGAAAGGGTTTGCTTTAGGTTTTGTGGGGATCAACGAGATTGTTTTGTCTTGTATAATTTTTCTCAATGGTTGATACCGGTTTTTCTTTTCTTTCCTTTTTTTTTTTTTTTTTTAAGAAAAAAAACCCATCCAGACATTATGACCAACTCCCAAATGCCTTCAAATTTTCTTCAATAGACATTATGATGTTTGTACTGTTTTCCTTGGCATGTTCCAATTAGATGTTTAGGGTGTGGCATCCAATGTTGTCTTTAGTTGTTTACTTACAGAGTTTTCCAGAAAATGCCTTATGGATTTTAGGATTGCTGTTACAGGGATCTAAGTTTAGTCATGGCTGATATGGTCTTCTTGGCCATATTACCGTTGCATATAGTATTGATGAACAATGGCCGATGGGTGACAGTATCAGCTTCAATTTTTTTCCCCTACTGAAATAGAAAATAAGGAAAAAAGAAATTCATTTTGAGCATTTTTTAGTTTTAAAAATAGACCTTTTATGAAATTCAATTTTTTTTAAAAAATTATGACATGAATTGATGTTTTCTAGAAGCCAACAATGGCCAGTTAAGCATTGACATAAGTTAATGTAACATTTAAAAAGAATGAAATAAACATTTCAATAAGTTTGAAACGTGTAGTTTTATTTACACGTTTTCTGTGTTCGAAGAAGAACGAACTTTGTTAAACCTTCAAAATTGAGAAGTGAACATTTTCAACGACGACATTTTATTTATAGATGATATAAATAGTATGTAAATTGCACACTTTTTTTTTTTACACTTGAATTTATATAAATACACATAACATGGCCGACTGATACCTGAGGATAGTCAGACCGTTTCAATGAAAATTACAATTTATTCAGAAATAATTAATGAAAGGGAAAAGTGCTTCCTTGTCTCACCAATTAATGCGAGGAAGGTTACATGCAGCCAATAGTGAGGATGAGAAGGGGCCCAATTACTACCAATGTTCTGGAGGACTAGGATAGAATGTTGCCAGTTTCCTTGACACAGAAGTGGATGATGTTTTTTGCACTCTATCTTATAGTGATAGTAGTTCAAGCCACGCCTTGATTCACTTTAGGTACTGATGTAGCCTATATTTCAAAGAAAATCAAAGAAGGTTTAGAAAAGTGAATCAACCAAAGGTGTTGGGTCCAATAGTTTCAAATTCACAAAAAAAAAAAAATTTCTCTAGGAAATCAATGTAATCTTCCAATTTGAGCCAATTTGATATGATGAAATCAACCGGAGGAGCCTAGGAATTTCACTCATAAGGAAAATTGGGATTTCATCTAATCTAAAAATCTAGAAAAAGGAGAGAAAATCATTCCGGAATTGATTGCCTCGTTGGATTTATTTCTAAACATATGAAATAAACAAACTAACAAATAAACTATCCCTATCTTGTAGAATTCACCCATGTGGAATGGATCCCTCAGGATTGCAAGTGGTGGACCTTCCCTACATAGGGATTTCTCTCCTCTAACCTCTCACACTTTGTTCTGTTCTTGGAGAGTTGTTATGGATCACACACTTGTCAATGTAGGAGAGAGTTTAAATCTTGGATCAATTATGGGCTTTATGGAGTGGGCTTGGATTTGTATCTAGCTTGGTAATGATTTGTATGGGGCTTACAGGCTTAATTGGGTCATTCGGGCTTGGACTAACAAATAGGATTATTAGATGGAGTCTAACGATGTCTGTCTTGATCGAATTGGGTCATGAAAGCCAAAACATTTCTCGATGTGATCAAGGTCCACTAATAAATCTACAGAATGTGAATTATCGACCTGATGGCCTCATCATCTCCTCCCACCTGAGAAGAACTCGAACTCGAGTTTAGCTTGACTCCACCCTGAAGAGTTTCAGACTACCCACGTTGAAGGTGTCTAAGATGTCATAACCTTCCGGCACATCACCTTCCTCAAACTTGCCTAGTACCTACGATTGCTTTCATTGATCCGGACTATGACTTCATGATAGCTTCAAATCTCAAAAACACGGTCTTCTACCGACTGTCTTGTGGGTTCAATGAATGGTAAGGGAGCTATATCGAGCCGTACACAACTTGGAATGAGCTTTGTTGGTGGTTCGGCTCGACGTCCGGTTGTACACGAACTCAGCTGGAGACCAGGCTCCTTAGTAATTACTACATGAGTTATCCAAGGATGATTTCTATATCACTATGTTCACTTCAATCTATTTTTCTATCTCGAGTGAAATGCAAAGTTGAGCTACATTGCTGAACTTGAGCTCATCCCCAACCTACTCCACGAACATAAATAGAAGTGACTCATAAATTTTGTGTCTCAGTCCGAAACAATGGACTTGGGTACATCGTGCAAGCGTACTACTTTTTGAAAATACAAGTGTCTATATGAGAGACAGCAACAAAGAATTTCTTTTCCAAAAGCCACCAATGTCATATCACGTCCGAAGTGGCCTACAAGGCCGCCGCCATGCACTTCGTGAACCAACTTATTCTGCAAAGAACAAACTGGCACACATAACTTGGAGCCTTTTAACAGATATTTGGTGGAGAGATGATAACTGTTCCTGGGTCCTGGATCATGATCATACAAGTTTACAAAGGAATCCAACTCTTGTAGGTGGGTCTGATGATCTAAGTTGAGCACATGCCACCATGTTTTCAAGGCCTGGATGATGCCCATGAATTCTAGCTCCATACCGCTCCAATGCCCACGTGCGAGGCATCGCAGTCCACAACAAATTGCTTGGAGAAGCCTGTACTTTGGACGGTCCACCTTAGTACCATCTACAGAGACAATGTAGACCAAGAAATTTACACCGTTAGTATAGATAGTGGTCTTAGCAGTCAACTGCTCTTTGCTACGAACAACAAACTGTAAAAAGGTGGTGTAAATACTCTGTCATGCTCTCCCTCTCCAAGAGAAAAGTCGTCTTCAAGTTTGCATGTACAACATGCTCCTACTCAGACTGTTGTGGCTACCACATTGGTGCCACCACGCAATAGGTTACCTTCAGTAGGTTCAGACTTAGACACGAACCATGTATCCTAGGAAATTTCTGTCGTTTTACTGTTTCTGCATTTCTCTAGTTGTAGAATACGAAGCTCAAAAGTTCCGAGACTTATCTCAGAAGATCCTAAGTCATCTACCAGACTTCGGACGTTCCAAACTCTAGTTCAGAAGTTTCGAGGACTTGTATGGATTTTTCTGCAGTTTTCTTGTGCTAGAAGTAAGCCTTGAAAGTTCCGAGGAAAATCTTGGAAAGTACTTGTAACGATCCAACCAGAATTAGTGGATCAATTGTATGGGTAGAGAATTTAATCTGGTAATTAAATTTTTTATTAATTGTGTTATTTTGTTAAAACAATTTTTTAGAAAACACATTTGAGAACTTAAAAATGAAATAGTCGGTCCCCCTTCTGCACATACTTATCCTCAAGTAAAACACACGAAATTAAATTTTAAAGTTTATTGGAAATTAGAATTTTGTGAGAATTTAATCAGAAAAGCCCAAAAAATATATAAATGTGTATAAAATTCATGTGGACCCTGGGTCCCACCCTTTCTGGAGAAAGGAGCAAGTAATTATCTCATAAAATTTGAATTTAGTATGTGTAGTCAATTCCAATTTGGCTACTTATATTATAGGAGAGAAAAGACTAGAATGCCCCTAGAGTTGGGTGAATTTGAGAAGAGGGTTGGAGGGAGAGTTTTGTCCTTGGAAAATCAATACACTCTACAAATATTATCTTTGGGAAAGCCCTTGAGCCCTTTTGAATTTCACTGTGAGGATGTTTTAGACCGTTAACTCAGCTTTGTGACTGGTTAATCTTGTAGAGTGCTGAGTGAGCTTTCCGGAAAGCTCAAGTTTGACCTGATCTGAGCTCATTAACTCAGTGATCTAACTTGTGGAAGTCTGGAGGGAAAAATAGTCATTTCATAATGTTTTTTGTTTTATATGGAAAAACCATGAATAATACCTTGAAAATGATCCAAGTGTGTAAAACCACTCTTCTGAGATTATTAGACCTTGAAATTCACATACACACTATGTTTTTTAGTATTGCACTTAGCTTATTTCTTAGATTTTTTCGACGTTTTCCCAAAACGTGTATTTTAAGTTTAAAGTATCGAGAATTTCTACAAAACTCTGATTTTTTCAAATACCAAGCGAACAAAAAAATTCAAAAGTTATATCATATTTAATCTATATTTTATCAAACTATGTAGCATTTTTAGAATTTTGATTTGACATTTTAGATGCCTGATTTGAGATGTCAAAACTCCAAAGATGTGGACCGTCGATTTATTTAAATATTCGTTTTCACAAAAACGAAGGGCTTTTCACATCAAAAAGGCTTTCTGACTTTACCAACCTAAGTAAAACACCCATTCTCAACCCGATAGTGGTGTCGGATGTTATTAAGAGGATTTCTAATATACCCAGATTTACATTACTTAGTAATAAAGTTTTAAAAGAGATTTTACTGATTTTTGGAAAATGAAAAAAGGAGGAAGAAAAATGAGAATGGGTACCTTAGATCCACCGTCTTCAGATCGATGGCTGGGGTGATCCAGGTGAGGATTTTTCAAGGTTATAAATACAGGTGCAGGGTTAAGTTAAAAACATTTTTAATCCATCGCTCTCTGCTCCAGTCTTCTTTCTCTATTCTGTTATCCAAACTTCTTCTCTATTTCTTGTTTTCTGCAACTGCTACAATGAGGTCCAACACTGTTTTTGTGTTGATTTTGAGTTGATTTCTAAAGGCTGTAGGTGTGCTTTCTTCCCTTTTCAATATTTGTCATTTGTAGATCAATCCTAGTATAATCTTTGTTTAAATTTTGGTAGAAAAATACCCGGTAGATTTCTATCAAAAAATTGGCAAAGAAACTAGGAGAAAAACAGTAGACTGCTCGACTGGTCGAATCTTGGTCGACCATGTAACATCTCAGAATTTCAATCCAGTAAATCAATATAATTTCCCTTGATGATGAGGAATGGATAGGGCTGATACTATGTATTAGGTCAAATGAGGAAATAAGTAATTAAGTAAGAATGTGAGATTAGAGGGATGATGGAGTAATTAAACGAGATTTAAGGAAAACTAAATTAAGGGATGATTTAGCTAAATAATTTTGAAAGTGGAGTGGAATATAATTAATTATATTAATTGATGAAAAGTTTGGTGATTAGTTAATTAAGTGAGGTTATGGATGATCTGATTTATCTCATTAATTCCATTGAATATTAATTAATGGAGTGGGATTAAGGAAAATAATTAACTAAGTGTGAAATTTAAGAGGTGAAATTTAAATTATGGAAATTAAATGGATGATGTGGCGACATGTCACATAAGCGATGACATAGCAAGGTGTGGTGAGTTGGCATGCCACATGGGATGACAAGACAAACCTGTAACGCCCAGTCCTTTTTCACTCGTTTTCCTTTCCGAAAATTAGAGTCTATTTTTTTTTTTTTTTTATAAACAAAGAGTGATAGAGAGCGGGACATCGACGCGAGCTAAGTCCGAACTTCTAAAGTCCGACCCTTAACTGGCCAACCCTATGTGTGCATGGACTAAGTCCATGAAAACGGTTCACATATAACAATATAAAGATGTGGAATTAAAATCATAACATGCGGAATTATAATAGAACCCAGTTATATTCCATTTCAGATAGCAAAGTGCGTCAAGTCTTTAATCAATAATTAACATAACATAATTATCCAATCAACATCCAACCATAACAAATATTATCTAAGTTATTACATTCTGAAATCTAGATACTTAAAATACAAGTTCATGAGTATCTTAATCAAAGTATAAAAATAAAAGCATCCAAGCTCCTATGCCTGGCCCGTTTCGCGCTCATCGTTTTCCTTGTTTCCTGTATCATCAACTAGGGTAGAAGTAGGGCGTTAGAACAACGCGCCCATTAGGTATTCCAATTAGGGCTAACACATAGTTAGTACAAAACATATATAATAATATCATTGTGTCAAAAACCATATAAACCATGCCATGTCATGATGCAAATGCAATGAGTCTCACCCATCACATGTACATAAAAGTACCCCCACATAGGTCTTTCGGACGCCCCGACGGAGTGTGGACCCTCCGGTTTATTCTTGATGGAAAAGCATATCAAGGTACCCCAAATAGATTTTTCGGACGCCCCGACGGAGTGTGGACCCTCCGGTTACATATCATTCACCCCATGCCATGCATGAGATGCCAATGAAACACATGCTATTTTATCATATAAACATAGCATTTAAAATAACAATTTGAAACATATCATTTGTAACGTAAATTCATCAAATCAAGATAAAAACTTTGTACATTAAACCCATGGTTTCAAAGAGGTGGAATCCTACCAAAGACCACTAATGTGTCCTTGCGCTTCCGTCTGGTAACCGCTCACGATCGTACACACCTTGTGAGGTCCCGTTACCTTATAATAAATCAATTAATTAAAAACATGTCCCATTTGATTTCCTATTATGTTTAACTCCATAAACACAACCTTGTTAACAACAAAGTCCACAAAACAATCCCCATTCTTGAATCCATAAATCAAAGTTCCTTCCTTTTTTTTATTAATCAAGTCCAAGTAGACCATACCCCTTTTATTCATTAATCTAATCATAAACAAATTAATCATCTATCATACATCAACTTTTCAATTCAGTCGATTGAATCGGAATTCAGTCAACTTAAATATACTCAGAACTGTCTTATCCTGACTTGTAACCTTTCAGTCGACTGAATCACAGATTTAGTCGGCTGACTCTGAGTCAAACCCTTCATATCTCTAGTCAATCCACTTTCATTCGACTGAATCTATAACACCCGCCCCTTTTCCACCGATAATCAGAGTACATTTTTTTTTTAAAAAAAAGTGACAAAAGGCGCGGACGTCACGACGCGAGTTAAGTCCGAGCTTCTAAAGCCCGGCCCTTAACTGGCCAACCCTACGTATGCATGGAACGAAGTCCACGAGAACGGTTCACACGTAGGCGTAAGCTCGTGGAATATAATTTAATGCGGAACATGATAATAAAGACTATCCTACAAATTTTAGATATCAGGGAAGATCACATTCAACTAATTACTAAAATACCCTTGTTTCACAATATCCATAACAAAATCTAAAACATCGCAAGTAGACTAAATTTATTACATTCCAACTAGCTAAGCTATTCAAATATACATTTCCAAAATAAAACTTAAACAAGCTATCTAGTCTCCTTTCCCAAGCTCCTGAGCCTGGCTTCCACCACGTCCTTCCGTCCCGCCATTTCCTGCGTCACCAGCTAGGGTAGAAGTAGGGCGTTAGACAACGCGCCCAGTAGGACTCCGAATAGGGCTAGCACATGGATTAGTAATAACAGCATACTGATAATAACCCAATGAAAATTGATAAACCACGTATAGTGAAAATATAAGATGTATGCCATGCCCTGGGTGTCTATGTTATGAATCCCACCAATCGTCCCTACCAACATGATATCATATCCCCCTTGACGGAAATACCTCGTCAAGATATCCCCATGCCTGTTCTCGGTCGCCCCGACGGAGCATGGACTCCGGTTATAGCCTATCAGGCTATCCCCATGAATGCTTCTCGGTCGCCCCGACGGAGTATGGACCCCAGTTTGTTTATTTTTTTCCGCCCATGCCATGCATGAGATGTAGTGCATTATGCTATGTTATATATATATAACTCATAGCATTAATATAGAATTCATAGCCTTGCATCATACTATGTATATAAATCATAACCATTAAAACCCAATATAAAACCTATCATACAAATAAATCATCACCATTAAAACCCACCATAAAAATATATCATATAATTACCAAAAATAAGTCAAGAACCATCACATAACAACTAATCACATAACAACTAATCCACGGCTTACAAAAAGGTAGAAATCCTACCGAATACCGACTCGCGTCATTTTTCGGCTTCGTCCGATAATCCGGCTGCCGACACGCGTACCTCTCGCGGTATTCAATACCTTATTACATACACATAATTACTCCATATTTTAACCATTTCTAAGCCCATACATCATATCTTAGTGGGTTGCTTCATTTTGATCAATATTTACGGTTTTGCCACTACCTCCCCTATAGTTAAACATTAACTTAATTATATACATTTCTTTATCTAAAAATTCATTCATGGATTCAGGTCCATTAATGACCCATCACCCATATCTCAAGATCATTAAATCAGCCACTTAATTGAACCTAAACTCCATTAATTTAATCATATACAAACACATTAACCTTAGGCCAAACCGGTCTACATACATCACTTAGTTCCATCACACATTTGACTTATCATTTTTGATCATCATAAACTACATTTTTGGAATCCATGAATGTCCCCTTTAATCCTGCCATATTCCTCATTTACTAATCCATATACATACACCTTCATCTTAGTCCTTAATTGGTTCACACAAAATGGGTCCATTGGTGCCTCCTTAACCATAATATAACAACACTAGAATTTAGCCATTTAAATACTCTAATCCTCATTCATTTCCCACATACATAACACCAAAATTAATCATAAGTTTACCCACAAATAGGTCATGAAATCCATTTACAAATCACTACATTCAATCATTAACTCCTTAAAAAAATCATAAACCCTCTTTCCCATGATTTTTCTTATAAAACCCCTTTGAACTTAATCACATTTAATCAAGAAATTTAAAACCCTAAACCATCCTCCATGGTTTTCCATTCTTCATAAACCCTAATAAATCATTAAAATGCCCAAATTACTTTGCATATCCTCCATTCCTTAAAACCCTAAAAAAAATCATACATTAATTATATAACCCTTAATCCATTTATTTTTTTCTTTCCCTAACCCTAACCTATCCATTAGAGTTTCCTCCACTTTCCATCCTCCATTTTGATGGATTTAAAATCCATGGCACAAAATTATTTAGCCACCATTAAATTTAACCAAAAGGAATTCCAATTTCTTAAACCCTAAAAAAAATCCAAAACTCTTGTTTAAGAAATACTCACAATCCGTCGTCTCCTCCGACTTCCGCCGCTCCCGTCGGCTTTCTTAGCCTCCTTTCTCCTTCCTTGTGATCTTTGGTAGGTCAAGATGCTTGATCAATGGTGGAGACCTCCAAGCTTAGAATTGGCCAAGGTAGGGTTTACTTGAGAGAGGGAAAGGAGGAGATGATGAGAAGAAGATGGTAAATCTTGACCTTAGAATGGTGGACCATGCTTGCACCTCTTCTCTTCTTTCTTCTCTTCTCCTCTTCCTTTCTTAATTTTTTTCTTCTCTTCTTGGAGTGTGGGACGGTGGTGGAGAGCAAAATGGGAAAAAAATGAAATGAGAGAAAAGAGCATCGATGGAAGAAGATGGGTAAAAGAGATAAAGTTTATCTCAATTGGGTGGATTAATCAATTCCTCCCACCAACCCATGAGATCTTTTCTTACTTTAAGCTTTATGACCCCACCATCACCAAGTCCCAACCAAGTCCCAACGTTTTTTTACATGTTTTTGAGATAAGATTGAATGGTTTGGGTCTTCCACCTCTTTGACCCCTTTGACCACCTTTATGATTATTTAAACATTTAATTAATTAGATAATTAGGTTAAGTTATTTCCCATTTAATTAATTCCTTTTGTTTAAATTCCTTCATGCATCCACCCATGGTTGACCAATTCAACCATGGTGGCCGGCCCCACCAATCCTTGGTCCAATTTGACCATCATTGACCATTAAGATAAATTAAATCCAATACATAACCCATTGGGCCCTAGTTGGGCCTTTGTCCACATTTTGATCCATTTACTATCTATTCCATCCAATTTCCAATTTCCACCATAAAAAAATAAATAATAACACATATATATTACTTTACAATTTCCGGGCCATTACAGAATCATAGATTCAGTCGCCTTTGGAGATTGATTGCATGTTCGGCCAGTGTAGATTCAGTCGGTTGAATCCTCAACCAACAACTTTCGTGTTTAATAAGCAATCTTTTAGTTGAATCGGCTGAAACTTCTAGAATCCTTTTCTTATCTGTTATGTCTGTGTTCAGTCGACTGAATCACCAGATTCAATCGGCTAAAACTCCCAGAAACTCTTTCTATTTTCAGCCACCACTAGTTCAGTCGACTGAATCCCATATTCATTCAGCTGAAACTCCCAGAAACTCATCTCTAGTTCGTTCAATACCTAGTTCAGTCGACTGACTGTTTCGTCAGTCTTCTCCTTTGCATATTTTGTACGTCCTTTCTTCATGATTCATGCTTAGCATCTTAGTCATACTAAAATTAGGGATCGGCCATGCAATGGCCGAACCATTTCCTTAACCATATATCCATTTTAAACCCTTTTAAAACATTCATAACATTCCATGGTTTTCATCCCTCAAAAACCCATGAAATAAGCAATGTCTTTCCATGTACATGGCCGAGCCCCATGGTCCATCCTTTCCATTAAAACACCATAAATATTCGCTCAATTTTCTTCCAAGGGGTTCGGCCACACACCATGTCCGAACCCTATGGTTCGTTATCTTAAACAAAAATATCAAACTACTTACGGGTTTCGCGACTCCTCCAGTTTTCCTTCGCTTGTTCCTGTAACGCCCTGCCCTTTTCCACCCTTCCGAATATCAGAGTCTAATTTTTTTTTTTTTTATAAATAAATAAGTAAAGTGGAAGAGAGCGGGGAGCGTCACTATTCGAGCTAAGTCCAGACTTCCAAAGTCCGACCCTTAACTGGCCAACCATAATTGCAACATATTGTTTGATACCAAAATAACTTATCAAATATGAAATAAAATCATCAAAAGTACATCATACATATCTATGGTTTCAATGATGTAGGAATCCTACCAAAAGACCACTCAAGTGTCCTTTGCTTCTTAATCCAGCAACCGCTCACGATCTTGCACCGTTTGTGAGGTCCCGTCACCTTGTTTATATAACAACAAGTCAAGACAATATCCATTTGATTTCCAATTAAGTTTAAGTCCAAAAACCATCCTTGTGGGGTTCGGACGTACCCCATGGTCGAACCTCACCCACTTGTATTTTGATCTTCCTTTTTATTTAATTAACACCATAGAACACCTCCAACTACAAACATACTTTGGTAAGGTTCGGCCATACAACATGGCCGAACCTTAGCACTTTGGTTTTGACCCCTCTTTCAATTCCTTTGATCATTTCATTCCATATTTACAATGTTGCCACTAGACTAACCCTTGTTTAATTTTTGCTTAATAATCAAAGCCCACAACAAATCCACCTTAGTGGGGTTCGGCCATACAACATGGCCGAACCTCACCATCTTTAAGTTAGTCTTTTAATCCTTTATACAAAAGACTAATTATCAATCCATCCATCTAATTATCTAGCCCTTAACCATCCACCATTGTCACTCTATGGGGTTCGGCCCTACACATGGCCGAACCCTATAATTCCTTTTATCCGTTAAAATCTTTATCCATCTAAGAATGGTTCTCATAACTCCATTCATTGGAATATTTTTAAACCTTTTAAAACAAAACCCCATAGTTAGCACTTGGTGGGGTTCGGCCATACCCCTTTGGTTTTGGTTCTCCTTTTTTGCCATTCTTTTTGATAAATCTTACCATCAAAGTCTATCATTTTTCCATCTATGTTAACCCTTTAAAAACATATAAAACCATCAATGATTTCTAAAGATATTCTTAAATCCAAATACCCATAAAATGGTCCATTGGGTTTGGCCATATACATGGCCGAACCCTATGGTTCTCTTGATTCAAACCTTCTAATAATCATGCATGGTTTAATACCCAACATTTTAACCATAATCATAATATGGTTCGGCCATGCCATAGTCAACCTAAACATTAATCTTAACTCCAATTAAAACACCTAAAAACCTCCATAACATTGCATGGTTTTTAACTCTCAAAAGCCATCAAAATAACCAAATCATTTCATGGGGTTCGGCCATCCAAAGTGGCCGAACCCTATGATCCATGTTTCTACCCTTTTTAACATCATCATCCATAATTTAAACCCTTTATAGATTCGGCCATACAATGGCCGGATCATGCTCCCTTAACCAAATTTCATGGAGTACTTACCAATCTTCTTAGCCTCTCTTCTTGCCTTTGATCCTTCCTTCCTCCCTTCTTACTCCTTTGATCCTTTAACCGATTGTGAGCTTTAATCAATGATGAAATCACCAAGGGCTGGTTCGGCCAAGGAGGTAGGTTTTGAGAGAGGGAGAGAGATGAAACTCAATGCTTCTTGAGATGTAAAATTTGGCCAAATGATGTAGTGTGCCTCTTTTGTAGTATTTATTTGAAATCAGCCCCAACTTCTTTTGTAATAACCCGAATTTTTGATAAATATATATATATTGGCATTTATTCATTTTAATTTGAACTTTGATATAATAAAATGCCAAATGGACCAAATTTTGGGACAATGGCCCAAGGATAGCCCAATTGGGCCATGGATTGGATGAAACCCATTTAACGGGTCAATGAGGATTAATCGGGTCAAAGATGGTCAAGTGGGCCCGATAGCCATGTGGGGCCCAATGGATCAAAATCGGTTCAAATCCTAAGGTAAATGGAAAAGGAGGGAATCTAATTGGGCCATGGGCCCAATGGTTACCCAATAGGCCTTGAATTGGAATTGATACATGTAATTGGTCAATGGTAAGTAATCGGGTCAAAGATGGTCAATGTGGGTCAAAGAGCCATATGGGACCCAAGGGGCCAAGGTAACTAAGCCCTAAGATAAATGGGTAAGACAAGAATCAAATTGGGCCATGGGCCCAATGGTGATCCAATAAAAGGGATACAATTAATAAAATTTAAATCACCTAAGTTAGGTGATAAATGGACCAAGGTAACATGGCCAATGGGGCCCACCTCCACCTCACCCATGGAGGTGGCGTGTGGACCCAAGAGTAGTGGGGCCGACCACCATGGTTGACTTGGTCAACCATGGGTGGATCATGGAGGGAAATTAATGGGATTAAATTAAATAGAAAGTGATTAATTAAATTAGTCAAGGGATCAAGGTGATCTAAGTTAATCAACCTAAGATTAAAATGGTCAAATAGTTAAATGGTAAAAACCACTCCAACAAACACAAACCACCTCAAGAAAACACAAATTAAAACCATGGGCTTGAATGGTGGTTGGGTCTCAACCATCACCACCAAAGTCAAGTCAACCCATGCTTGGTTGGTGAAGAAATTAATGTGGAGTGAAGACCAGTCCAACCACCTCCATTCCATTGCAAACCAACCCATTTCACTCTAGCATTCCTCATACACCAAGAAAAAACGGCACCCACCTTGCAAGAGAGGAGAAAGAACTTAGAAGAAAAACTTAGAAGGAAAAGAAAAGAAAAGAGAAGAAAAGAGGTGAAACCTTGGATTCACCATTGGAAGATCAAGAGCTACTATCTTCATCATCTTCCCCTCTTCCCCTCTCTCAACCTAACCCTATCTTAGCCGATCCAAACATGTCCCACCATTGAGCAAGCGCATCTAGCCGATCAAAGATCAAGAAGAAGGAGAAAAGAGGCCAAGGAAGTTGACGGGAGCGACAAAGCCCGGAGGAGTCGTCGGATAGTAAGTATGTTCTAAACAAGAAATTTATTATTTAGGGTTTTTAATTTTGAAATCCATCCTTGCCATATGATGGTGGACAAATTATTTTAGGCTATGGAATGGATCTAAAATCCATCAAATGGAAGGCAAAGAAATGGAAGAGATAGTCTAAGGAAAAAATGAAATGAATGGATTAAGTATGGAAAAGATGGATGTTTTAATGGATTGAATGGACCTTAGGGTTCGGCCATGTAGCATGGCCGAACCCCATGGCCAATGTGGGATGATTTTTAATTAAGGTTTGAAGGTTTGAAATGGTGGAGAATGATGTATGATAATTAGTTTTCAAGTGATTTTAATAGTGATTTTAAAGAAGATTTAAAGGCATAGAATGGAATGGATGAATGATCATAGGGTTCGGCCATGTAGCATGGCCGAACCCCATGATGAATAATGAGTGATTTATTAAGATTATTAGGTTTGAAGATAATGAAGAAATTAGGTTAAGTTAATGATGAAATTTAAATGGATTTACAAAGTGAATGATATATTTAGAGGGCCAAAATGAATGAGGATTATTGATTTTAAAAAGGGATTTCTTTTGGACAACAACATTGGTCTAAGGATGGCATCAATGGATGATGAGCCATGAACCATGGGTTCGGCCATGGTGTATGGCCGAACCCTTGGTGGTATTTAATAATTCTCTTTATGATGGAAAAGTATAGGAAATGGTTAAGAAAAAATGGATGGATTGTATGGATGTTTCAAATATGATATGTGATGTTGGTGATTTAAATGGATGATTTAATTAGAGGTATGTTTAAAAGGGTAAATGAAACCAAGAAAAATGGGGAAAGAAACATCATGGGTTCGGCCATGGTGTATGGCCGAACCCATGACCCAAATTTTGATCAATTTTAGGCTAAGGTTAAATGCATGTATCAATGCTTAGGAGTTTGATTTAAAGGGCCAAAATGATTAAAGTTTTGTGATTTTAAATTGGATTATTTTGGGACAAAACTTAGTATTTGAAAATGGTATCCAAAAAGGTGAACCTTAGGGTAGTGATTAGTGGATTTAATAAATGGAAAATAATGTAGAAGAATGCTAGATTTTAATGGATTTATAAAATGATATGTGAGGGTTTAAATGGAATGAAAATGGGGACTTGAATGGATAATTTAAAATTCATTGGAGATTGGATTGAAGGGAGTGGAAAATAAGCATCATGGGTTCGGCCATGGTGTATGGCCGAACCCATGACCCATTTGGAGGTCATGATTGTGGGCCACCTTTAGGGCCAAATGTAAAAGGTTATATGGGGTTAAATGTTTTTCAAAAATTAAGTAATGGGTGGCTGAATTTGGATATGATATGGAATCATAAATAGGTCTAAGTTAGGGATGAAATCTAGACTTAAAATATACATGAAGGGGGGAAATATTAAACATGGAAGAGAAAGTGGCAAAACGGTAAATAAGTGCCACATTGAAGAACCATGGGTTCGGCCATGGTACATGGCCGAACCCTATAGGGATTAGACATAAAAATCGGATATTTTGTGAATGGTTAAGTAAAGCGATTAGTTGCTGCGTTGTAGGCCGCTAATTGGAATATCTAAATTGGGCAAAAAAATCGGGTTTATGTATGTGTTTTAAACCACGAAAAATGAGTCTAAGTTAAAGGGCTGATTTTCGATAAATTTGTAACCTAAATTAATGACCATTATTGAGTCTAAGTAGATGGATCAATTATGAACTTAATTGTGGATAACGTAGGGACTAATTCGGTAAATGTAATAAGGTATCGGACGTCGCAAACGGTACGCGATCGGCGATTGGATTATCGAACGGGAAGCGTAACGGAACGCGACACAGTATTCGGTAGGATTCCTACCTCTTTGTAAGCGATGGATATGTGATGGTGTTTTAAATTATCTTGATTTGATTTATGATGGATTTATGATTTATGGGACTTGCACTATGATGGGTTTTTAATTATGAATTACATGATAGTATCATGGATTATGTTTTAATATTATGCATCATATGACTATGTATGGTATATCGAATATGGTTTATCTATATACTACATAGCATAATGCACGTACATCTCATGCATGGCATGGGCAAGAAAATAATGAAACCAGAGTCCATGCTCCGTCGGGGCGACCGAGAATCAGACATGGGGATAGCCTGAGGGCTATAACCGGAGTCCATGCTCCGTCAGGGCGACCAAGAATCAGACATGGGGATAGCCTGAGGGCTATAACCGGAGTCCATGCTCCGTCGGGGCGACCGAGAAGTAAACATGGGGATAATACATTGTATGATCATACGAATGATGGGTGGGACACATGACATAAGCACCCATAGCATAACATTCATCACATGATTATTTTGTTGTATTTTATTGTATCGGTATGTGTGTGTCACTAATCCATGTGCTAACCCTACTCGGAGTCCTACTGGGCGCGTTGACTAACGCCTTACTTCTACCCTAGCTGATGACGCAGGAGAGGCAGGAAGCGGTGGACATACCGGAGGCCAAGCTTAGGAGCTTGGAAAGCGCAGTCCTAGTTTATATTATGTTTACATTTTGGAGATGTAATTTTAAAGTAACTTAGCTTGTCGGGTTGTATAAATTTACATTTCTTGCGATGGTTTGGACGTTACTTATGGACGATACATTTTGAGATATAATCATGAACATAGGGGCATTTTGGTAAATTCAATGTTATATCTTCCCTTCTATCTAAAAAAAAATGGTAGGATAGACTCTATTATCATGTTCCGCAATAATTATAATCCGCGAGCTTACTTCCTACGCGTGAACCATTTTCGTGGACTTAGTTCCGCGCACGCGTGGGGTTGGCCAGTTAAGGGCCGGGCTTTAGAAGCTCGGACTTAACTCGCGTCGGGGCGTCCGCGCCCTCTCTCACTCTTCTAATTCAAAAAAAAAAAAAATAGACTCTGATTTTCGGAAAACGGGTGAAAAAGGGCGAGGCGTTACATCTTTCAATTCCATCCTTAATCCTTCTCCTTCCTTGATGCTTTACTGGTCCTCTAAAGGCAAAACGTGGGAGAGAGTGGAAGAGAGAAGATAAGAGAATGAGATGGAAATTCCTCAATGGAGGGGTCGGCCAAGGGGTGTGAAGTGCCCCTTTGTTGTACCCCTTTTATAATTAGCCTAAATCCTTTCCCTTTCCCCTCTTTACTCCTTGGTTTGTTCAAGGTGTCCCTTGGCTTAACCAAGGAGACCTTTGACACAAACCAAGGCATCCATTGGCACTCCCAATGTGTACATCTTGGATTGTGCTTCTTGGGTTTCATTCCATGAGATGGAAAATCCTATCTCATTGTGGTTTGTGCAGTCCCATCAATCAACCCACCTTCATTGAAGTTTAAGCATGGGCTACCTCTCCAACGTGTATGCCATTACTTGTCCTTGAAACAAGTTCAACCCCTCATGAATGTTGGCCTAACCAAGGAGTCCCATGGCTTAACTATGGGACACTTGGCTGAAGCTCATGCAATCCTTCTATCTCCCAACATTGGGCCTTGGGTCTCCATTATGAGATGGAAACCCTCCAAGCTCCCAATGTAATCTTATCTCATTCCATTGAATTTTATGCATGGGATACCACTCCTATGCCACCAACGTGTGGGACTTTGCTTGTGTCTTTGAAATCAACACAACTCCTCATCTTCTCACTTGACTCACTTGAATTAAAGGTTCCCATGGCTTCCAATCTAACTCATTCAACTCATTAGCTCAACTCACCCATTTAATTCCACTCATTAATGCACTTGAGTCAACTCAATTGTTTGATTCATTTCCAACTCAATTCAACCCCAACTCAACATAATTTAACTCAACCTTTTAGCTCACTTGATGGTCCACATGGTCAACATGGTCAAGCTCGACCCATTGGGTCCCAATTGAACTTCTTGACCCAAATAGGCATCATGACCCATTTAAATGTAACTTAACCATTTAAATGTAGCTTCCTCATTTAAATGTAGCTTACCCATTTAAATGTAGCTTACCCATTTACATGTTACTTACCCATTTTAAGGTAGCTTACCCATTTACACGTCACTTACCCATTTTAAGGTAGCTTACCCATTTACATGTAACTTACCCATTTTAAGGTAGCTTACCCATTTACATGTAACTTACCCATTTAAACGTAGCTTCACCCATTTGATTCTCTTGAACCATATACAACATCCGTTGGGTCATAATTAACCAATTGACCCAATTATCAAGCCTTACCCATTCACTTCTAACTAGCTCATATATAATCCATTGGGTCCCAATTGAACTTTTGACCCAATTGGCAATCTTGACCCAATTAAATAATTCTTACCCATTTATTTCCATTGATCCACATCTACCATCTGTTGGGCAATTGACCCAACATTTACCCATCTACGGTTCATATCTTTTTAATTCACCATTTCGATGGCAATTTCCATATATATCCCTAGCTTGAAAATGCGGGGTGTTACAGTTCTTGCTCTTCCAATCTTTCTCTTCCTTGCACACTTGCTAGCTGCCCTCTCTTCCTTTGTGTAATGCCGAGGCTGAGACTTGAGAGGGAAAGAGAATTCTGCTATGAGTGTGTATTGCCGTGCGCCCCTTGTGTCTCTCCTTTTATCAACTTCCAATCGGTCCTAGTTATTTTTAGAAGGTGCCACGTGCCCCTTCTTCCTCTCTTTTATCAACTTCCATTCGGTCTTATCTTGCTAAGATAGCAAGTGCCGTGCGCCCTTGCTTCCCACTTTGGGAGAGTCCTAATTAGAAGATGACATGCGCCCCTTGTATATAACACTTCCACTCGGCCAATGTCTTTAGAAGATAGCCGTGCGCCCCTTCCTTTTAGCACCTTCCCTATTATTACTCTTAACAAGGAAAGGACTCCTTTTAGAAGATCTTACGCTCATCAATTTGGATTGCGCCTATCCCACACACGGCATAGCAACCTCTATTTTTAATCCTCTCCATGCTCATATTCATGGATTGCAAACCTTCATACACGGCCATGCTATCTTTTATTTAATTTTAGACATAATGCATTACTAATTTAATTAAGCCCCATTTAATTTTATTGAAACCATTTCCATAATCCGTTGGATCTTAATTGGGCAATGACCCAACACTTTACCCATATAAGACCCATATCTAATAATTCACAAATTAAATGGCAAATTCCGTAAATATTTATAACTTGAAAATCCGGAGTGTTACAAAAGCCCTACAACTTAGGGCAACCAAATGAAGGAAAGGCCACTATTTCCCTTTTATCTCTTCACACGGCATTCACCTCATTCCATTTCTCTTCAGACGACTCTCCTCTTCCTCTCCTTCCCTTCACACGGCAATCCCCCGATTTCCACTCCTTCACCACCGTGCACCTCTCTTTTTCCATCCTTCCACACGGTTTTCCTCCTCCTCTCTTCTCCTCCATTAGTGAAATTCAAGCAAGTAAGAAAGCAAGAGAAGAAGGGAAGAAATGAAGGGAAAAATGATTTTTGGGTTTTCCCACAACTCATGAAAATTGATTTAAGATCCGTGTTTTTGTTAATAAAATCATGAGTATTAACCTCCTAAAGTGTGATACATCACATGTGGAATCAATCTAGAAGGTTAGGTTTAAAAATCAAGGCAATTGACCCACCTTTTTGTGATTTTCGAGTTCAAAAAACTCGGCTTGCACTGCAGTTTTCTGCAAGTGACTATCGGAAGAAGACAAGTCTCAGAACCTGTTCGAAACCTGCCTTAGACATTCCGAGACAAGTTCTGAAAACTCAGACTATCTGAGGGAACGGATGACATTCCGAGAACTATATCAAGGTATGAGGTCTCGGAACCTGGCTCAGACGTTCTGAGGCCAAGTTCCGAGAAGTCCAATGAAACTCCGGAAGGACTAAATACTTAGGAAAAATCTGTTAAGTCCAAAAGAGGACTCGAGGTCTCGGAACTTGGCTCAGAAGTACCGAGACCAAGTTCCGAGCAATCTAGTGTAAATTGAAAATCTGCATGTTTCGGAAGTGCCAAGAGAAAGCCTATAAGTTCCGCAGTCTCGAAACTTGGTTCGGAGGTTCCGACACCAAGTTTCGAGCAGACTAACATGATTGTATACTTTGGCTGGTTCGAAGGGGACACAAATGTTTCGAAGTTCTGAATAGAGTGACTTGTAACGACCTGACCCGAGTTTTTTTTGGGTTTTTGGGGAGATCTGTGGACCTCCGAAATGATTTTTGGGGTTTTGGTAGCGGGTGTTAGCATGTGGGCTCTCTAACGAGCCCAAGTTTTCCTAAATCCGAGCTTAAGAGTTTGAGAGGCATTTTGGTAATTCTATATTATTATGGTTATTTCCCAAGAAAAATGTTTGAGAAATTCCATAAAAACTTAGAATTTGAACCGTTAGATCCCCGAAGTAGGCACACACATTCTCCTCAGTTAGATACACATGTACAACGTTGAAAATCACTCAATGTTTGGTTTTCGAAATTTTTCTCGAGATTTCTCAATTTTTTTAAAAAAATTTAAATTATATCTAGTGTTTATTTTTGACAAAAATCATATTTTTAGGCCAATGTTTTGTTAAAGAATTTAATAAAATTTTCAAAAGAAATATTAGAAAAAAAATTCAATTTTTAAAATCCCCAAGTTTCTTTTAACTTAAACTATTCTTTTTTCATTATTTTTATTATTTAAAATAAATAAAATAAAAGCCAAGTTTCAAACCTAAAACTTTTTGTTATGATTTATTTGATAGAGTTAAGAAAAAAAGATTTGCAACAAAATACTCCAAAAATTGTGTGGCCCCCATGGGACCCACACTCCACTCACCCAAGTCCACTCTTTCTAAAGAAACTCTAGCACCATCTCTTTCCTTATCTCTTTCTTTTCTCCCTCCCTCCTTCTTCAAGAAGCCCTAACCTTAATCTCTATCCTCTCCAAATCCTAGCCACTACCACACCTTCTTCCTCTCCTAACCCCATTCGGACATCTTCTTCCTCTTCTACTTCATCTTCTTTTTCTTTTTCTTCTTTTTTATCCCTCTCTTCGTATCTCTCTCTTCTACCTCTATTTCACTTAATTTTTCTCTATATATTTTTCTCCCTCTTCCCCTCTATAAAAGCCCTCTCTTTTATCTCCCTCTCCCTTCCTTTCTCCACTCCAATCGGCCGCCGCCCCAACCCTTGGCCGCCCCTTTACCCGCCCAATAAACCCTATTTTTTTAAGTTTTTAGGACACTCATTTTACAAAAAAAATGTTTCTCTTGGATTTTTCCTTATTTTACATATTTTTTTGAAAATTCTTCAAAAAAAAAAAACACATTGTCACCTAGTTCACTCAGTTGAGTCACCACTGAGTTGGGAGTTAGCAAGGCCCAAATTGTTTGTATTTTTGAAAACCCTTCTAACTCTTTCATTTCTTAGATTTTCCCCCATCCTTTTGAGCTAAAATGGTGCTAACTCAACTCACTCAACTCACCCCAACCAAGTTGACTAAGTCAAGACCCAAGTTCTACAGATTTTTGTACCAGCCACCATTGTATCTGCTTGGATTAGTAGATCTCATCCCGGCCTTCTAGTAGTGACTTGGGGTTGACTTGATTTTCACTCGGACCCGACTCAGTGCTCGACTCGGCATGAATCAGTCACCAACTCGGTGCCCGAATTTTCAAGTGGACCTTAGGAGATCAGTGCACTTTTCACCAACACATCTACGTTAGGGGACTTATCACTGTTTTAGTATGCATTCACATCTATTTAACCTTTAACCTTTGACATGGAGTGACTTGAATGGGGCCCTTCATTTATTAAACCACTTGGTAAGGGAACCGTTGAATGAATATGTGGCAAGGGATCCATTCGGGTGCACTCATGTCAACTATATGTGATTAAGTGGAAAAAATTCTGATTGGACAAATGTATATTGAACATGAAACCTGAAACTTATTGATAACATGTGGCGTATTATCCATAACATGTGAATGAATTTACGATGAGAATAAGATATGTGTTGGATGTCGAACTTGATGCTTGAGACTTAATGATATCTTGTTGTGTATTTATTTATAATATGTGAATGAGATCATGATGAGTATGGGGATTTGTGTTTTGAGATCTTGTCATATGCTTATGTTGTTTTACATGATCATGACATCATGTGCATGCATTGGAGGAATTGTTTACATGTGTACATGTTTATGATGACGTGATGATTTTGGTTGTTGGGAGGATTACCCCGTGATGATCCGGCGGTCGAGACCCCATAGGAGATGCGAGTTTCCCCGTTGCGTTCAGACGGTTGAGGTGCCTGCCTTTGAGATTGGCTTCCCCGTTATGCTCCGGCGGTTGAGACCCCCATAGGAGATGCGGGTTTCTCCATTGCATTCCTGTGGTTGACGCGTATGTGTATTGTATGCTCTCCTGTTTATATTAGTAGGGAGATCAGAGTTGTTAGAGGACCATTGTGAGTTATGGAGGTGATGCCTTAAACTGGTCAGTGGGACCATTGGTTAATGGTACAATGGATTACTCATGTACATATACATCTAACCTATTAAGATGTTGATTACATTTATAATTATATTGCTAACATGTGATATGCTTTATCCCTTCAATTGGGCTGGTTAGCTCACCCCTTACCTTTCAGGTACCCCAAACATTGAGGAGCTAGGTGGGCTCAGGTTCATTGGGAGGAGTAGTAGTTGTAGATATTTGATAATCATGCTTATTCTTAGTTGAGATACTTTCTTTGTATGAACTCTATTCATATGTTGTTTGTTCGGATGACTGTATGACCATATTTGAATAGTCTATGTCTGTTTGTTATATTTCCTAGTATTATGGACTTGTGGTTGTCGAGCGGCAGGTAGTTACTTGTTTCAAAAAAAAAAAAAAAATACTTGATATCCCTCATCTTGTGATGTTTGTGAAATTTCGGAGATAACGCGCCCGTAGCGTGACGGGGCTTTACAGTTTGTATCAGAGCACGATTCAACTCTCAGACTATGCATGGGACAAAGATGGATGTGATGATAACTAGAGATAAGATTCATCCCATGTGTGATAGGGTACATTGAACCGAGTTTTGGGGTAGTGCGTAGACACCCTAAGTTCGTGTGGTGTGCTTAATGTGTTATCTTTCAATTAGTTTGCTTGAGTCGTATCTAGTGGTGGATTCTAATTCAATTTAAGGTTGACCGACTTTTGATTCGCCTGTTGGTGGCAAGGTCAATCACTCGTTTGACTGTGTGGCACACCGTGACGTGGTCACGGGAATTGTGGGATGCGAATCTCTAGATTTTGAGTCCGATTGGTCTTACTCCCTACAGTAATTAGAGGTGTTTCTCAGTGGGACCATATTAGTGGGAGGTCCTTACCTTAGAGACGTGTCGATGGTATTTTCAGAGTGGCTTGAGTACCGTGATGGAGTCATGGGGTCCTCAGACTAATGTTTGAGAGTTGTCATTGTTATCTTATAGCTGCCAAGTGGGTGGGAGCCATTGAGGTTGTCTAAGCATTGGTATGGAAATTGTGGGTGCTTTAGTATGTGAGGGCGTAGTGATACCTTACGACTCGCGTGACTGTTTTTTAAGTGACGTATGATTGAGGTGAAATTGTTCGAGGGCCTAGTGTTGAGAGGAGGATGACGTATTGTGGGTCAACTTCTTGGGTTCGTAGGAGGCTCATGTTTAGAGTGCGAGGCTACAGTACATGGGCCTCGCTTGTGGCTATATAGTATGGAGATAGATTCATTGGAAATCTATGGGCGTCTACCGAGTGAGTCCGACCACCTTACTCTGTAGATGGCCAATGGAATTCCATGAGAGGTTGATGGGCTTGGTATGTTTGAGTTGTTAGTTAGGCCCATTTTGAGGTTAGGATTGTGGGGAGTGCCTGGGGGACGAGTCAGAGGTTGTGTGTCTGGCTCTAGGACTCCCGCAGGTCCAGTGTTATGGCTAGAGGTAGTTGTGGCTTTGCTAAGGGCTTGTTTAGGTCAGACTGGTAGGATTGACCATTGGGACTCAGGTGAGCCCGGTGTATGGTCTGATTTCGATGTATGAGTGAGTTGGGAGCTAGACACTTTGAGCGGGGCACATAGGTGTTTCTTAGCTCTTGACCTGTGTATTGCTCGCTTCTAGTATTCCCCCTCTGTTTTTGTCTTGAGTTTCGCTGGGTGTGGATCAGATGTATGGATCGTGCATTTTGACCTTTGGAGTTAGTGTTGGAGGTCGGTTTACGAGTTTTGGAGATGCCAGAATTTGACGTCATTTTGGGCTGGATTTGTAACGCCCGCCCCTTTTAACTAAAATCAGAGTCTTTTTTTTTTTTTGAAATAAAGAGTGACAAAGGGCGCGGGACGTCACGACGCGAGTTAAGTTCGAGCTTCTAAAGCCCGGCCCTTAACTGGCCAACCCTACTTGTGCGTGGAACTAAGTCCACGAGAATGGTTCACACGTAGAAAGTAAGCTCGGGGAATATAACTTAATGCGGAAATTATAATAGAATCTATCCTACCAATTTTAGATAGCAAGGAAGATTACACTACTTAAATTACTAAAATACCTCAAATCATAATGTCCAAAAGCAAAGTCCAAACCATAGCAAGAAATATAAATTATTACAGTCCGATGAGTTAAGTTACTCAAATTACATTTCCAAAATAAATTTAAGTAAACTATCTAGCCCGCTTCCCCAAGCTCCTACGCTTGGCTCCCGTCTCGTCCTTCGTTTCCTCCATCCCTTGCATCATCAGCTAAGGTGGAAGTAGGGCGTTAGACAACGTGCCCAGTATGACTTCGAGTAGGGCTAACACATGGATTAGTGATACAATGCATATAGGGAATAATATAACAAAACCATGAAATCAATGTTATGCCATGGGTGTCTTATGTCATGAGTCCCACCCATCATCCTTACCATTGTACCAATGTCCTTTTTCAATCATTCAAAAAGTCCCCCTTGATAGAAAAACCTCATCAAGATCAATCAACACAAGTATCCCCCTTGATGGCAAAGCCTCATCAAGGTATCCCCATGTTCGCTTCTCGGTCGCCCCGACGGAGCATGGACTCCGATTATATCTCAACACATCAAGATATCCCCATGTTTTCTTTTCGGTCGCTCCGACGGAGCTTGGACTCCGGTTTCATTATTTTCCTGCCCATGCCATGCATGAGATGTAAATGCAATATGCTAGGTAATATATAAATCATAGCCATAAAAACCCATCTTAAACATATCACATGATTACAAAATAAATTAAGAAACATCCATACACACATAATCCATGGCTTACAATAAGGTTGGAATCCTACTGAATACCGACTAACGTTCCTTTACGTTTTCCGTCCACGAATCCGATCACCCAAACGCGCACCGCTTGTGATGTCCGATACCTTATTACATATCAATAATCAGTCCATGTTTTATCCATGATTAAGTCCCTAACATAAGCCATAATTGATCATTAAACTTAGATCCATTAGTGACCCATCAACCATGTTACAAGATTATTAAAAATCAGCCATTTAATTAACCTAACCCTTATTCATTTAAACACATATCTAGCCCCATACTTAGCCCATAAATGGTTCATAAAATTGGGTCATGGGTTCGGCCATACACCATGGCCGAACCCATGATGTTAATCTCCTTACTTCTCTTGGATCATTTACCACATTTTTGATCCACCAACTTAGATCCCTCAATGACTTACCAATCATGTCATATAATCATTAAAATCAGCCCCTTTAATTTAACCTAATCCCCATTAATTTAAACACATACACAATTCCAACTTAACCCATCAAATGACTTGTAAAATGGGTCATGGGTTCATCTTCCTCTACCACTTTTGAGGCCATCACAATCATTAATATCTTCCATGATTTTCCTCATTTAAAACCTCTTTAAAAATCATTAACATTCATTCATTTAAAACCTTTAAAATCATTAACCACCTACCATAGCCTCCATTCTTTAAACCCATTAAAATTCTTATACATCACCATAGGGTTCGGCCATACACCATGGCCGAACCCATGGTTCAAGGTTCATCCTCTTTTATGCCTTTTAAGGCCATAAAACTCATTTACATCTTCCATGAATTTCCTCATTTAAACCCTTTAAAAATTACTAACATTTAATCATTAAAACCTTAAAATCATAAATCATTCTTCCATGGTTTTAATCCTAAAAACATCATTAAAATTACTTAATTACCTACCATGGGGTTCAGCCATGTAGTGGTCCTATGATCCCTTCAAAAATCCATACTTCCATGCTTAAATAAACCTTATTACATAATGTCCTTAATTCATCCTTTATTTTTCTTAACCTAATTTATCTTACCCATTTTGTCCATTTCTCACTTCATCTTTGGATGGATTTTAAATCCATGGCCCATAACATTTTTGGCCACCATTTAATCTAAGAAATGGACTCCATTTTTAAACCTTAAAAAAAAAACCTAACATCTTGTTTAGAGATACTTACAAATCCAACGGCTCCTCCGACTTCTTTTTCTCCCTTTGAATCCTTAGCCTTCTTTCTTCTTCTTCTCCTTGTTGTTCGGCCAATGGAAGAGCTTGGTCAAATGATATCTCCAATGTTTGGGTTCAGCCAATGATGGAGTGGTTTAGAGAGGGAGGGAGAGTGTAATGGCCCGGAATTTGTAAATCAATATATATGTGGCTATTATTTATTTTAATGGTGGAAATTGGAAATTTGATGGAATAAATGGTGAATGGATCAAAATATGGACAAAGGCCCAAGTATGGCCCAATGGATCATGGATTGGATTTAAAATCATTTAAATGGTCAATGATGGTCAATTGGGCCAAGGATGGTCAAATTGGGCCCCATACCCATTTGGGACCCAATGGGTCAAGATAATGTAAGCTCTAAGGTAAATGGGTAAGGGTGAATGTAATTGGGCCATGGACCCCATGGTGATCTAATTAGTTGGAATGGATTTAATTAAAATTAAATCACCTAAGTTGGTGATGAATTGACCAAGGTGACATGGCCGATTGGGACCCACCTCCACCTCACCAAGTGAGGTGGCGTGTGGACCAAGGATTGGTGGGGCCGGCCACTGTAACGCCCGCCCCCTTTTCACCAAAATCAGAGTCTATTTTTTTTTTTGAAGTAAAGAGTGACAAAGGCGCGGACATCACGACGCGAGTTAAGTCCGAGCTTCTAAAGCCCGGCCCTTAACTGGCCAATCCTACGCGCGTGTGGAACGAAGTCCACGTGAACGGTTCACACGTAGACGTAAGCTCGCAGAATATAGCTTAATGCAGAACATTATAATAGAGACTATCCTACCAGTTTTAGATAGCAAGGAAGTACGGCGCTTAAATTACTAAAATACCCCTAAATTCATAATTATACCTCAAAGTGATAATGTGCAAAGTAAAGACCAAACCATAGTAAGAAATATAAATTATACCGTCCGACGAGCTAAGTTACTCAATTACATATTCCAAAATAAATTTAAATAAACGAAGTAACTCGCTTTCCCAAGCTCCTACGCTTGGCTCCCGTCGCGCCCTTCCGTTCCGCCATCTCTTGCGTCATCAGTTAGGGTAGAAGTAGGGCGTTAGACAACGCGCCCAGTAGGACTTCGAGTAGGGTTAACACATGGATTAGTGGTAACAAGCACATAGATAGTAATAAAACGAAAACCATAAAATGAATGCAATGCCATGGGTGTCTCATGTCATGTGTCCCACCCATCATCCATACCATCATGATGTCATATCCCCCTTGACGGCAAGGCCTCGTCAAGGTATCCCCATGTTTACTTCTCGGTCGCCGCGACGGAGCATGGACTCCTGTTATAGCATATCAATCTATCCCCATGTCTGTTTCTCGGTCGCCCCGACGGAGCATGGACTCCGGTTATAGCATATAAAGCTATCCCCATTTCTGTTTCTCGGTCGCCCCGACGGATCATGGACTCCGGTTATAGCATAGCAAGCTATCCCCATGTCTGTTTCTCGGTCGCCCCGACAGAGCATGGACTCCGGTTCCTTTATTTTCCCGCCCATGCCATGCATGAGATGTAATTGCGATATGCTATATAGTATTTAAATCATTGTAAATGTAATATGCCATATAATGTTTAAATCATAGCCATAACACATAATTCATAGCCTTAAAATCCATCATAAAATAAGTGATATAATTATCCAAAAATAAATCAAGGAAACTATCATATAACACGTAATCCACGGCTTACAAAAAGGTAGGAATCCTACCGAATACCGACTAGCGCCCCTTTACGTTTCCGTTCATGAATCCGGTCGCTGATCGAGCACCGATTGAGACATCCGATACCTTATTACATATGAATAGTCAGTCCATGTTTTTAACCATTTCTAAGCCCATAAATCATACCTTAGTGGGGTCCGGCCATACCCCATGGCCGAACCTCACTATCTAGGTTTTGTGGGTCCCATGTAGTCCATCAACTATTTTAATCACATGAGTCTAAAAATCAGACACCCTAGGCTTTATTTAACCATACATAAGTTTGTTACTTAGAGCCCCTAAGTCCATGATCATCTCCCATGGGGTTCTTGAATTTGGCCATTATTTACGGTTTTGCCACTACCTCTCCCATGGTTACACTTTCACTTAACCATGTACATTTCTTTGTCCATAATTGATTCAAAAATTTAGATCCATTAATGATTCATCAATCATGACATGAACACATTAAAAATCAGTCCTTAAGTTCATTTAATCCCCATTAATTTTAAACACATGCATAATACCATTTTTTGCCCATAAGATGACCTATAATTGGGTCATGGGTTCGGCCATGCACCATGGCCGAACCCATGATGTCTTTTTTCTATTTTTACTTGGACCCATTTTCATCATTTAGTCTACCATAAGCTCCACCATGAAGAGGTATACATCATGCATTTTAAATCACCAATTTTGATCATCATGTGGTACATTTTAAGTCCATCAAAGCTACCAATACTTCCCAATATTTTTCCATGGTTCCAAGACACCTAAGTTCACCAAAATCTCTCCATGGTTTTATTTTTTTTAAAACATTATTTCTACCCTTTTAAAACCTTATTTTTAATACCTAAAATCCACTTAGAAACAATGCACCTTCTCCATCATTTTTCCATCTTTTCATATCCATTAAAATTATGAATACATTATCATAGGGTTCAAAACATTCCATCCATAAAATCTCTTCACGGTTTTCCTTATTTAATACTCCCTTTAAAAATCACTAACATTCATTCATTTAAAACTTTTTAAAAATCATTAACCACTTACCATAACCTCCATTCTTAAACCCATTAAAATTCCAATACATCACCGTAGGTTTCATCATTCATTGGTTACATTTAAGACCATAGAAACATTAACCTTCATCCATCCATTCCCTCATTTAAAATCACTACATTAAATCATTAAAACCCTAAAAATCACAAATCATCCTTCCCTGATTTTAAACCTTAAAAACCCCATTCCAATTTACTTAATTACTCACCATGATTCCTTCCTAAAATTCCATACATCCATTGCTTAAATAATTTAATTACATAATGTCCTTAATCCATTTATTTTTCTTAACCCTAATTTACCCATTAGGGTTTTGTCCATTTTTTTCATACTTCCATGGGATGGATTTGAGATCCAAGGCCCATAATGTTTTGGTCACCACTAAATCTAAGAAATGGACCCCAAATCTTAAACCCTAAAAAAAATCCAATCTCTTGTTTAGAAATACTTACAATCCGTCGGCTCCTCCGACTTTCTTTGCTCCCTTCGGACTCCTTGGCCTCCTCTTTTCTTCTTCTCCTTTGTTGGTCGGCTAAGATGTTTGATCAAGAGGAAAAACCTCCAAGCTTGGGTTCGGCCATCATGGGGTGTGTTTGAGAGAGGGAGAGGAGAGGATGGTGAGGAAGAAGATACTATGGCTTGATCTTGGAGTGATGGCCAAGCTTGGCTTCTTTCTTCTCTTCTTCTCTTTTTCTTCCAAGCTTTTCTTCTTCTTTCTCTTGGTGTGGGACGGTAATGTGGGAGGGCAAAAGAGGGAGAGAGTGAAATGGGAGAGAGTGAAAATAAAAACCCATCTTATCCCAAGGTTGCTTAAGTTATACTCAACCACTAACTTTCCCACCAACCTCATGGGATATTTTCCATGCTTTATGGTGGTGGTTGGGATAAACCACCACCAAGCCAATGTTTTTGGGTGTTAAAGATAAGATGGCTTTTGGTCTTCCATTTGACCATTTGACCACCTCATTTGATTAGCTTAATTAATTAATTAATTAGATCATTAGGTTAATTAATTCCCATTTAACTCAATTCCATTTGCTTAAATTCCCTTCATGCATGCACCCATGGTTGACCAATTCAACCATGGTGGCTGGCCCCACCAATCCTTGGTCCACACACCACCTCACTTGGTGAGGTGGAGGTGGGTCTCATTCGGCCATGCTACCCTAATCATTCCATCACCAACTTAGGTGATTTAAATTTAATTAAAACCACTTCAACTACTTGGATCACCATTGGGCCCATGGCCCAATTACATTCACCTCCTACTCATTTACCTTAGAGCTTACCTCATCTTGATCCATTGGGTTCCAAATGGGTATTGGGCCCAATTTGACCATCCTTGGCCCAATTGACCATCATTGACCATTTAAATGAATTTAATCCAATCCATAGTCCATTGGGCCATACTTGGGCGTTTGTCCAAATTTTGATCCATTTACCATCTATCCCATTAAATTTCCCAATTTCCATCATTAAAACAAATAATAGCCACATATATATTGATTTAAAAATGCCGGCCTATTACAGCCACCATGGTTGAATTGGTCAACCATGGGTGGATGCATGGAGGGAATGTAAGGAAATGGAATTAAATTAAATGGGAATTAATTAACCTAATGATCTAATTAATTAATTAATTAAGCTAATCAAATGAGGGTCAAATGGTCAAAATGGGAAGACCAAACCACCCATTTCAAGCACACAAAACCGTTGGCTAATGGTGGATTTATCCCAACCACCCCCACTAAGCATGGGAGCCCATGCTTGGTTGGTGGGAAAGTTAATGATGGAGTGTAACTTAAGTAACCAAAAGGATGAGATGAGTTTTCATCTCATTCTCTTCATCCCACTCTCATTTCACTCTCTCCCTCTCTTGTTCTCTCATGGCCGTCCCTCACACCCCAAGGAAAGAAGAAGAAAGCTAAGAAGAGAAGAAGAGAAGAAAGAAGTGCAAGCATAAGCCACCACTCCAAGATCAAGACCTAGTATCTTCTTTCTCACCATCTCCTCCTTTCCCTCTCTCAAATCTACTCCATCTTAGCCGACCCAAGCTTTGATGTTTTTCATTTGATCAAGCTCATCTTGGCCGACCAATCAAAGAGAAGAAGAAGAGAAAGGGCTAAGGAAATCAAGAGGAGAAAGAAAAGCTGGAGGAGTCGTCGGATTGTAAGTAATTCTTAAACAAGAATTTTACATTTTAAGGGTTAAGAGGTAATTATGGAACCCATTTCTTGGATTGGTTGGTAGCCAAATTGTCATGGGCCTTGGATCTCAAATCCATCCAATGAAAGGAGGAAGAATGGGCAAACCCTAATGGGTAAATTAAGGATTTTATGTATTAAAATTTACTTAAGCATGGAAGTATGTAATGTTGGAAGAAATTATGGGCCATAGGGTTCGGCCATGCAGTATGGCCGAACCCCATGGTAAGTGATTAAATGATTTATTAGGGTTTTAAAGAATGAAAACCATGGAAAGATGATTATGATTTTTAGGGTTTAGATGATTAAATGTAGTGATTTTAAATGAGGAAATCCATGGGAGATGTGAATGGTGTTTATGGCCTCAAAAGGCATGAATGGATAATGGACCATGAACCATGGGTTCGGCCATGGTGTATGGTCGAACCCTATGGTGATGTAATGGTGGTTTTAAATGGGTTTAAAAGGATAGAAAATATGGAGTAATATGTTAATGAATTGGAGGCTTAAAAGGGTCAAATGTTTGTAATTTTTTAAGGGATCTTAGTGAAGAAAATCATGGAAGGTACTAATGAATTCTAATGGCCTCAAAAATGGTAGATGGGAATGAAACATGAACCATGGGTTCGGCCATGGTGTATGGCTGAACCCTAGGGTGATTTGTTTGTAAATTTAAAGGGTGTAAGAAGAGGGAAGAATGATTAAGAATGTTGATGGGTTGAATGGATTTTTAAGCATAGTTTATAAGGTTTTAAAGGAGTGGAAATAATGTTTTAAAAATAAAACCATGGAGAGATTTTATGGAGGAAATGCTTCTGAACATTATGGTGATGTATGTGTAATGATGATGAGTGTAAAAGATGGAAAAATAATGGGGGTTGTGTTGGTAGTTTTGATGGACCAAAATGTACCAAATTGATGATCAAAGATTGGTGATTTAAATGCATGATGGAAACTACCTCAAGGAAGGACTTATGGTGGGGCCAAATGGTGTATATAAACCCAAGTAAAAATGGGGAAAAAGACATCATGGTTCGGCCATGCTGTATGGCCGAACCCATGACCCATTTGTGGGTCAATTTATGGGTTAAATTTGGTATTATACATGTGAGTAATGAATGGGGATTAGGGTAATCAAGTGGCTAATTTGTGATGATGTTATGTCATGGCTAAGGAGTCATTAAGGGATCCAAGTCTATGGATCAATTGATGGGCTAAGTATAGGGTTATGTATGTGTTTAAATGAATAAGGATTAGGTTAAATAAATGGTTGATTTTAATAATCTTATGACATGGTTGATGGGTTGTTAACGGATCTAAGTTATGGATCATTAATGGATCTAAGTTATGGGTCAATTATGAATAAAAATGTACATGCTTAAGTGAATGATTAACCATGGAAGGGTAGTGACAAAATCGTAAATAATGGCCAAATTCAAGAACCATGGGTTCGGCTATGGTGTATGGCCGAACCCCATGGAAGATGATCGTGGACTTAGGGGCTCTAAGTAAATAACTTATGTGTGATTGATAAAGCCTAGGGTGCTGATTTTTAGACTCGCAAAATTAAGAAAATCAATGGATTAAGATGGGACCCACAAACCTAATTAGTAGGGTTCGGCCATGGTGTATGGCCACACCCCACTAAGGCTTGGATAATGGACTTGGACATGATTAAAACATGAGTCTAATTGATAATGCATAATAAGGTACCAGACATCGCAAGCGGTGTGCGATCGGCGACCGGGTTTGTGGACGGAGAAACGTAAAGGAACGTTAGTCGGTATTCGGTAAGATTCCTACCTTTTTGTAAGCCATGGATTATGTGTCATGTATGGGTTTTTCCTTGATTTATTTTGGTAAGCATATGATTGTTTTAAGATGGGTTTTAAGGCTATGATGTGTATATTGATGCTTTGCTTGATCTATTTTTGAAAATCAAATTATATGTTTTATTGATGGGATTTTAAATGGCATGGTTTGTGCTATCATATATATTACATGGCATATGGCATCTACATCTCATGCATGGCATGGGAGGGATATGGCATGGGAAGGATGAAATGAAACCGGAGTCCATGCTCCATCGGGGCGACCGATAAACAAACATGGGGATATTTTGATGTGTTTGATTCACCAGGGAGGTTACTATGGGTTCTATGATATGTTGATAAGGTTATTCAAACAAGAATGTTACTATGTGTTTATTATACCTTGATGATGGTTTTTCCATCAAGGGGGACGTTGTATTTATTATTATACTTTGATGATGGTTCTTCCATCAAGGGGAATGTTGTATTTATTATTATACCTTGATGATGGTTTTTCCATCAAGGGGGATGTTGTATTTATTATTATACATTGATGATGGTTCTTCCATCAAGGGGGATAATCGTATTTGTAGTTATACCTTGAGGAGGCTTTCCCATTAAGGGGGACATTATGTATGGTTGAAAAAGGGACATTGTACAATGATGATGAGATTGATGGGTGGGATTCATGACATGGGACACCCATTGCATGACATTGCACCAAATTGCATGGTTTTGATATAATATTATCTATATGTTTTGTTATCACTAATCCATGTGTTAGCCCTACTCGGAGTCCTACTGGGCACGTTGTCTAACACCCTACTTCTACCCTAGCTGATGACACAGGAGATGGAGGAAACGAAGGACGAGACGGGAGCCAAGCGTAGGAGCTTGGGGAGGCGGGCTACATAGTTTATTTAATTTATTTTGGAAATGTAATTTTGAATAGCTTAGCTCGTCGGATTGTAATAATTTCTATTTCTTGCTATGGTCTTGCTTTTATTTTGGACATTATCATTTTGGGGTAATTTAGTAATTTTAAATGATGTAATCTTCCCTGCTACCTAAAATTGGTAGGATAGACTATATTATAATTCCGCACTTAGTTTACTATTCCGCAAGCTTACTTCTATGTGTGAACGGTTCTTCGTGGACTTAGTTCCACGCACACGTAGGGTTGGCCAGTTAAGGGCCTGGCTTTAGAAGCTCGGACTTAACTCGCGTCGTGACGTCAACGCGCTTTGTCACACTTTATTTAGAAAAAAAAAAATAGACTCTGATCTTAGTGAAAACGGGCGAGGCGTTGCAAAGAGGAGGAAACAATGGAAAATCTTTTAAGTTTTGATCTTAGGGTGGTGACCAAGCTTGGAGTCCCCTTTTTTTCCAAGTCTTTTTTTCTTTTTCTTCTAAGTCTTGGTGTTTTCCTTGGGAGGGGGAGAGGAGGACGGTTTTGGGAAGGGAGGGAGAGAGATAAGATAAGAATGATATAAAGAAATGAGATGAAAACCCATCTCATTGGTTGCTTGTGTTAGACTCCTCCATCATTTCTCCCACCAACCAAGCATGGGCTCCCTTGACCTTAGTGGTGGTGGTTGAGATGAAACCACCATCCTTAACCCATGGTTTTATTTGTGTTTCTTTAAATGGTTTGGTTTGTGTTTCTTAGAGTGGTTTGGGTGAGATGAAACCACCCCTTGACTTATTCCTTTTGACTCCCCATTGACCCATTTGACTGACTTAATTAATGTAATTAATTGGATCCTTAACTTAGGTTAATTAATTCCCATTTAATCTCCTTTTAATCTACTTGATTCCTCTCCATTAATCCACCCATGGTTGACCAAGTCAACCATGGTGGCCGGCCCCACTAACTCCTAGCCTACCCGCCACCTCACTTGGTGAGGTGGAGGTGGGCCCCACTTGGTTATGCCATCTTGATTATTTCATCACTAACTTAAGTGATTTAAATCAATTCAATCCATTCCCCTTATTGGATCACCATTGGGCCCATGGCCCAATTAAATTTATTTCCTACCCATTTACCTTAGAGCTTAAATCATCTTGACCCATTGGGTATTGGGCCCAATTTGACCATCCTTGGCCCAATTAACCACCATTGACCATTTAAATGAATTTAATCCAATCCATGGTCCATTGGACCATACTTGGGCCTTTGCCCAAATTTTGATCCACTTAACATTTATTCCATCCAAATTCCCAATTTCCGTCATTAAAATAAATAATAGCCACATATATATTGATTTAAAAATTCCAGGCTATTACAATACAATCCTCTTTTGAAATTTTCGTCCCGAAAATTCGAGCGAAGTAGAGGTTCAAAACAACTCATACAAAGAGCTCCAGATGAGCGGCTCTCATTTCTGATTCAAGTTCCCAGGTGGCTTCCTCATTGCCATGTCGTTCCCATACCACCTTGACCAACTGAATAATGCGGTTCCGCAGTACCTTTTGTTCGCTCCCGATCACTCTGATCGACTTCTCCACATATGTCATGTCGCTTTGCACATCGACGACTTGTACGTTCAACACATGTGAAGGATTGGGGTTGTACTTCCTCAACATGGACACATGAAACACATCATGTAAAGATGATAACTGTGGAGGGAGCGCCAACTGATAAGCTACCCCCCCACCCTCTTTAGGATTGGAAACGATCCCACAAATCTAGACGATAGTTTCCCCTTCTTCCCGAATCTCATGTGTCCCTTCCGTGGTGAGACTTGTAAGAACACCAAGTCTCCCACCTCAAACTTGAGGAACCTTCTCCTCTTGTCGGCATAGCTCTTCTGACAGCTCTGCACAGTGAGTAGGTGTTGCCGTATCAATTTGATCTGCGTTGTAGTCTCCTCAACCAACTCGGGTCCAATAAGTGCAGGCTCACCGGCCACTGTCCAGTACACTGGTGATCTACATGGCCTACCATACAAGGTCTCAAATGGAGCCATCTGGAGGCTTGCCTGATAACTGTTGTTGTAAGAGAACTCCACCAGTGGCAAATGATCCTCCCATCCACCCTTGAAGTCTAGCATACATGCTCTCAACATATCTTCCAGTGTCTGTATCGTCCTCTCTGACTGCCCATCAGTCTGTGGATGAAATGCTGTGCTAATCAATATGTCGGTCCCCATAGCCGACTGCATGCCCTGCCATACTCTGCCGGTGAATCGGCCATCTCTGTCGGACACAATAGTCCAGGGAATACCATGTAGTTTGATGATATCCCGGATGTACCGTCGACCCAAAGTCTCTGATGAATCTGTCATCTTGATGGGAAGGAAATGCGTAGACTTAGTCAACCGGTCCACTACGACCCATATCGCATCGTTGCCCTTTGATGACCTTGGCAACCCTGTTACGAAATCCATAGATATGTGCTCCCATTTCCACTCTGGCACTGGTAAAGGTGTAAGTAAACCTAGTGGTTTCTGATGTTCCGCCTTAACCTGTTGACAAGTTAGGCAACGAGCAATAAACTCTGCCACATCTTTCTTGAGTCCAAGCCACCAATAGTGCCTCTTAAGATCATGATACATCTTGGTGCTGCCCGGATGGATAGAGAGCTTGGTTTGGTGTGCTTCAATCAACAACTCTCTTCTGCAGCTCTTAGGCACATATATCCTGCCTTGGAACAGAAGACCCTGTCTTGGTCGTAGTTCCCACTCCGGTACAACCTCACAGCCAGACATCTTAGCCCATATCTCCTCCACCTCTGGATTTGTCCGTTGCTCCTGTAACGCCCGCCCCTTTTCAGTGAAAATCAGAGTCTATTTTTTTTTTTTTAAATAAGAAGTGACAAAGGGCGCGGACGTCACGACGAGAGTTAAGTCCGAGCTTCAAAAGCCCGGCCCTTAACTGGCCAACCCTACTTGTGCGTGGAAACTAAGTCCACGAGAACGGTTCACACGTAGAAAGTAAGCTCGAGGAAATATCACTTAATGCGGAATTATAATAGAGTCTATCCTACCAATTTTTAGATAGCAAGGACGTATGTCACTTAAATTACTAGAATATCTCAAAATCATAATGTCCAAAATAAAATCCAAACCATAGCAAGTAATCTAAATTATTACAGTCCGACGAGCTAAGTTACTCAAATTACATTCCAAAATAAATTTAAGTAAATCATCTAGCCCGCTTCCCCAAGCTCCTACGGTTGGCTCCCGTCACGTCCTCCGTTTCCTGCATCGTCATTTAAGGTGGAAGTAGGGCGTTAGACAACGCGCCCAGTAGGTACTCCGAGTAGGGCTAACACATGGATTAGTGATAACAAGACATATAGATAATATTATATCAAAAACATGCAATTAGGTGCAATGTCATGCAATGGGTGTCCTATGTCATGAATCCCACCCATCAAGCTCATCATCATTGTACAATGTCCCTTTTTCAACCATACATAACGTCCCCCTTGATGGCAAAGCCTCCTCAAGGTATAATAATAAATACAAACATCCCCCTTGATGGAAAAACCATCATCAAGGTAAAATCACACAAAATATCCCCTTGATGGCAAAGCCTCCTCAAGGTATAATAATAAATACGAACATCCCCCTTGATGGAAAAGCCATCATCAAGGTATAATAATAAATATGAACATCCCCCTTGATGGAAAAGCCATCATCAAGGTATAATAATACATAGATACATTCTTGTTTGAATAACCTTATCAACATATCATAAAACCATAGCACATCAAAATACCCCCATGCTTGTTTGTCGGACGCCCCGACGGAGCATGGACTCCGGTTTCATTTCATCCTTCCCATGCCATATCCCTTCCCATGTCATGCATGAGATGTGAATGCCATATGTCATGTAAGATATACAAATCATAGTCTTAAAACCCATCTTAAAACAATCATATGCATACCAAAATAAATCAAGGAAAAACCAATACATAACACATAATCCATGGCTTACAAAAAGGTAGGAATCCTACCAAATACCAATTAGCGTCCCTTTACATTTCCGTTCACGAATCCGGTCACCCAAACGCGCACCGCTTGCGACGTCCCGATACCTTATTACACATTAACAATTAAACCCATGTTTTAATCATGCTCATGTCCCTAACACATGCCTTAGTGGGGTTCGGCCATAGTGTATGGCCGAACCCTACTAATTAGGTTTGTGGGTCCCATCTTAATCCATTGATTATCTTAATTTTGTGAGTCTAAAAACCATCACCCTCGACTTTATTAATCACACATAAGGTTATTACCTAGAGCCCCTAAGTCCATGATCATCCCCCATGGGGTTCGGCCATGTACCATGGCCGAACCCATGGTTCTTCATTTTGGCCCATATTTACCATTTTGCCACTACTTCTTCCATGGTTAATCATTCACTTATCCATGTACATTTTGGTCCATAACTGATTCATAAGTATGGGTCCATTGATGACTCATTAACCATGACATAACAACATTAAAAATCAACCATTTAATTAACCTAATCCCCATTCATTTAAACACATGCATAGACCTAACCTTAGCCCATAAAGTAGCTTACAAATGGGTCATGGGTTTAAAATCCAGCAACCTATGCTTCATTTAACCATACATAAAGTCATCATTTAAAACACCTAAGTCCATGATCAACCTCCATGGGGTTCCGCCATAAACCATGGCCGAACCCATGGTTCTTCATTTTGGCTCATATTTACGTTTTATGCCACTCCTCTTCCATGGTTAAATTACCTCTTCTATCCATGCACACTTAAGTCCATAACTGACCCATAAACTTGGATCCATTAATGACCCATCAACCATGTCATAAGATCATTAAAACAACCCCTTTACTTAACCTAAACCCCATTAATTTAAACACATACATAACTCCAAATTTAGCCCATCAAATGGCTCACAAATGGGCCATGGGTTCGGCCATACACCATGGCCGAACCCATGATGCCTTCTCCTCATTTTTCCTTGGATCCATTACAACATTTTTGATCCACAAACAGTCCTTCCTTGAGGGGGTTTCCATAATGCATTTAGATCACCATTTTAGATCATCTTTAGGTACATTTTTGAGTCCATCATTGCTACCAATATTCCCCCATTACTTCCCATATTTTTTACACCTATTAAAATACTAATACATCACCATAGGGTTTGGCCATACACCATGGCCGAACCCATGGCTTATGGTTCATCTTCATTGGTGTCATTTAAGACCATTATCTCACCAATATTTGTCCATGGTTTTCTTCACTAAAAACCCCTTTTTAAAAATTACTAACCTTCATTCATTTGACCCTTTTAAACCTCCAAAACATTAATACATTAATCCATCTTTTCTATCCTTTAAACCCATTTAAAACCACCATTACATCACCATAGGATTCGGCCATACACCATGGCCGAACCCATGGTTCATGGTTCATCCCCATCTATGCCTTTTGAGGCCATGACAACCATTTACATTTCTCCAAAAATTCCTTAACATTTAACCATTTTAACCTCAAAAATCATAATTCATTCTTCCATGGTTTTAAATCCTTTAAATACCCTATTAAAATTCTTAATCATCTACTATGCGGTTCGGCCATACTACATGGCCGAACCCTATGAGCTATGATTCCTTCAAAATCACACTTCCATGCTTAATTAAATCTTAATACATAGTGTCCCTAATATGCATTTATTTTTCTTAATCTATCTCTCCCATTTTATCCATTTCTCTTCTTTTCCTTGGATGGATTTTAGATCCATGGCCCATGATATTTTGGCCACCATCCAATCCAAGAAAAATTGACTTCATGATCTCTTTTTAAATCTTTAAAAATGTAAACTCTTGTTTAAGAATACTTACTACTCCGACGGCTCCTCCGGCTTTTCTTTCTCTTCCTGATTTCCTTAGTCTTTCTCCTTCTTCTTCTCTTTGATGTTCCGCCACTAGGTGTGTTTGATTAAGATGAAAACATCAAGGTTGGGTTTGGCCAAGATAGGGTGGTTTTTGAGAGAGGGAAGGGAGGAGAGGATGAGAAAAATGTCCAAGTCTCTTTGGTCTTGAGGTGTGGTCGGCCAAGTCTAACTCTTTCCTTCTTTTTCTTCTAAGTTCTTCTTCTTTTCTCCTTGAGTGGATCGGCAATGAGAGGGAGGGGGAGAGGGAGAGAGTGAGATGAGAGTGGGCTTGAGAGATGAGATGAAAACCATCTCATTCCCATTGGTTTGCTTGGGCCACACACTTCCATCATTCCTCCCCACCAACCAAGCATGGCTTACATGTCCTTCGGTGGTGGTGGTTGAGATAAAACCACCATTAGCCAACAGTTTTGTGTGTTTGAAATGGGTGGTTTGGTCTTCCCATTTTGACCATTTGACCACATCATATTGAGGTATGGGTCAACATGCTTTGGGTGGTGGTGGTTGAGATGAAACCACCACCCTAAGTCCATGGGTTTATTTGTGTTTCTTTGGAGTGGTTTGGGTGAGATAAAACCACCACTTGACTTATTCCTTTTGACTCCCCATTGACCCATTTGACTAACTTAATTAATTAATTAATTAATTGGATCCTTAACTTAGGTTAATTAATTCCCATTAAATTTCCTCCATGAAATCCACCCATGGTTGACCATGGTGGCCGGCCCCACTAACTCCTAGCCTACCCGCCACCTCACTTGGTGAGGTGGAGGTGGGCCCCATTCGGCCATGTCACTTAGGTCCAATTAATATTAACTTAGATGATTTAAAATAATTTAATCAACTTAATCCACTTTAATTCTCCTTAATTCCCCTTGACTTATCCATGGTTGACCAAGTCAACCATGATGGTCGGCCCCACCTTTTCCTTGGTCCACACGCCACCTCACTTGATGAGGTGGAGGTGGGCCCCACTTGGTTATGCCATTTTGATCAATTCATCACTAACTTAGGTGGTTTAATTCCAATTCAATCCATTCCAACCAATTGGGTCACCATTGGGCCCATGGCCCAACTAAATTTATTTCCTACCCATTTACCTTAGAGCTTAACCATCTTGACCCATTGGGTCCCAAATGGGTATTTGACCCAATTTGAACATTCTTGACCCAATTAATCATTATTGACCAATTAAATGAATTTCATCCAACCCATGGTCCATTGGACCATATTTGGGCCTTTGCCCATATTTTGATCCACTTAACATTTATTCCATCAAATTTCCCAATTTCTATCATTAAAATAAATAATAGCCACATATATATCGATTTAAAAATTCCGGGCTATTACAGATCCCGTTCAATCTCGGAGACCATGTTGGATCGTATGATTAGGTTACATATGGTCCCATGATTATTGACATAGAGTTTAAACTCTATAATGGTATTCAGAACCTCCCATTCTGTCCTGATCAAACTGGCTACTGTCACATGTGACATGCGGCTGAGGGCATCCGCCACTTTGTTAGCCTTGCCAAGATGATACCGAAGTGCGAACTCATAATCTGCCAGATATTCCATCCATCTGCGCTGTCTCATGTTGAGTTCCTTCTGATCAAATAAGTACTCCAGGCTCTTGTGATCTGAGAACACCTCAAACTTCTCACCATAAAGGTAGTGTCTCCAGCTTTTGAGAGCGAAGACCACTACTGCTAGCTCCAGATCATGTGTGGGATAGTGGCGTTCATGGATTTTCAGCTGTCTTGATCCGTACGCCACCGCACGATTACTTGACTGAGTGTATACCCCAGTCCCTCACCTGAGGCATCACAGTACACCTCATAATTTCTGCCTCTTTCCGGCAAGATCAGAATAGGAGCGGTTGTAAGCCTCTCCTTTAGTCCTCAAATCTCCGGTTGCACAGATTTGACCACTCAAATTTGACTCCTTTCTGAGTGAGTCGGGTAAGTGGAGCTGCAATCTTGGAGAAGTCCATGATGAACTTCCTATAGTAACTGGCCAATCCTAGAAAACTGCGGATCTCGGTCACATTCGTCGGTGCTTTCCACTCCCTCACTGTCGCTACCTTAGCCGGTCCACGGCTATACCTTCCTCTGATATAATGTGCCCCAAGAAATTGACCTCAGATAGCCAGAACTCACACTTACTGGCTTTGGCATACAACTGGTTCTTCCTCAAGGTGTCCAGGACTATCCGTAGGTGCTCGGCATGTTCCTCCTGACTTTTGGAATAGATCAGGACGTCATCAATAAATACGATCACAAATTGGTCCAAATAAGGACGAAAGATCCGGTTCATCAGATCCATGAATATGGCCGGTGCATTAGTAAGTCCAAACGGCATGACTACATACTCATATAGACCATACCGTGTCCTGAAAGCTGTCTTCTCTATATCCTCCTCTCTAAGCCGGATTTGATGGTATCCGGACATCAAATCAATCTTGGAGAAGTGAGAGGAACCCCTAAGTTGATCAAACAGATCGTCAATCCTGGGTAGGGGATACTTGTTCCTGACAGTCAGCTGGTTCAATTTCCTGTAGTCCACACACATCCGCAGGGTATCGTCTTTCTTTTTCACAAATAATACTGGGGCTCCCTATGCTGATGTGTTGTTCCGAATAAAACCCAGCCTGAGCAGTTCATCAATCTGCTTCTTCAACTCGGTCATCTCAGCTGGTGCCATCCTGTAATAGGGCAATGGTACTAGAGCAGAGCCGGAATATAACTTGATCTCAAAGTCTATCTCCCTCTTGGGTGGCAAACTAGGGAGCTCTGTTGGGAATACCTCAGTGTAATCTGCTACTACCGCCGGAAGTTCAGCCTCTGGTGCCCTGTTTAGTCTGATGTTGTTCAAGACAAGGTGGTTCAATTCTTCCTGCAGCCTTCTAGGGATGCCCTGTCTGTCAGCATGTACCATATACCGCTTTCCCTCGGGTGACCAAAATATCACCCTATGAAGATGGCAATCGATATGGGCCTGAAATGTAGCGAACCAGTCCATGCCAAATATAACATCGTACTCAGCCATATCGAGTACCAAATAGTTGAACTTGAATCTGAATCCAGCGAGTTCAGTGTTCAATGCCGTGCATATGAGTTCCAAAGATGTGTCTCCGACGGGGGATACAATGGTAAGTGATGTGGACAGTTTCTATACTAATGTGCCTGTAGCAGATATGAATGCAGCAGATATAAATGAATGGGAAGCTCGAGAATCAAATAATGCAACAGCATAGGAACTACCAACTACGGCCATACCTTGAATCACCGAATGATCCACCGCTGCTGGAGGAGCTATGGTAAAAAGTCATCTAGATCCTGTAGGGTTTGGCGCCCGCCCCGCCTAGTTGTAAGCCCTGCCTCCTCGTGACTGAGCTGGTCTAGCTGGAGGGCAGAAGGGACCCCTGAAGTGAGAGGTTTGCTAATCTGTGGACACTCCCACTTGAAGTGGCCCTGTTGGCCACACTGGTAGCATGTGTTCCCACCCCGTGGAACATGAGTGACTGATGCTGATGGGGAGGGCTGATTGGGGCGAAAGCCCCCCGTAGATCCAGTGGAGGGTGAGGGTCTGCTAAAGTTCGGGCGGAACTTCTTGTTGGGTTGAAATGCACCCTGCCCACTCTGTCCTCGGCGATTGTCAAACCGTACCATCTCCTTCAACTCTCACTCTGCTATAGTGGCCCTGCTGACCACCTCAGCCAGTGTGGTTGCCTTAAATATTGTCACCCTAGCCCTGATGCTCGGCCGAAGGCCCCGCTCAAACTTACGGGCCCTCCGGTGCTCGGTATCCACCATATAAAATGCATAGACGGATAGACTAAGGAATTCCTTGTGATATTCTGCCACCGTCATATTGCCTTGTACCAAAGATAGGAAGGCTTGAATCTGGAGCTCTCTTTCCTCCTCCGAAAAATACTGCTCTAGAAAGGTAGCTGAGAACCATTCCCATGTCATGGTAGTCCTTTGCCCTTCCGGCACAAGTGCTTGCTGTTTTTCTACAACCTCCCACTAATTACCGGCATCCTCGATCAGTTGAGATGTAGCCAGCAAGATCCTGTCAGCATGACTGGAAATCTGAAGTAGAGTCAAGATCTGAGTGATCTTTTTCAACCAATGTTCTGCTCCGGCAGCCCCTTCTTTTCCCTTGAAGTAGGGAGGGCGTTGTTGCTGGAAATCTCTAACCATGTTCCGGTTGTTGGAGTCACTGGTAGTCGCATTCCCGTTCAAATGCTGTTGCAGGACAGAGGTGACCACTGCTTGAACCAATTCTTTCAACTCGGGAGGCACAACAGGTAGGTTCACACTATTCTGTCCCTCCTCTTGATGCGGTGGCTGTACCTCCTTTCATGATGAGGTGGTGGCACCTCTTCCTCTACCCGTGGGTTGCGGCGAGTCCTTCTCTTTGGAGGCATTTCCTAAGTCATCGAAAAATATTTATTGACTTAGTTCCTTCATAAAATTGTCGTGTTCATATTTTGGGGAAATTTGCCAAATAAGCATGCTTAGTTTTTTGGAGAAAAACTCCCTACGTATTTGTTTCTCATTTTGGGGGAAAATTACCAAATAGGCATACTTAGTTTTGGGGAAAACTTTCTAAGTATCAAGTGTTTCTTTTTAACTTGGGGAAAAATTGCTAAGTAAGTATACCTTGTTTTGGGGGGGGGGGGGGGTGGAATTTCCTAAGTATCAAATATATATATATACATACATATATACATACATATATATATATATATACATACATATATATATATACATACATATATACATACATATATACATACATATATATATACATATATATACATACATATATATATACATATATATATACATGTATATATATATATATATATATATATATATATATATTTTTTTTTTTCTCATTTTCGGGGGAAATAAGCCCTATCTTGCTATGTTTGATAATTCCAACTTAAAGTGATTATACTTCCCTTGCTATCATTCCTTTTCGTCAAATATGGCTCTCAGATTGAACGCTTCAGTTTGAGTCAATCGAAGTAAATTAACCCGGCCTCCATGCAGCGGACTCCGAAGAGTCGGTCAGTTGGGATTCTTATCCGTCAGTGAGACGTGAAACCGTCTTAATCTTACTTCGAGAGATTCATTCTTCCGATTTCGCTCTGATACCAACTGTAACGCCCACCCCTTTTACTAAAATCAGAGTTTATTTATTTATTTATTTTTTGAAATAAAGAGTGACAAAGGGCGCGGGACGTCACGACGCGAGTTAGGTCCGAGCTTCTAAAGCCCAGCCCTTAACTGGCCAACCCTACGTGTGCGTGGAACTAAGTCCACGAGAATGGTTCACACGTAGAAAGTAAGCTGGCGGAATATAACTTATTGCGGAAATTATAATAGAATCTATCCTACCAATTTAGATAGCAAGGAAGATTATATTACTTAAATTACTAAAATACCTCAAATCATAATGTCCAAAAGCAAAGTCCAAACCATAGCAAGAAATATAATTATTACAGTCCGACGAGCTAAGTTACTCAAATTACATTTCCAAAATAAATTTAAGTAAACTATCTAGCCCGCTTCCCCAAGCTCCTACGCTTGGCTCCCGTCTCGTCCTTCGTTTCCGCCATCCCCTGCGTCATCAGCTAAGGTGGAAGTAGGGCGTTAGACAACGCGCCCAGTAGGACTCCGAGTAGGGCTGGCTAACACATGGATTAGTGATACAATGAATATAGGGAATAATATAACAAAACCATGAAATCAATGCCATGCCATGGGTGTCTTATGTCATGAGTCCCACCCATCATCCTTACCATTGTACCAATGTCCTTTTTCAATCATTCATAAAGCCCCCCTTGATGGAAAAACCTCATCAAGATCAATCAACACAAGTACCCCCTTGATGGCAAAGCCTCATCAAGGTATCCCCATGTTTGCTTCTCGGTCGCCCCGACGGAGCATGGACTCCGATTATATCTCAACACATCAAGATATCCCCATGTTTGCTTCTCAGTCGCCCCGACGGAGCATGGACTCCGGTTTCATTATTTTCCCGCCCATGCCATGCATGAGATGTAAATGCAATATGCTAGGTAATATATAAATCATAGCCATAAAAACCCATCTTAAACATATCACATGATTACAAAATAAATTAAGAACCATCCATACACACATAATCCATCGCTTACAATAAGGTTGGAATCCTACCGAATACCGACTAACGTTCCTTTACGTTTTCCGTCTACGAATCCGGTCACCCAAACGCGCACCGCTTGTGATGTCCGATACCTTATTACATATCAATAATCAGTCCATGTTTTTATCGATGATTAAGTCCCTAACATAAGCCTTAGTGGGGTTTGGCCATACACCATGGCCGAACCTCACTATGTAGTTTTTGTGGGTCCCATTTAATCCATCAAATATTTTAATCATGTAAGTTTAAAATTCAGCAACCCTAGGCTTCAATGATCCACATCTAAGGTCAACTTAAATGCACTTAAGTCCATGATCATCCCCCATGGGGTTCGGCCATACTCCAAGGGCGAACCCATGGTTCTTCATTTTGGCCAATATTTACGACTTATGCCACTCTTCTTCCATGGTTAAATTACCTATTCTATCCATGCACACTTAAGTCCATAATTGATCATTAAACTTAGATCCATTAGTGACCCATCAACCATGTTACAAGATTATTAAAAATCAGCCATTTAATTAACCTAACCCTTATTCATTTAAACACATATCTAGCCCCATACTTAGCCCATAAATGGTTCATAAAATTGGGTCATGGGTTCGGCCATACACCATGGCCGAACCCATGATGTTAATCTCCTTACTTCTCTTGGATCATTTACCACATTTTTGATCCACCAACTTAGATCCCTCAATGACTTACCAATCATGTCATATAATCATTAAAATCAGCCACTTTAATTTAACCTAATCCCCATTAATTTAAACACATACACAATTCCAACTTAACCCATCAAATGACTTGTAAAATGGGTCATGGGTTCATCTTCCTCTACCACTTTTGGGGCCATCACAATCATTAATATCTTCCATGATTTTCCTCATTTAAAACTTCTTTAAAAATCATTAACATTCATTCATTTAAAACCTTTAAAATCATTAACCACCTACCCTAGCCTCCATTCTTTAAACCCATTAAAATTCTTATACATCACCATAGAGTTCGGCCATACACCATGGCCGAACCCATGGTTCAAGGTTCATCCTCTTTTATGCCTTTTAAGACCATAAAACCCATTACATCTTCCATGAATTTCCTAATTTAAAACCCTTTAAAAGTTACTAACATTAATCATTAAAACTTAAAATCATAAATCATCCTTCCATGGTTTTAATCCTAAAAACCTATTAAAATTACTTAATTACCTACCATGGGTTTCGGCCATACTACATGGCCGAACCCTATGTCTATGATCCCTTCAAAAATCCATACTTCCATGCTTAAATAAACCTTATTACATAATGTCCTTAATTCATCCTTTATTTTTCTTAACCTAATTTATCTTACCCATTTTGTCCATTTCTCACTTCATCTTTGGATGGATTTTAAATCCATGGCCCATAACATTTTTGGCCACCATTTAATCTAAGAAATGGACACCATTTTTAAACGTTAAAAAAAAAAACCTAACATCTTGTTTAGAGATACTTACAAATCCGATGGCTCCTCCGACTTCTTTTTCTCCCTTTGATTCCTTAGCCTTCTTTCTTCTTCTTCTCCTTCTTGTTCGGCCAATGGAAGAGCTTGGTCAAATGATATCTCCAATGTTTGGGTTCGGCCAATGATGGAGTGGTTTAGAGAGGGAGGGAGAGGAGGAAAGAATGGAAAATCTTCTAAGTTTTGATCTTAGGGTGGTGACCAAGCTTGGAGTCCCCTTTTTTTCCAAGTCTTTTCTTCTTTTTCTTCTAAGTCTTGGTGTTTTCCTTGGGAGGGGGAGAGGAGGACGGTTTTGGGAAGGGAGGGAGAGAGATAAGATAAGAATGATATAAAGAAATGAGATGAAAACCCATCTCATTGGTTGCTTGTGTTAGACTCCTCCATCATTTCTCCCACCAACCAAGCATGGGCTCCCTTGACCTTAGTGGTGGTGGTTGAGATGAAACCACCATCCTTAACCCATGGTTTTATTTGTGTTTCTTTAAATGGTTTGGTTTGTGTTTCTTAGAGTGGTTTGGGTGAGATGAAACCACCCCTTGACTTATTCCTTTTGACTCCCCATTGACCCATTTGACTGACTTAATTAATGTAATTAATTGGATCCTTAACTTAGGTTAATTAATTCCCATTTAATCTCCTTTTAATCTACTTGATTCCTCTCCATTAATCCACCCATGGCTGACCAAGTCAACCATGGTGGCCGGCCCCACTAACTCCTAGCCTACCCGCCACCTCACTTGGTGAGGTGGAGGTGGGCCCCACTTGGTTATGCCATCTTGATTATTTCATCACTAACTTAAGTGATTTAAATCAATTCAATCCATTCCCCTTATTGGATCACCATTGGGCCCATGGCCCAATTAAATTTATTTCCTACCCATTTACCTTAGAGCTTAAATCATCTTGACCCATTGGGTCCCAATTGGGTATTGGGCCCAATTTGACCATCCTTGGCCCAATTAACCACCATTGACCATTTAAATGAATTTAATCCAATCCATGGTCCATTGGACCATACTTGGGCCTTTGCCCAAATTTTGATCCACTTAACATTTATTCCATCAAAATTCCCAATTTCTATCATTAAAATAAATAATAGTCACATATATATTGATTTTAAAATTCCGGGCTATTAAAGGATTGGTCATCCTCCCTTCAGGTTACCTAGTACTGGTGCTGTAGGTGGGTGACGGGTCAGTTCCTTGAGGTAGATGCATTCATCGAGCGGCTTACAACTTACAGTCTGAGTGTGGAGGAGTTGTGCAACTTGGTGGCTAGCTTGAGTTAAGAGAGAGTTTGGGTTGTCAGATGTTGAGATGCTTCGTGTTGTCCGAGGGTTTTTAAATGTCTTTCTAAAGAAGTTCCTTGGATTGCCGCCACGTCAGGAGATAGGGTTTGTTGTGGATCTGCTCCCGTGGTCGACACCTGGCTCGATTACTTATTATAGGGTGGTGCCAGTAGGGGTGTTGGCGCTGGAGAGTTAGCTCGGAGAGTTAGAGTCTCTTGGCTAAAATTGACCCAGGGCCCTCCTTGGAGCGCACTGACCTTGTTGACCAAGAAAGGGATGGCTCTATGAGTTTGTACTTTGATTACCGGCAGAGACTTTGGAGTTGGAGCAACAGCTCAGGGAGTTAGAAACACTTGGCTTCATTCGGCCTAGAACTTCATCTTGGGGTGCACCGACATTGTTTGCTAAGGAGAAAGATGGCTCCATGAGACTGTACATCGACTATCGATAATTGAATGTGGTTACAGTGAAGAACAAGTATCCATTGCCAAGGATTGATAATCTGTTTGACCAATTAAAAGGATCTGCGTGCTTCACCAAAATAGGCTTTCGTTCGGGTTACCATCAGGTGAGGGTGCAGGAGTGTGGCATTGAGAAGACCTCCTTTCACACTCGTTTTTGACTCTTTGAGTTTGTGGTAATGCCGTTCGGGGTGACTAATGCCTCGAAGACATTCATGACCTAATTAATTGTAACACCCCGCCCTTTTCACTCTAATAATCAGAGTTTATTATTATTATTATTATTTTTATAATAATCAAGTGATCGGGGCGGAATGTCCCTGTAAGGGCCCGGAATTTTTAAAATTAATATAAATGGGAATATTATTTATTTTAAGGATGAAAATTGGAAAATTTATGGAATAAAGGGGTAAATGGGCCAAAATTTGGACAAAGGCCCAATTATGGCCCAATAGACCATGGAGTGGATTTTAAAATTATGTAAGTGGTTAATGATGGCCAATTGGGCCATGGGAGGTCAAATTGGGTCAAATACCCATTTGGGACCCAATGGGTCAAGATGGTTAAGCTCTAAGGTAAATGGGCTAGATGGAAATGTAATTGGGCCATGGGCCCAATGGTGATCCATTTTGAGTGAATTCAATGAATTTAAATCACCTAAGTTACTTGGAGTTAAATCAAGGTGTTGTGGCCAAGTGGGACCCACCTCCACCTCATCAAGTGAGGTGGCGGGTGGGCCAATGACTGGTGGGACCGGCCACCATGATTGATTTGGTCAACCATGGGTGGAGTAATGGAGTTAGGTTAACTACAAATGGATTAACCTAAGGTAATTACCTAATTAATTAAATAATGAAATTATTTAAAGTGGTGGTTAAGAAGTGGTCAAAGTGGGGCCAAGAGGTGAAAACCCACCTCATCCCAAATTCAAAAATAAAACACGTTGGGGGCTTGGTGGTGGTTTAGATAACCACCACCATAAAGCAATTAAAAGATCTTTTAAATATCTTAGAGTTGGTGGGGTCTTTAATGTAAAGAAAAAAATGGGGATAAGTCTTGACTTCTTTCCCATTTTCTTATCCTCTCTTTATTTCTCTCCATTCTTCATACTCCATTGCCGTCCCACACTAGGAAGGAGAAAAGAAGAAGAAAATAAAGGAAAGAAAAGAGAGGAGCTCAAGGAGAGAAGAAAGAAATGGAAAATGGAGGGAGATCACTCTAAGATTGATGTTATCACCTCCCCTCTCATCACCCCTCCCTTTCCCTCTCTCAATTTTAAACCCTACCTTGGCCGATCCTAAGGTTAGGGGTTGCCACCATGGATCAAGCATCTTGACCTATCAAAGATCAAGAGGAAGGAGAGAGGAGGCTAAGGAGACCGACGGGAGCGGCGGAAATCGGAGGAGACGTCGGATTGTGAGTATTTCTTAAACAAGAAATTTTGGATTTAGGGTTTAATAATTGGAATTTATTTTATATGAATGTAATGGTGGATAGATAATTTTATGCTATGGAGTTTAAACCCATCAAATGAGAGGGTGGAAGATGGAGAAAACCCTAAATGGGTGAATTAGGGTTAGGGTAAGAAAATGAATAAATGGGTTATGTGCATTATGTAAATTATGAAATTAAGCATGGAATGGGGTAATTGGAATAAAATTATGGGCCATAGGGTTCGGCCATGTAGTATGGTCGAACCCCATGGTGGGTGATTTGGTCTTTGATGGAATTGGTTAAGGTTTTAAGAATGGAAAGCAATGAGGGTGATAAGTTAATGAATTGTAGTAAATGAGTGAATGTGAGAAATGTTTCGAAATGCTTTTTATGATGGAATGGTAAAGGGATTTTATGGCATTGGAGGGCATAGAAAGTGATGGATTATGAACCATGGGTTCGGCCATGGTGTATGGCTGAACCCTATGGTGATAATGGTGGATTTAATGGTTATGATTTATGGAGAAATAAATGGGAAAATATTGGTAATTTTGATGGACCCAAAGTATGAAATGATACCCTAAAATGGTGATGTAATAGGGATCAATTGATGGGTTTAGAGGATGGAAAAGAGGGATTAATGTATGGATGAGTTTAGGGTTTTAAATGAGTAATGGTGTGGCCCCAAGAGACATAGAAAAATAGTGGAATATGAACCATGGGTTTGGCCATGGTGTATGGCCGAACCCTATGGTAATGTTTTACAAATTTTAAATGGGGTTAAAAGGATGGAAAATGGGGAAAGGACACCATGGGTTCGGCCATGGTGTATGGCCGAACCCATGGCCCAATTGTAACCCATTGTAGTGGGTTAAATTGGATGATGGATGGTGTTTGTGGCCTCCAAAGGGAATGAATGAGTGATGCACTCATTGAAGTTAAATGCATAAGGTAAACCCCATGGGAGGATTTGAAGAATTAGGTATTTTGAATCCATGACCCAAATGGTGGATCATTTTTAGGTCTAAGGTTAATGTGTATGTATGTGATTAAGTAATGGGAATTGGATTAATTAGATGACAAGTTTTAATAGTTTGGTGGGTCATAAATGAACCTAAGTTAGGGATCTAAGTTTAAAAATCAATTTTGGACTTAATCATGCATGGATAAATGGGTGATTAACCATGGAAAATGAGGTAGTGGCAAAACCGTAATTAAATGCCAAATTCAAGAATTCTATGGAGATTGATCATGGAATGAGGGGATCTAATGTGATAACCTTATAAGTGGTTAATAAAGCCTAGGGTGGCTGATTTTAGACATATGTACTTAAAAGTATATAATGGATTAGGTGGGACCCACAAAACCTAAATGGTGACCGGTTTTTCATAAGGGCTTATGAATGGTTGAAACATGGACTAATGATTAATGTGTAATAAGGTACTGGACATCGCAGGCGGTGAGCGATCAGCGACCGGGTTTATCAAACGGAAAATGTAAAAGGACGCAAGTCGGTATTGGGTAGGATTCTAACCTTTTTGTAAGCCATGGATTGAGTGATGGTTGTTTGAATTATCTTGGAAATTATATGGGTTGTTTTAAGATGGTTTTTGAGTTATGTATTAGGTAGGGGTTTTTACTTGATTTATTCTGGTAAGAATATAATTGGTTTAGAATGGATTTTAAAGCTATGATGTGTTTATTGAGGCTGTACTTGATCTCCTTTTGATAATCAAGTCATATGTTTGATTTATGGGATTTTTACATGTCATGGTTGTTATTATATTCATTACATGGCATATGGCACCTACATCTCATGCATGGCATGGGAGGGATATGACAGGGAAAGGATGAAATGAAACCGGAGTCCATGCTCCGTCGGGGCGACCGATAAACAGCATGGGGACATTTCACATATGTATTATGATACCTTGATGATGCTTTTCCATCAAGGGGGATGTTGTATTTATTATTGTACCTTGATGATGGTTCTTCCATCAAGGGGGGATGCCTAGTGTGGATCGCATCTTGATGAGGCTTTTCCATCAAGAGGGTCATGGCACGATGATGGTATGGATTCTATTTGGAATACTATGGATGGTTGGAAAAAGGAACATTGTAGAGTTGAGGATGAGATGGATGGGTGGGATTCATGACATAAAACACCCATTGCATTACATTGTACCAAATGGCATAATTTTGAGATAATATCTTCTATATGCTTTGTTATTACTAATCCATGTGCTAGCCCTACTCGGAGTCCTACTGGGCGCGTGTTCTAACGCCCTACTTCTACCCTAGCTGATGACGCAGGAGGTGGCGAAACGGAAGGACGGGACGGGAGTCAAGATTAGGAGCTTGGGAAGGCAGATTCATTATGTTGTTTAAGTTTATGTTGGAAAAATGTAATTTGAGTAGCTTAGCTTGTCGGAATGTAATAAATTCGATTACTGGCTATGTTTTGGGATTTTATTATGGACATTATGGTTTTGAGGTATTATAGAAATTTAAATGAATGTTATCTTCCTTGCTATCTCAAATCTGTAGGATAGTCTTTGTTGTTAATTCCGCACTGAGAAGTAATATTCCTTGAGCTTACATCTACGCGTGAACTGTACTCGTGGACTTGGCTCCACGCACGCGTAGGGTTGGCCAGTTAAGAGCCGGGCTTTAGAAGTTCGGACTTAACTCGCGTCGTGACGTCTGCGCCCTTTGTCACTTAAAAAAAAAAAAAAAAATTTAACTTTGATTTATGGTGAAAAGGGGCTGGCGCTACAGTCACGACGCGAGTTAAGTTCAGAATTCTAAAGTCCGACCCTTAACTGGCCAAGCCCATGTGTGGATCAGTTCTTATGGACTTAGTTCATACACACATGGACTAACTCCAAGATAGGTAATAAATGGAAGGTGGCGTTTTGTGGAGTTACAAAATGGGTTCAGACTTGGAGGGGGGGAGTTTCATCTCAATGATGAAACTCTCACATGGGCGCATTGATCTAACGCCCTATCTCTATCCTTAGTGGATGACGCAGGAAAGAGGAAGAACGAGGATCGTGAAGGAAACCAAGCCTAGAAGCTTGGGCTTTGAATGAACTTTTAATGGATTGACTTATGGACTTTTATATGGACAATGTAATTTGATAGTTAGTTGATGTCGGCATGTAATAATGTAGTTAACTAGTTACTATGGTTTGGTTTATTTTGGATGGTTTGGAATGAATGGTAGTCTAAGGTTATTTTAGTAATTTTGGAGAATATGATTTGTGCTTTGCTATCTAATGATGTAAAATGGAGTAGTCTTAGGATCTATTATAACCCGCAGTTAGACTAAGATTAAGTTGATTCCGCAAGTCTCATTGGTACCATGTGTGGATCAGTTCTTATGGACTTAGTTCATTTGCACATGGGCTTGGCCAGTTAAGGGTCGGACCTTAGAATTCCAAACTTAACTACCATCGTGACATTCCGCCCCGATCACTTGATTATTATTAAAAAAAAAAAAAACTCTGATTATTAGAGTGAAAAGGGCGGGTTGTTACATTAATAGGATATTCAGGTCATGCCTGGTCTGGTTGTAGTGGTGTTCATAGACGACATCTTGATATATTCAGTACCAGAGGAGGATTATGAGCAACATCTTAGAACAATACTTCATATCGTGAGGGATGACAAGTTTTGTGCGAAGCAACAAGTGTGAATTTTGGTTGCCAGAGGTTCAGTTTTTTGGGCACTTGGTGTCAGCTGACGGTGTGGCCGTGGATCCGGCTAAGGTTGAGGCTATTCTGAGTTAAAAGTGACCACAAAATGTGCTTGAAATTCACAACTTTTTGGATCTTACAGGCTACTACCGGTGGTTTATCAAGGATTTCTCCAAGATTGCCACACCCATGACCAAGTTGACAAGCAAGGATGTGTGATTCATATGGCACGAAGCTTGTGAGGCGGCCTTCCAGAGGCGGAAAGAGAGTTTGATTTCTGCTCCGGTATTGTTAGTAACAGAGAGGGGTTGTGGCTTTGCGGTCTACTATGATGCTTCCGGTGATGATTTGGCTTGTGTATAGATGCAGGATGGAAGAGTGGTGGCTTATGGTTCGACACATCTTAAGACCCATGAACAAAATTATCCTACTCATGACTTGCAGGTAGCGGTTGTAGTTTTTGCATTAAGGTTTGGAGACTTTACTTGTATGGTGAGAGTTTCAAGGTTTTCTGTAACGCCCCGCCCTTTTTCACTCGCCGAAAATCAGAGTCTATATTTTTTTTTTTGAAATAAAGAGTGAGAGAGAGGAAGATGCCACGACGAGAGCTAAGTTTGAGCTTCCAAAGCCCGGCCCTTAACTGGCCATCCATAGGTGTGCGTGGACTAAGTCCACTAAAACGGTTCACACACATTAAGGCTAACTTGCGGAATAAACGTAATGCGGAATTAATATGAGATTAAAATTACTAACCCTATCCATTTTTAAGCAAGGAAGTCCATCACAAATAATTAACTTAAGTTCAAATGTCCAAAAATATAACCAAACCATAGCAAGATAGTTCTAAGTTATTACAGTCCCAAAATGCGAATAACTCAAATTACATTGTCCGAAAATAAAACTTAAATAAAGTAAGTCTAAATCATCCAAGCTCCTGAGCTTGGCTCCTTTCGCGTCCTTCGTTCTGTCCATTCCCTATATGATCATCTACGGTAGAAGTAGGGCATTAGTCAACGTGCCCAGTAGGTATTCCGAGTAGGGTCAAACACATGGATTAGTATAAAAACAAGATAGATACATAATATCAAAAACATGCTAAGTCAATGCCATGCCATGGGTGTCATATGCCATGATTTCCCACCCATCAACCATACCTCAAACACATAGATAAACCTCTTGATGAACAAGCCGCATGAAGGTATTCATTGTCATGACTCCCCAAGTATGCCTTATCGGTCCCACCAAACGGAGCGTGGACTCCTTTTTCATTTCAAACATCATATACCATTTCTCAATCGGAATCAGTACAGATCCCTCCCCACGTTTGTTTATCGGATACCTGAATGGAGCGTGGACTCCCCTCATTTGTTCCCTCCCATGCCATGCATGAGATGTGAGTGCAAACATGTTATTTCATATTACATGTAATAGCATCGAAATTACATCCTTAAAATATAAGCATTTGATACCAAAATAGATCATCAAAACAGGGAATTAAAAACCATTCATATACATAGTCTAAGGTTTTTCAACAAGGTCAGAATCCTAGCAACGTCCAAGATAATGTCCTTGCTATTTTCGTGTCGGTCATGCTCAACGATCATATCGAAACCAAATTGTAAACCCCTTGCAAATCTTCTTTCCTTATTACATTTAACATATATATAAATTAATTTGGTGATCCATTTGATTTCCATCATCCCCTAAATCATCCCATGTTCATTTCCATTTACGATCATAGTCCTTAAACCAGTTAAGTCCCCCATGGCTGAAATGTGTCCATGTCCACAAAAAACCCATCAACGGGATTCGGCCATACAACATGGCCGAACCTCATTTTTTGGTTTTTGACCCCCTTTTTTTTTTTTTTGATCTTTGTTTTATTTTAAACCATGCAAGTCAATCCTCATTCATTCTTTTATTTCTTAGTCTAATAATCCCTAGTTAGTTATTTAACTTTTTAAACACCTAGATCCATAAAAGTCATCCATGGGGTTCGGCCATACCGTAACGCCCCGCCCTTTTTCACTCGTTTCTTTCCGTAAAATCAGAGTCTATTTTTTTTTTTTTTATAAACGAAGAGTGATAGAGAGCGGGACATCACGACGCAAGCTAAGTTCGAACTTCCAAAGCCCGACCCTTAACTGGCCAACCCTATGTGTGCATGGACTCACTCCATGAAAACGGTTCACACGTAGCAATATAAACATTCGGAATAAAAATCATAACATGCAGAAACATAATAGAACACAGTTCTATTCCATTCAGATAGCAAAGTACGTCAAGTCCTTAATCATCATTATCATAATGCAATTATCCAAGAAAACATCCAACCATAGCAAATTCATCTAAGTTATTACATTCCAATTCTAGATACTCAATATACAAGCCCATGAGTATCTTAAACAAAATATAAACTATAATCCTCCAACCTCCTATGCCTGGCCCGTTTCGCGTTCATCGTTCCCCTCGTTTCCTGTATCATCCACTAGGTTAGAAGTAGGGCGTTAGTACAACGCGCCCAGTAGATATTCCAATTAGGGTTAACACATGGGTTAGTACCAAAAATCCAGATATAATATATATCAAAACCAGTTATAATAAATCATACCATACTTATGAAGCATCGTAACCAAAATAGTGTATGATAATAGAGATCCAATCATACCGATAAAAATCAGAAACCTTGCATGATAATAAAGATCATAATCATGCCGATTCAATGCCATGCCATGCTATCATATGCAATGAGTCCCACCCACCACATAGGTCTTTCGGATGCCCCGACGGAATGTGGACCCTCCGGTTACATTTCATACATAGTATCCTCTTGATGGAATGCTCCACATCAAGGCATCCCCACAATTGTTTTACGGACGCCCCGACGGAGTGGTAGATCTCCGGCTACCATTCATCCCTGCCATGCCATGCATGAGATGCAAATGCCAATGAAACACATGCTATTTTATCATATAAACATAGCATTAAAAATCACATCTTTAAACATATCCAACACATGCTATTTTAATCATATAAGCATTAAAAATCACATCTTTAAACATATCCAACACATGCTATTTTAATCATATAAGCATTAAAAATCACATTTTTAAACATATCCAACACATGCTATTTTAATCATATAAACATAGCATTTAAAATCACCATTTGAAACATATCCTTTGCAATATAAATTTCATCAAAAATAAGATAAAAATAGTGTACATAAACCCATGGTTTCAAAAAGGTGGAATCCTACCAAAGGCCGCTAACGTGTCCTTGCGTCTTTTGTCCGGTAACCGCTCACGATCGTAAACACCTTGTGAGGTCCCGTTACCTTATAATATAAAATAAATCAAAACCAAGTCCCACTTGATTTACAATATTTAAAGTCCATAAACCAATCCCCATGGTTTATCATTTTCAGCCGATATTACCAAATTGCCATTGGTCTAATCTTTAATTAACAATTCATTCATTTAGCCCAACATACGTAACCCTATGTTCATCAAACAATTCCCATGGGGTTCGGCCATACACCATGGCTGAACCCATGGTCCATTAATTTAGTTAATTACAATAATGTCATTCTTACCATAGCCATTTACCTTCCTTATTTCCATAAGGCTTGAGTTCCAAATAATCCATACAATAGTTCATGGGGTTCGGCCATACACCATGGCCGAACCCTATGTCCAATATTTTCACATATTTACAAGATTACCATTGCCTTCAACAACTTATGCTTAAGTTCCGACACATAGGTCCATTCATTTATTTAAACATATTAGGTCGATATATGACCCCTAAAAAAATACCTTAACCACTTAAGTCCCTAAAGAACCTCATGGGGTTCGGCCATACACCATGGCCGAACCCATGATCCTCCATTTTGGTCTTTAATTATGTAATATCCTCAATTTTCAGTATAGCAATATTTACGGAAATTGCCATTGAAATGGTGAATTAAAAAGACATAACCTTAGATGAGTAAATTGTGGGGTTCATTGTTCAATCTAGACCCAATGTACATGTTATGTGGATTAAACTAAATTAAATGGGTATTGTACATTTATTTGGGTCAAAGTGGTTAATTGGGTCAAAGGACCCAATGGGTCGTTGTGGACATAATTGATCATTGGGTGAGCTTAAGATTAATTGGGTTAGGCTGAATTAAATGGGAGTGCCAACAAGTGTTTAGTTAACTCAAATTAAATGGATGAGTTGAGTTTAGAAGTGGGTTGAGTTAAATGAATTAAATGGAATGTTAACAAGTGTTTAAGATAACTCAAATTGAAGTTTGAGTTGAAATAAATGATGGAGTTTAGTTGAGTTGAATTTATGGGTTGAGTTGCATTAAATTGATGAGTTAAATGGGTGAGTTGTGTCATATGAGTTGGATGGGAAGTTATGGAGATATTTATCTCAAAGGGTGAGGTGTGAAGTTGAAGGAATGGAGTTTCAAGTTTAAACATCACACCACACGTTGGAATGATATGGGAGTATTATTTCATACATGAAACTCCAAATGGAGAGTTATCTCATGCATGAAACTCCTAGGTAATGAATGGGGTGGCTGTTTTAGGAGTTACATAAGTTGTGAATTGTATTTCAAGTGTAAATTCATGTACACGTTGGAATGCAAGCGAAGTTTCTTCCATGCATGAAACTCCTAGTTAATAAATGTTGGTGGCGGTTTTGTGGAGTTACATATGGTGGGGAGTTGTGTTTCAAAATCTAAAGTATTATGCATGTTGGATAGCATGGAGGCTTTATTCCATGCATGAAACTTCAAGGGACAGCCAATGGATGGTTGGGAGGTCCAAAGATTAAAGAATTGAGTTAAAAGAGTGAGTTGATTGGAAATAAATTATAAGTGGGTAAGTTGATTTGAAATAAGTTATGAGTAAATGAGTTGTTTAAAATGAGTAGAGTATGAGGTTGTAGTGCTGGTGTTTCATATTCAAATAAGATGGTCCACACGTTGGATGCATAAGAGGTTACCTCATGCATGAAACTCCAAGATAGGTGATAAATGGAAGGTGCCGTTTTTATGGAGTTACATTTTGGAGAGGTGGTGGTTAACTTAAGCCAAACAATGGCCATCACGTTGGAAACATGGGAATTATGGCTTATGCATGAAACTCCAAAAATGGAGATGAATGGAGCTGTCGTTTTATGGAGTTACACATTGGAGTGGTGGCTGCTACAAAAGCCAAAACAATGAGACACCGTTGGGTACCTTGGGAGTTTTCATCTCAAGGATGAAACCTCAAGGGAGGTATTAATCAAGGGAGGTTACACTAAGATACACCACACGTTGGAACCATGGGATTTACCCATCTTAGATGGAAAATCAAGAGCCAAAACCGTTGGAAGGTTTCATCTCAAGGATGAAACCCCCAATTGAAATAAGTGTTGTAGATGAATGCAAATGAGAGTTACAATTGATGATACCAAAGAGATCACATGGGCTGAATTTCATTTACCAAAGGATTGTTTCATTTTCACTCTCTCTATTTCTCTCTCCCTTGGACGGTTTTTCATCTCACAAGACAAAGATTGTTGGCTGATTGTATCTCATACCAATCAGTCCTTGGTTGATCCTTTCAACAAGACAAAAATCAGCAAAGGAGTTTGGCACCAATTTTTAAGACCAAATTTCTATATCTCTCTCTCTCTCTCTCAAATGTATACCTTGGCTGAAGTATTCCAAGGAGGTTGCAGCGAGGGTAGTCTCGGCCAAAAGAACAAGAAGAAAGAAGGAGAGGCTAGGGAAGTAAATGACCAAGGAAGGAGTCAAAGACCGAAGGAGTCGCGGTATTGGTATGTAATACCCTAGATTTTTCAATATATCAATATTTACGAAAATGCCCTTGGATTTATAAATTGAAGGGCTATGATCATAGATGAGAAAAATGGTGGGACCCATTGCTCAATGTACTTGTATAAGGTTTAAATTAAGTTAAATGGGCAAGGTACATTTATTTGGGTCAAAGAGGTTAAATGGGTCAAAGGACACAATTGGGACCCAATGGGTCGTGTATGTTATGATTAATCATTGAGTGAGTTCAAAACTTAATTGGTTTAAGTTTCATTAAATATTTGAGTTGGTTTGAGTTGAAATAAATAATGGAAATAGTTGAGTTGAATTTATTGGTTGAGTTCAATTAAATGAATGAGTTGAGTTGGGTGAACTAAATGAATGAGTGGGATGGAAGATTTATTTTAAGTAAGTGAAGTGTGTGAATAAGAGTGGGGTGTGTTTTAATTCCAATTCTAAACCAAGAAAACGGTGACTGCAAGGAGAGGTTTTACCATGCATGTAACTCCTACAAAAGAGATGAATGAATGGCGATTTGGGAGTTACAAATGGGGAGGAGTTATTTTTTAAATTTAAACATTTTTACACGTTGAAATTGCATGGAGACTTAAGGTTGTGCATGAAAGATTAGTCTATGCATAAGAGGAATTTGGATGGTTCAAGGGGTTAAGTTACAAAATCGTTGGCATGTAGGAGTTTCATCTCCATGATGAAACTCCCACATGAGTATTTAATGAAAGGTGGCTGTTATGGATTACCCATTTCAAACATGACCATTGGAGCTTATGGGAGTTTCATTTCAAAATGAAACTCTCACATGCAAGGATAATGAGAGATGAATAATGGAGGGAATGCAAACAACCAAGACATGCAAAGAGCCGTTGGAACATGGTGTGTTTCATTTCAAAAGTGAAACCCGAAGGAAAGGTATTAATCAAGGGAGGTTACACTAGGATACACCACACGTTGGAACCATGGGGATTACCCATCTTAGATGGAAAGCCAAGGGCCAAAACCGTTGGAGGGTTTCATCTCAAGGATGAAACCCCCAAATGAAATAAGAGTTGATGATAAATGCAAATGAGAGTTACAATTCATATTACCAAAGAGATCATATGGGCTGAATTGCATTTACGAAAGATTGTTTCATTTTCACTCTCTCTATCTCTCTCTCTCTTTGCCATCTTCCACATTCCAAGATCAAGAACAGCAGTTGGTTGCTTATTTTCAATCAGTCCTTGGTTGATTCCTTTCACCAAGACAAAAGATACAAAGGAGTTTGGCATCAAGGATTATCACACTCATCCAAGACCAAAGTTCTCTTTCTCTCTCTCTCTCTCTCTCAAATCTATACCTAGGCCAAATTATTCCAAGGTGTTGGCAGCAAGGTCAGTCTCAGCCCAAAGAATAGGAAGAGAGAAGGAGAGGTCAAGGAAATAAAGGATCAAGGAAGGAGTCAAAAGACCGAAGGAGTCGCGGTAGTGGTAAGTGCACTTTGAACCCTTGTTAAATAAGTTGGTTAAGGAAATGTGATCCGGCCATTGTAAGGCCAGATCCATCAATGGATTAGATCAAGTATTATGCTAGTTTTAAATAACAAAACATGGACCATAGGGTTCGGCCCCTTTGGATGGTTGAACCCCATGAAAATATTTGGTGAAGTTTAGGATTTTTAAGGGATAAAATCCATATTATGTTTTGAAGGTGTAAAGGATTTTTTTTATGGAAATAAGGTTACTGTTTTGGACCAGTTATGGGATGGTTGAATCATGTAGTTTTCATGGTTAAAATGTAGAGCCTAATATGTATGTAATTGATAGAATTATTGTGTTAAGAGAACCATAGGGTTCGGCCATGTGTATGGCCGAACCCCATGGACTGTTTTGATGGTATGTTTGGATTAAATCATATTGGAAAAACTATGATTTGTTTTATGCTTTTGATTTAAGAATTAAATAGTCTTAGTTATGGATTTTAATATTAAGTTGATCAACCATGATATAAGATGGAAAGTGGGACAAAAATCAGATTGGTGAGGTTCGGCCATGTAGTATGGCCGAACCCCACTAATGGTCATTGGTGGCCTTAGTGTGTAGCTAAATATGTGATTAAAGATATATGAAAAAAGGATTTAAAGGATCAAAAGTTGAGTGGTGAGGTTCAGCCATGTGTATGGCCAAACCCCACCAAGGTGGATTAGTTATGGTTGTTGGTGTTTAAGGAAAATTAAACAAAAGGTTAGTCTAAATGGCATAGTTGTAATTATGGATAAAATGATCAAAGATGAAATGATCATAGGATTGGATATATGGGCCAAAACCAAGATGGTAAGGTTCGGCCATGTTGTATGCCAAAGTTCATTTGGAAGTTTGGTTTAATTGGATGGTTTTAATTAAATAAAAGTGAGACCAAAAAGTTAAGTGGGTGAGGTTCGGCCATAGGGTATGGCTGAACCCCACACAGTGGATTTTTGGGACTTAGACCAAGTTGGAATTACATGGATGAATGTTTGATTTGCTGCTATGTAAATAAGGTATCGGGACTTGCTTGAACGGTGTACAAGTTGTGAACGAGTGACGGTTCACAAGAGCGGTCAATCTACGTGACTTAGTGTAGGTTTCCTACCTTTTTGTAACCACATATGATATTTGTTGTTTTATGTTAATTTTGATAAATTGTTGGATTGTAAAGTTATATTTACAAATGGCATATTTGCATAGACATCTCATGCATGGCATGGGATGATGGTGTTGTAACCGAAGGCCACACTCCGTCGGGGCATCCGAAAGACCACTGTGGGGTACCTTGATGATGAGAATCCCATCAAGAGGAATCCTGAGGCCACACTCCGTCGGGGCATCCGAAAGACCACTGTGGGGTACCTTGATGATGAGAATCCCATCAAGAGGAGTCTATGTATAATGGTGATGGGTGAGACTCATTACATATTCATTTCATACATAGCATTGTTTTATGGAATTTTGTTAAACATGAATTATTATATTATTTGCATGTTTTTATACTGACCTTGTGGTAGCCTTAATCGGATGACATACTGGGCGCGTTGATCTAACGCCCTATCTCTATCCTTAGTGGATGACACAGGAAAGGGGAAGAACGAGGATCGAGAAGGAAACCAAGCATAGGAGCTTCGGCAATTTGAATGGATTTGAATGGACTTGAATGGACTTTGAATGGACTGTTTATGGACTTTTTGTTTAAGTTATTTGGACAATGTAATTTGATAATTAGATGTGTTGGCATGTAATAATGTAGTTAAGTAATTACTATGGTTTGGATTATTTGGATGGTTTGGAATGAATGGTAAACTAAGGTTATTTAGTAATTTTGGAGAATAAATCATGTACTTTGCTATCTTAAGTTATAAATTGAGTAGTCATAGAATCTATTACAATCTCAGTTAGATTAAGACTAAGTATATTCCGCAAGTTTATTGTACCATGTGTGGATCGATTCTTATGGACTTAATCCATACGCACATGGGCTTGGCCAGTTAAGGGTCAGACTTTAGAAGTCTGAACTTAACTCGCGTCGTGACACTCCGCCCCAATCACTTGATTATTATTTTAAAAAAAAAATAAACTCTAATTATTAGAGTGAAAAGGGCGGGGTGTTACATGGTAAGTGCACTTTGAACCCTTGTTAGATAAGTTGGCTAAGGGAATGTGATCTAGCCATTGTATGGCCAGATCTATCAATGGTTTAGATCAAGTATTGTGTTGTTTTAAAATAACAAAACATGGATCATAGGGTTCGGCCACTTTGGATGGCCGAACCCCATGAAAGAATGTGGTAATTTTTATGGTTTTTGAGGGATAAAAACCATACTATGTAATGAAGGTTTTTAAAGGATTTAAAATGGAGATAAGTTTACTGTTTTGGAGCAGCTATGGCATGGCTGAACCGTTTCAATGTTATGGCTAATTTGCTGATCAAAACCATAGACAAACAGTGGAGGGTTTACATCAAGGAAACCATAGGGTTCGGCTAAGTATATGGCCGAACCCCATGGACTGTTTTTATGGTTTAGTTAGAGTAAAGTTATGATGGAAATTATGTAATAATTATATGCTTTGATTTAAGAATTATATATGTTTATCTATGGACTTAATATAAGAAATTAATCAGCCATCAAAGATGATGGAAAGATGGACAAATCAGTTTGGTGAGGTTCGGCCATGTAGTATGGCCGAACCCCACTAAAGGGTCATTTGGAGGACTTAGTGCTAATTTATAATCGGAGATGGGTTAATGAAAGATTTAAAGGATCAAAAGTTGAGTGGTGAGGTTCGGCCATGTGTATGGCCGAACCCCACCAAGGTGGATTAGTCATGGTTATTGGTGTTTAAGGAAAATTAAACAAAAGGTTAGTCTAAATGGCATAATGGTAATTATGGATGAAATGATCATAGGATTGGATATTTGGGCCAAAACCAAAATGGTAAGGTTCGGCCATGTTGTATGGCCGAACCCTACCAAGGTTCATTTGGAAGTTTGGTTTAAGTGAATGGTTTTAATTAAATAAAAGAGAGACCAAAGTTTAAGTGAGTGAGGTTCGGCCATGGGGTATGGCCGAACCCCACAAAGTGGTATTTAGGACTTAGGCTTAGTTGGAATTAAATGGATATATGTTTGACTTGCTGCTATGTAAATAAGGTATCGGGATTGCTTGAACGGTATACAAGTCGTGAACGGGTGACGGTTTTAAAAACGGTTAATCTAAGTGACATTTGAGTAGGTTTCCTACCTTTTTGAACCACACGTATATTTGATGTTTTATCGTAATTTGATGAATTATGTGCTAAGTATTTATGTTTCAAAGTAGTATTATATGTTATGATGTGTTTACAAATGGCATGACATCATAGACATCTCATGCATGGCATGGGGTGGTGATTATGGAAACCGGAGGCCACACTCCGTCGGGGCGTCCGAAAGACCACTGTGGGGTATCTTGATGATGAAAATCCCATCAAGAGGAATCCGGAGGCCACATTCCGTCGGGGCATTAGAAAGACCACTGTGGGGTACCTTGACGATGAGAATCCCGTCAAGTGGAAGCTATGTATATTTGTGATGGGTGGGACTCATTACATGAGCATAACATACATAGCATTGTTTTTATGAGGTTTTGATGAACATGTATTATTATATTATTTGCATGTTTTTATACTAACCTTGTGGTAGCCCTAATCGGAAACACTACTGGGCGTGTTGATCTAACGCCCTATCTCTATCCTTAGTGGATGATGCAGGAAAGGGGAAGAAAGAGGATCGTGAAGAAAACCAAGCATAGGAGCTTGGGTTTGAATGGGCTTTGACTTATGGATTGACCCATGGACTTTTATTTATGGACTTTTATTTGAGACAATGTAATTTGATACTTAGATGATGTTGGCATGTAATAATTTAGTTTGGTTTATTTTGGATGGTTTGGATGAACGTTTAGTTAAGGTAAATTCGGTAACTTGGATATTTCTATGACTTGTACTTGCTACCTAAATTGCTATCTAAAAATGGAGTAGTCATAGGATCTATTATAACCATCAGTTATATTAAGATTAAGTTTATACCGCAAGTTTATTGTACCATGTGTGGATCGATTCTTATGGACTTAACCCATACGCACATGGGCTTGGCCAGTTAAGGGTCAGACTTTAGAAGTCCGAACTTAACTCGCGTCGTGACATCCCGCCCCGATCACTTGTTATTGTTTTTTTAAAAAAAAGTAAACTCTGATTATGGTGAAAAGGGTGGGGTGTTACAAATTACACTTTTGCCATTCATAACATTTCATGACCAATAACATACTTAAATCCATTGTTTTCTTGCTCAAACATCCAATTATTTATTCATAGTTACATCATCAATAGCCCATAAAAATGGTCCCTCATCTTCCTTTCTTAAAATCACTTTAGGCCTTTAAAACTTCCTTAACACTTTCCATGGTTTTTATGTTTTGCAACCCTTTAAAATTAATAAATCAGTCCACATGATTCAATGTTTAAGAAACCCCAAATCCATAACTATATTTGGTGGGGTTCGGCCACACACCATGGCCGAACCTCACCCCTTTTTTTTTTTTTTTCTATTCTTTTGATCCAGCAATTAAACATAACAACCTTTCCAAACGATGAACCCTTTTTCAAAAATCATTAATCCTTGATCTAGCATCTTAGCCATAATGAAATTATGGTTCGGTCATGCAATGGCCGACCCATATCCTTAATTAGAAACTTACTAAAAATAGTAACCATCTTCCATAAAAAGAAACTTTCCCATTTTAATCTCCTCCTTCTATTTTTAGAAGGTTTCCAAATTTATCTCTACTTTCCATAATTAATCAACTTTCCAATTTATTAAAAATCCCAATACAACTCCATGGTGCATGGCCGAACCCTATGGTTCATAATGTTCTCCTTTCTAAAATTAATAAACATTCATCTTCCGTTTAATTAATCACCATATTAAATCCATCTATATCTTCCCATGGTCTCCATTCAAAATTAAAACATAATTAACCTTTCCCATCACTTAAATCCATTAAAATTTATTAATAACCTTTCCATGGGGTTCGGCCATGCCACATGGCGGAACCCTATGGTTCATCTTATTCCATGGTTTTCTCCCATAAAATAACCAACAACCTTTCATGGGGTTCGACCCTTCACCATGGCCGAACCCTATGGTTTATCAACCTCTTCTTAAACCATTTTAAATCCCTTTTAAAACATGCATAATTAGTCCATGGTTTTCAACCCAAAAACCCATAATTTAAACCATGTCTTTCCATGGTTTTCATCCCTTAAAAACACATAATTTAAACCATGTCTTTCCATTAAAACCTCATCATTCATCCCTCAATCTTCTTCCATGGGGTTCAGCCATACACCATGGCCAAACCCTATGGTTCTTTTCCTTTAAAAAAAAATTATAAAATCACTTATCGGTTCCGCGACTCCTTCGGTTTTCCATCGGTTGATTTTGCTCTTCTAATCCTTCTCTTCCTTAGCCTCTTCTCCTCTTTGATTTTTCACAAACTAAGAACACTTTCTTGCCAAAAGCTCCTTGTTGCTTTATGTATTTACCGTGTGTCTCTCCTTCTCTCCTTTTATTAACTTCTATTTGATCCCATCTTGCTAAGATAGCAAGTAATATTTTCAGCCATGCATTATACATAGACATTGCCGTGAGCACTTCCCTTTGTTTGTGGCTGCCTCCCTTTGAATATCAATGCCGTGTACACCTTTCTTATTTTAGAGAGTCCTCTATTTTTAGAACAAGCCAATGCGCCCCTTGTTGCCTTAATTAATCCTCCAATCAGTCCTATCTTATTAAGATAGCAAGATCCTTAAGTTTAGCCATTCTTAATGCCGTGCACTCTTTCCTTGTTGTGCCTTTCTTTTAAAACTCCAATTAATCCCAACTTAGAAGGTGTTAAGATAAATAATTCCTATTTTTTGTGTGTATTGTGCGCCTCTCCATTATAAAATTTCCACACGGCCAACCTTAATCCTAAATTTAGAATGTGCTATGTGCCTACTGTGTTTAACAATTGCCTTAGTGCCAAACCCTTTCTTTCTTGCAAATCCCTAGTATTTCTTTTAATAAAAGCAAGGACTCCTTTTTTTAAAAATAATCCATACATCATGCGCATATAATTAATTATAGACATCTTATTATTTGGAAATAAGATATCATTGCCTAATCCCAACGTGTGACTCATTTTAGGACCATCCTAAAATATTTCCACTTAATCTTAGATATCTTCTCAAGTTATTCAAGTATAAAATCATAGATATGGATATCTAAAATTCGGCCATGCAATATATATTGCATTAAAATATTAATATCTTTTCCATGTTCCCTCTATGTGCATGTCACTTAATTTATATCCCTCATTTATAGATATTGCATCACTAATTAAATTCAGCCCCATTTAATTTATTTAAAACCATTTCCACAATCCGTTGGGTCTTAATTGGGCAATGACCCAACATTTTACCCATCTAAGACCCATATCTAAAATTCATAAATTAAATGGGTAATTTCCGCAAATATTTATAACTTGAAAATCCAGGGTGTTACACATACAACATGGCCGAACCCATGGTTCTTCATTTTCATCTTCTTCCCATCTTATATCACCTTGAGGATGGGTTTTTTCTTAAAAATTTACATACAACAAGTTTAGGTCATTTGATGGGGTTCGGCCATACGACATGGCCGAACCTCATCCAATCTTTCTTTGAGTCTTCACACGATCCCCATGAAAATAGGGTTCGGCCATGCAAGAGGCCGAATCTTGTTCTTGATTATTTCCATAATTTTGAATATCCTACCACAATTGTTTCAACCATTTAACCATAGTCCTCATCATCATCCATTAATCATATATAACCATAGTCCTCATCATCACAACTTATTTGTACAACTTATCTTACCCACCAACAAGGTTAGGGTCTTGTCCATTTTTCAATCTCTAAAACCATATTTCGGAATTTGAAAAATACTTTACTTTTATATCCATTTCATTGTTATTCCTTGATTGGATTTTTACATTCTATGGTCCATAACACTTTGGCCCTTCTTTTCAATCCGAAATGGAACCCCATGGTTTCGGCCATTCCATAGCCAAAACCATGGTTCCCTTAGTTTCTTTTTAATCAATAACCCTCGTTAAGCAATACATACCTATTCCGCGTCTCCTTTGTTTCTTTAGGTCTGATTTTGCTCCTTCCTTAGTGCTTTCTTCTTCCTCCTTCATTCTTCGGTTTCTCTAAGTCTAGAGCCGAAAGTGTGAGAGAGAGAGAGAGATTAGAAGAGGCAATGCAACTTCTTGTTCCACCTTGAGAATTTGGCCAAATATGATGAGAGAGGGAGAGGGATTGAGATGAAAACTTCTAATGGAGGGTTCGGCCAAGGAGGTGAAGGTTGAGAGAGGGAGAGAGGGAGAGGATGAGATGGAAACTTCTAATGGAGGGTTCGGCCAAGGAGGTGAAGGTTGAGAGAGGGAGAGGATGAGATGGAAACTTCTAATGGAGTGTTTGCCAAGGAGGTGAAGGTTGAGAGAGGGAGAGGATGAGATGGAAAGTTTTCTCTCGCTTTTCCAAAGGAGAGGATCGGCCAAGGAGGGTTTTGGTGTGTGTCTTGTGTAAGCCCTAACCTCCCAACCACCCTCATCACTTCTTGGTCTTTCCCATGTGTCTCTTGGTTAACCAAGGAGACACATGGCTTACACTTGGAGCCTTTCCCCTACTCCCAACGGTTTTGTCTAGGGTTTCCTCTCCCATGAGATGAAAACCCTCCACCTCCTTTTGACTCATTTCAAATGAGAGTCTCTTCACATCCCTTTCAACTCAACTCACTTTAAATGAAACTCATTCCCCTAACTCAAACACTTGAACTTATCCATGCAACTCAAGACTTGAATTTATTTCTTAATTAATTACTTCCTTAACTCAACTCACATCACTTAACCCTCTTGAACTCACCCATGGTTTGTAATGCCCGTCCTTTTCACCGAAAATCAGAGTCTATTTTATTTTTTTTTAAATAAAGTGACAAAGGGCACGGACGTCACGACGCGAGTTAAGTCCGAGCTTCTAAAGCCCGGCCCTTAACTGGCCAACCCTACGTATGCGTGGAACGAAGTCCACGAGAACGGTTTACACGTAGGCGTAAGCTCATGGAATATAATTTAATGCAGAACATGATAATAAAGACTATCCTACAACTTTTAGATAGTAGGGAAGATCACATTCAATTAATTACTAAAATACCCTTGATTCACAATATCCATAACAAAATCTAAAACGTCGCAAGTAGACTAAATTTATTACATTCCAACCAGCTAAGCTATTCAAATATACATTTCCAAAATAAAACTTAAACAGGCTATCTAGTCTCCTTTCCCAAGCTCGTGAGCTTGGCTTCCACCACGTCCTTTCGTCCCGCCATTTCCTACGTCACCAGCTAGGGTAGAAGTAGGGCGTTAGACCACGCACCTAGTAGGACTCCGAGTAGGGCTAGCACATGGATTAGTAATAACAGATACATATGAAATCATATAAGGAAAACTATAAGATGAATGTCATGCCATGGGTGCATCATGTCATGTGTCCCACCCATCATCCCTACCATCACAATGTCATATCCCTCTTGACGGAAAAACCTCGTCAAGATATCCCCATGCTTGCTTCTCGGTCGCCCCGACGGAGCATGGACTCCGGTTATAGCCTATCAGGCTATCCCCATGAATGCTTCTCGGTCCCCCCGACGGAGCATGGACCCCGGTTTGTTTATTTTTTAAAGCCCATGCCATGCATGAGATGTAGTGCATTATGCTATGTTATATATATATAACTCATAGCATTAATATAGAATTCATAGCCTTGCATCATACTATGTATATAAATCATAACCATTAAAACCCAATATAAAACCTATCATACAAATAAATCATCACCATTAAAACCCACCATAAAAACATATCATATAATTACCAAAAATAAGTCAAGAACCATCACATAACAACTAATCCACGGCTTACAAAAAGGTAGGAATCCTACCGAATACCGATTCGCGTCTTTGTTTCGTTTTCGTCCGATAATTCGGCTACCGACACACGTACCGCTCGCGATATCCAGTACCTTATTACATATACAAATCAGTCCAAGTTTTAACCATTTCTAAGCCCATAAATCATTTCCAAGTCCATATGAAAAACAGGTCACTATTTAGGTTTTGTGGGTCCCATTTCATCTATTAAAACCTTTAATCCCATAATTCTTAAAAATTGGCCACCCTAGGCTTGATCAATCACTCATAAGGTTATTACATTAGAGCCCCTAAGTCCATGATGAATCTCCATGGAATTCTTGAATTTGGCCATTAATTATGGTTTTGCCACTACCTCATTTTCCATGATTAATCACTCATTTATCCATACATGATTAAGTCCAAAATTGATCCCTAACCTGTAACGCCCCCCCCTTTTCACCGAAATCAGAGTCTATTATTTTTTTTTTAAGTGACAAAGGGCGCGGACGTCACGACGTGAGTTAAGTCCGAGCTTCTAAAGCCCGGCCCTTAACTGGCCAACCCTACGGGTGCGTGGAACGGAGTCCACAGAGAATCGTTTACCGGTAGAAGAAAGCTCACAAAAAGTTACATTAAATGCGGAAAGACATTACAGACTATCCCTACCAAATTTTATTTTCTAGATAGCAGGGAAGATTTCATCATTTAATTACCAAAATGCCATAACTTCATATGTTTACCACTAAATTCAAAACATAGCAATAAGTCTAAGTTATTACATTTCCGACAAGCTAAACTATTTCAAATTACATTATCCAAAATAAACATTAGTAACTATCTGGCACTCCTTTCCAAGCTCCTTAGCTTGGCTCCCGTCTTGTCCTTCCGCTTCGCCACCTCCTGCGTCATCAGCTAGGGTAGAAGTAGGGCGTTAGACAACGCGCCCAGTAGGACTCCGAGTAGGGCTAACACATGGATTAGTGATAACAAAGCATATAAAAATATTATATCAAAATCATGCCATTTGGTACAATGTAATGCAATGGGTGTTTGATGTTAAGAATCCCACCCATCAATCTCATCATCATTGTAGAATGCCCCTTTTTCATCCATACATAATGTTCAAAATATAATCCATACCATCCCCTCTTGATGGAAAAACCTCATCAAGATATGATCCAATCGTAAAATATCCCCCTTGACGGCAGAGCCTCGTCAAGGTGTCCCCATGCCTGTTCTCGGTCGTCCTGACGGAGCATTGACTCCGGTTTCATTTCATCCTTCCCCTGCCATATCCCTCCCATGCCATGCATGAGATGTAGGTGTAATAACCCGAATTTTTTATAAATATATATATTGGCATTTATTCATTTTAATTTGAAATTTGATATAATAAAATGCCAAATGGACCAAATTTTGGGACAATGGCCCAAGGATGGCCCAATTGGGCCATGGGTTGGATGAAATCCATTAAAGGGGTCAATGAGGACTAATCGGGTCAACGATGGTCAAAGTGGGCCCGATAGCCATGTGGGGCCCAATGGATCAAAATCGGTTCAAACCCTAAGGTAAGTGGAAAAGGAGGGGATCTAATTGGGCCATGGGCCCAATGGTTACCCAATAAACCTTGAATTGGAATTGATACATGTAATTGGTCAATGGTAAGTAATCGGGTCAAAGATGGTCAATTTGGGTCAAAGAGCCATGTGGGACCCAATGGACCAAGGTAACTAAGCCCTAAGATAAAGGGGTAAGACAAGAATCAAATTGGGCCATGGGCCCAATGATGATCCAAATAAAAGGGATACAATTAATAAAATTTAAATCACCTAAGTTAGGTGATAAATGGACCAATGCAACATGGCCAACGGGGCCCACCTCCACCTCACCCATTGAGATGGCGTGTGGACCCAGGACTAGTGGGGCCGACCACCATGGTTGACTTGGTCAACCATGGGTGGATCATGGAGGGAAATTAATGGGATTAAATTAAATAGAAAGTGATTAAATAAATTAATCAAGGGATCAAGGTGATCTAAGTTAATCAACCTAAGATTAAAATGGTCAAATGGTTAAATGGTCAAAACCACTCCAACAAACACAAAACCACCTCAAGAAAACACAAATTAAAACCATGGGCTTGAATGGTGGTTGGGTCTCAACCACCACCACCAAAGTCAAGCCAACCCATGCTTGGTTGTTGAGAAAGTTAATGCTTGAATGAAGACCACTCCAACCACCTCCATCTCATGTCAAACTAACCATTTTCACTCTATCTCCCCACACACACATGAAATTCGTCCCTCACCTTGCAAGAGAGGAGGAAAGAAAACTTAGAAAGAAAGAGGAGGAAAAGAGAAGAAAAAGATAGGTCTTGGGCCACCCCAAGATCAAGAACCTTGAAGATCTCTCCCTCATCTCCATACTCTCTTTCTCTCTTAACCTAACCTCATTTACCTTAGCCAATCCAAGCATGTCCCACCATTGATCAAGCTCATCTAGCCGATCATCAAGAAGAGAAAGAAGGAGAAAGGGCTAAGGAAAAAGAAAGAAGGACCGGAGGAGTCGTCGGTGCGGTAAGAATTTCTTAAACAAGAGTTTATGTTTTTTTTTAAAGATAGGATGTGGAATCCATTTCTTAGACTAAACATGGCCAAAAATGTTGTGGGCCATTGATCTAAGATCCATCAAAAGATAAGATGAGAAATGGATGAAAAATGGAGGAATGGATTAAGAAATGGAAGCATGGAAATTTTAAATGGAATTGTTATAAGTCTTTATTAAGCATAAGAAAATGGAAATTTTGATGGATTGGATAGACCTTAGGGTTCGGCCATGTAGCATGGCCGAACCCCATGGTAAATGGTGATGAATTTATTAAGATGTTAAGGTTTGAAATTTTGAAGAATGGTTAATGAGACTTAGGTTTTTTTTTTTAAATGAGAAAACATTAGTGATTTATGATTTTAAATAATGGAGGCATGACATTTTTAGGAAATCATGGACTATAGGGTTCGGCCATACAAGGTGGCCGAACCCCATAGTTAGTGATTATGAGGGTTAGGGTTCTTAAATAATGGTTTTTAAGGTTGGAAAATGATGGAGAATGGTTAGGGTTTCAAGGGTTAAATGTAGGCAAATTTTTGGAAAAAGTTTTATGATGAAATCCATGGATGATGTTTTAGAATTTTTTTATGGAACTATGGTGATGGTTAATTATTTTATAAGAATAGAAAGATGGAAAATGATGGAGAAAATGATAGTTGTAAATGGATTTCCAAAATGTGTGACACAAGTTTTAAATGGACCAAATGAATGATATTAATGATTTTAAATGGAATTTTTAACAAGAAAAAAATCATGGACAAATATTCATAGAACTTTGGTCTTAAATGGCTCTAAGAAAGGTGGGCCATGAACCATGGGTTCGGCCATGGTGTATGGCCGAACCCTATGGTAATGGTTTGAGATTTTTAGGCATGGAAAATAACATGGAAGAATGGGAATTTGGATAGATGAGTAAGTATGGTGTGTGGTAATCTTTTTAATGGAAATGAAAATTTAGATGGATTATTTTGGGACAAAACTTAGTCTTTGAAAATGGTATCCATAAAGGTGAACCTTAGGGTAGTGATTAGTGGATTTAATAAATGGAAAATAATGTAGAAGAATACTAGATTTTGATGGATTTATAAAAATGATATGTGGGCCACACCTTAGGCCAAAATGTGGAATTAGGTGTGGGAGTAAATATTTTTCAAAATTAAATATTAGATGGCTGATTTTATGATGTTAGGTCATGATTGAATGGACCTAAGTATGAATGAATCTTGGACTTAGAATGCACATAAATGAATGGATGATTTACCATGGAAGGAGAGTGGCAAAACCGTAATAAGTGGCCGCATTGAAGAACCATGGGTTCGGCCATGGTACATGGCCGAACCCTATAGGGATTAGACATAAAAATCGGATATTTTGTGAATGGTTAAGTGAAGCGATTAGTTGCTGCGTTTTAGGCCGCAAATTGGAAATATCTAAAATGGTCCAAATCGGATTTATGTATGTGATCAAACCAATGGATAATGGGCTAAGTTAAGGGCCGATTTTCGATAAATTTATAATGTATTTAAAGATCATTGAATGGATCTAGGGTTATAATTAGTTAAGAACTTAACCATGGATAACGTATGGACTAATTCGGTAAATGTAATAAGGTATCGGACGTCGCAAAACGGTACGCGATCGGCGACCGGATTATCGAACGGAAAGCGTAACGGAACGCGACACGGTATTCGGTAGGATTCCTACCTTTTTGTAAGCGATGGATATGTGATGGTGTTTTAAATTACTTTGACTTGGCTTATTATGGATTTATGATTATAATTTATGATTTATGGGACTTGTACTATGATGAGTTTTAACTTATGAGTTACATGATAGTATCATGGATTATATTTTAATATTATGCATCATATGACTATGTATGGTATATCGATTATGGTCTATCTATATACTACATAGCATAATGCACCTACATCTCATGCATGGCATGGGCAGAAAAAAATAAACAAACCGGAGTCCATGCTCCGTCGGGGCGACCGAGAATCAGACATGGGGATTGCCTGAGGGCTATAACCGGAGTCCATGCTCCGTCGGGGCGACCGAGAATCAGACATGGGTATAGTCTGAGGGCTATAACCGGAGTCCATGCTCATTTGGGGCGACCGAGAAGCAAACATGGGGAAACAGGATATTGTATGATCATACGGACAATGGGTGGGACACATGACATAAGCACCCATGACATAGCATTAATCACATACGTATTTTGTTATATGTTATTTTATCGGTATATGTGTTATCACTAATCCATGTGCTAGCCCTACTCGGAGTCCTACTGGGCGCGTTGACTAACGCCCTACTTCTACCCTAGCTGATGACGCAGGAGAGGCAGGATGCGGTGGACATACCGAAGGCCAAGCTTAGGAGCTTGGAAAGTGCAGTCCTAGTTTATATTATGTTTACATTTTGGAGATGTAATTTTAAGTAACTTAGCTAGTCGGGTTGTATAAATTTACATTTCTTGCGATGGTTTTGGACGTTACTCATGGACGATACATTTTGTGATATAATCATGAACATAGGTGCATTTTGGTAAATTCAATGTTGTATCTTCCCTTCTATCTAAAAACCGGTAGGATAGACTCTATTATCATGTTCCGCAATAATTATAATCCGCGAGCTTACTTCTTACGCGTGAACCGTTCTCGTGGACTTAGCTCTGCGCACGCGTGGGGTTGGCCAGTTAGGGGTCGGGCTTTAGAAGCTCGGACTTAACTCGCGTCGTGGCGTCCGCGCCCTCTCTCACTCTTCTATTTAAAAAATAAAAAAAATAGACTCTGATTTTCGGAAAACGGGTGAAAAAGGGCGGGGCGTTACAGTTGGTATCAGAGCAGAATCGAAAGAATGAATCTCTCGAAGTAGGATTAAGACGGTTGCATGACTCACTGACAGCTAAGAATCCCAACTGACCGACTTTTCGGAGTCCACTGGACGGGGGCCGGATTAATCTACTTCGATTGACTCAGACTGAAACATTCAATCTGAGCGCCACATTTGACGTAAGAAAATGATAGTAAGGGAAGTACAATAAACATAACATTGATAGATTTATCAAACATAGGAAAATTTTCCCCCAATTTCACAAAAATGGACAAACATAGCTAGATGGGAAGTTTTCCCCAAACCAAGTATGCTTATTTGGCAACCTTCCCCAAATGAAAGAAACGATATTCGATACGTAGGAATTTTTTCCCCCAAGAATGAAGTATACTTAATCAATAATTCTCCCCCAAAATGAAGGAAATAATTGATACTTAGGAAAAATGTTCTAAGTTATGAACATGACAATTTTATGAAAGAACTAAGGCAATGAATATTAAGCAATGACTTAGGAAATGCCGCCAAAGAGAAGAACCCGTCGCAATCCCCGAGTGGAGAGAGAGGTAACACCCCCTCGACAGGAAGAAGAGGTACCACCACCTCATACAGCCGAGGGACAAAATAGTATCAACGTAGAAGGTGTACCTCCCGAGTTGAAAGACATAGTTCAAGCGGCAATCGCTTCTGCTCTACAACAATATTCAAGCGGCAATGCGACCGCCAGCGACTCCAATAAACGAAAGATGGTCAAGGACTTCCAACAACAGCGCCCTCCCTACTTCAAGGGAAATGAAGGGGCTGTGGGAGCGGAACACTAGTTAAAGAGGATCAACCAAATCTTGAATTTGCTCCAGATTTCCAGTACTGCTGATAAGATTTTATTAACCACATCCCAACTGATCGAGGATGCCGGTAGTTGGTGGGAAGTGGTAGAAAAGCAATAAGCATTGATACCGGAAGGAGAAAGGATACCCATGACATGGGAGTGGTTCTCGGCCACTTTCCTAGAACAATTCTTTCCGGAGGAAGAAAGAGAGAGCCAGACTGAAGCTTTCATCTCACTGGTACAGGGCAACATGACAGTGGCGGAGTATCACAGAGAATTTCTTAAACTGTCTATCTATGGGTTCTATATGGTGGATACTGAACACCGAAGGGCCCGTAAGTTTGAACGGGGCCTTCAGCCAAGCATCAAGAATAGAGTAACCATTTTCAAAGAGCCCACACTGGCAGGGGTGGTTAGCAGGGCCACCATCGCAGAAAAGGAACTAAATGAAATAGTGCGGTTCGACAACCGCCGAGGGCAAGGTGGGCGGGGAACATTCCAACCCAACAAGAAGTTCCGCCCGAATCATAGCAGGCCCTCACCCTCCACTGGATCTACCGGGGGCTTTCGCCCTAGTCAGCCTTCTACATCAACATCAGTCACACAGGTTCCCCGGGGTGGGAACACTTGCTATCAGTGTGGCCAACAGGGCCACTACAAGAGAGAGTGTCCACAAACTAGCCGACCCTCCAACTTCAGGGGCCCTTTCCGCCCTCCAACTAGACCGACACAGTCGCGGGGAGGCAGAACATATAATCAGGCGGGGCGGGCACCAAAACCTGCCGGATCTGGACGACTATTCACCATACCATCTCCAGTAGCAGTGGACCGTTCAGTGATGCAAGGTATGGCTGTAATTGGTAGTTCCTATGCTGTTACTTTATTTGACTCTGGAGCATCACATTCATTCATATCTGCTGCATTCATATCTGCCACGGGTACACTAGTACAAAACTTGTCCACATCACTCACCATTGTATCCCTCGTCGGAGACACATCGTTAGGACTAATATGTACGGCATTGAACACGGAACTCGCGGGATTCAGATTCGAGTTTGATTATTTAGTAATCGATATGGCGGAATATGATGTCATATTTGGTATGGATTGGTTGACTACGTATCAGGCCCATATTGACTGTCATCTCCGTAGGGTAACATTTTGGTCACCCGAAGGAAAGCGGTACATGGTACACGCTGACAGGCAGGGTATCCCTAGAAGACTGCAGGAGGAATTGAACCATCTTGCCTTGAACAACCTCAGATTAGATAAGGCACCAACGGTTGAACTTCCGGCGGTAGTAGCAGATTTTGCCGAGGTATTCCCAATAAAACTCCCTGGATTGCCACCCAAGAGGGAGATAGACTTTGAAATAAAATTATACCCCGGCGCCGCTCCAGTATCATTACCCCATTATAGGATGGCGCCAGCTGAGATGACCGAACTGAAGAAGCAAATTGATGAACTGCTCAGACTAGGCTTCATTCGGAACAGTACATCTGCATGGGGAGCCCCAGTGTTATTTGTGAAAAAGAAAGACGGTACCCTACGAATGTGTGTGGACTATAGGAAATTAAATCAGTTGACTGTCAGGAACAAGTATCCCCTACCCCGGATTGATGATCTGTTTGATCAACTTAGGGGTTCCTCTCATTTCTCCAAGATTGACCTGATGTCCGGATACCATCAAATTCGGGTTAGAGAAGAGGACATAGAGAAGACAGCCTTCAGGACACGGTATGGTCTATATGAATATGTAGTCATGCCGTTTGGACTTACTAATGCACCGGCGGTGTTCATGGATCTGATGAATAGAATATTCCGTCCATACTTAGATCAGTTTGTGATCGTATTCATCGATGATATTCTGATCTACTCCAAAAGTCAGAACGAACATGCCGAGCACCTGCGGATAGTCCTAGACACCTTACGGAAGAACCAATTGTATGCCAAGGCCAGCAAGTGTGAATTTTGGTTATCTGAGGTCAACTTCTTGGGGCACATCATATCAGAGGAAGGTATAGCCGTGGACCCGGCTAAGGTAGCAGCAGTCAAGGAATGGAAGGCGCCGACAAATGTGACCGAGATCCGCAGTTTTCTGGGATTGGCCGGTTACTATCGGAAATTCATCATGGACTTCTCCAAGATTGCAGCTCCACTTACCCGACTCACTCAGAAAGGAGTCAAGTTTGAGTGGTCCAACCTGTGCAATCAGAGATTTGAGAAGCTAAAGGAGAGGCTTACGACCGCTCCTATTCTGATCTTACCGGAAAGAGGCAAAAATTATGAAGTGTACTGTGATGCCTCCCGGTGAGGGACTGGGGTGTACACTCAGTCAAAGTAATCGTGCGGTGGCGTATGGATCAAGACAGTTGAAAATTCATGAACGCCATTATCCCACACATGATCTAGAACTAGTAGCGGTAGTCTTCGCTCTCAAAAGCTGGAGACACTACCTCTATGGTGAAAAGTTTGAGGTGTTCTCGGATCACAAAAGTTTGAAATACTTATTTGATCAGAAAGAACTCAATATGAGACAGCGTAGATGGATGGAATATCTGGCGGATTATGAGTTCGCACTTCGGTATCATCCGGGCAAGGCGAACAAAGTGGCGGATGCCCCTCAGCCGCTTGTCACATGCGACAGTAGCCAGCATGATCAGGACGGAATGGAAGGTACTGAATACCATCAGAGAATTTAAACTCTACCTCAATAATCATGGAACCATATATAATCTAATCATACGATCCAACATGGTCTTCGAGATTGAACGGGAGCAACGGACAGATCCAGAGGTGGAGGAAATTTGGGCCAAGATGTCTACCGGTGAGGTTGTACCGGAGTGGGAGTTACGACCCGGACAAGGTCTTATGTTCTGAGGCAGGACATACGTACCTAAGAACTGCAGAAGAGAGTTGCTGATTGAAGCAAACCAAACCAAACTCTCTATCCACCCGGGCAGCACCAAGATGTATCATGATCTGAAAAGGCACTATTGGTGGCATGGACTTAAGAAAGATGTAGCAGCATTTGTTGCTTGTTGCCTAACTTGTCAGCAGGTTAAGGCAGAACATCGGAAACCACCGGGCCTACTTGCACCCTTACCGGTACCAGAATGGAAATGGGAGCACATAACTATGGACTTTGTAACAGGGTTACCAAGGTCATCAAAGGGCAACGATGCGATATGGGTCATAGTGGACCGATTAACCAAGTCCGCACATTTCCTTCCCATCAAGATGACAGATTCATCAGAAACTTTGGGTCGACGATACATCCGAGAGATCATCAGGCTACATTGTATTCCCCAGTCTATTGTATCCGACAGGGATGGACGATTCACCGGCAGAGTATGGCAGGGAATGCAGTCGGCTATGGGGACCGACGTATTAACTAGCACAGCGTTTCACCCACAGACTGATCGGCAGTCAGAAAGAACGATACAGACATTGGAGGATATGCTAAGAGCATGCATGCTAGACTTCAAAGGCGGATGGGAGGATCATCTACCACTGGTGGAGTTCTCTTACAATAACAGTTACCAGGCAAGCCTTCAAATGGCTCCATTTGAGGCCTTGTATGGTAGACCGTGTAGATCGCCAGTATGTTGGACAGAGGCCGGTGAGCCTGCGTTGATTGGGCCAGATTTGGTGGCAGAGACTACAGCACAGATTAAGCTGATACGGCAACATTTACTCACTGCACAGAGCCGTCAGAAAAACTATGCCGACAAGAGGAGAAGGTTCCTCGAGTTTGAGGTGGGAGACTTGGTATTTCTGAAAGTCTCACCACGGAAGGGGCACATGAGATTCGGAAAGAAAGGGAAACTGTCGCCTAGATTTGTGGGGCCGTTTCCGATACTGAAGAGGGTGGGAGGGGTAGCTTATCAATTAGCGCTCCCTCCACAGCTGTGTCATCTCTACATGTGTTTCATGTGTCCATGCTGAGGAAGTACAATCCTGACCCTTCTCATGTGATAAATGTTCAAGACATCGATGTACAAAGCGATGTGACATATGTGGAGAAGCCGGTCAGAGTTATTGGAAGTGAACAAAGGGTGTTGCGGAACCGCGCCATTCAATTCGTCAAGGTGGTATGGGAACGACATTGTAGTGAAGAAACCACCTGGGAACTTGAGTCGGAGATGAAAACCGCTTACCCGGAGCTCTTCGCATGAGTTGTTTTGGACCCCTACTTCACTCGAATTTTCGGGACGAAAATTTCAAAAGAGGATACTATTGTAATAACCCGAATTTTTGATAAATATATATATTGGCATTTATTCATTTTAATTTGAAATTTGATATAATAAAATGCCAAATGGACCAAATTTTGGGACAATGGCCCAAGAATGGCCCAATTGGGCCATGGGTTGGATGAAATCCATTAAAGGGGTCAATGAGGACTAATCGGGTCAACGATGGTCAAAGTGGGCCCGATAGCCATGTGGGGCCCAATGGATCAAAATCGGTTCAAACCCTAAGGTAAGTGGAAAAGGAGGGGATCTAATTGGGCCATGGGCCCAATGGTTACCCAATAAACCTTGAATTGGAATTGATACATGTAATTGGTCAATGGTAAGTAATCGGGTCAAAGATGGTCAATTTGGGTCAAAGAGCCATGTGGGACCCAATGGGCCAAGGTAACTAAGCCCTAAGATAAAGGGGTAAGACAAGAATCAAATTGGGCCATGGGCCCAATGATGATCCAATAAAAGGGATGCAATTAATAAAATTTAAATCACCTAAGTTAGGTGATAAATGGACCAATGCAACATGGCCAATGGGGCCCACCTCCACCTCACCCATTGAGGTGGCGTGTGGACCCAGGAATAGTGGGGCCGACCACCATGGTTGACTTGGTCAACCATGGGTGATCATGGAGGGAAATTAATGGGATTAAATTAAATAGAAAGTGATTAAATAAATTAATCAAGGGATCAAGGTGATCTAAGTTAATCAACCTAAGATTAAAATGGTCAAATGGTTAACTGGTCAAAACCACTCCAACAAACACAAACCACCTCAAGAAAACACAAATTAAAACCATGGGCTTGAATGGTGGTTGGGTCTCAACCACCACCACCAAAGTCAAGCCAACCCATGCTTGGTTGTTGAGAAAGTTAATGCTTGAATGAAGACCACTCCAACCACCTCCATCTCATGTCAAACTAACCATTTTCACTCTATCTCCCCACACACACATGAAATTCGTCCCTCACCTTGCAAGAGAGGAGGAAAGGAAACTTAGAAGAAAAACTTAGAAAGAAAGAGGAGGAAAAGAGAAGAAAAAGATAGGTCTTGGGCCACCCCAAGATCAAGAACCTTGAAGATCTCTCCCTCATCTCCATACTCTCTTTCTCTCTTAACCTAACCTCATTTACCTTAGCCAATCCAAGCATGTCCCACCATTGATCAAGCTCATCTAGCCGATCATCAAGAAGAGAAAGAAGGAGAAAGGGCTAAGGAAAAAGAAAGAAGGACCGGAGGAGTCGTCGGTGCGGTAAGAATTTCTTAAACAAGAGTTTATGTTTTTTTTTAAAGATAGGATGTGGAATCCATTTCTTAGACTAAACATGGCCAAAAATGTTGTGGGCCATTGATCTAAGATCCATCAAAAGATAAGATGAGAAATGGATGAAAAATGGAGGAATGGATTAAGAAATGGAAGCATGGAAATTTTAAATGGAATTGTTATAAGTCTTTATTAAGCATAGGAAAATGGAAATTTTGATGGATTGGATAGACCTTAGGGTTCGGCCATGTAGCATGGCCGAACCCCATGGTAAATGGTGATGAATTTATTAAGATGTTAAGGTTTGAAATTTTGAAGAATGGTTAATGAGACTTAGGTTTTTTTTTTAAATGAGAAAACATTAGTGATTTATGATTTTAAATAATGGAGGCATGACATTTTTAGGAAATCATGGACTATAGGGTTCGGCCATACAAGGTGGCCGAACCCCATAGTTAGTGATTATGAGGGTTAGGGTTCTTAAATAATGGTTTTTAAGGTTGGAAAATGATGGAGAATGGTTAGGGTTTCAAGGGTTAAATGTAGGCAAATTTTTGGAAAAAGTTTTATGATGAAATCCATGGATGATGTTTTAGAATTTTTTTATGGAACTATGGTGATGGTTAATTATTTTATAAGAATAGAAAGATGGAAAATGATGGAGAAAATGATAGTTGTAAATGGATTTCCAAAATGTGTGACACAAGTTTTAAATGGACCAAATGAATGATATTAATGATTTTAAATGGAATTTTTAACAAGAAAAAAATCATGGACAAATATTCATAGAACTTTGGTCTTAAATGGCTCTAAGAAAGGTGGGCCATGAACCATGGGTTCGGCCATGGTGTATGGCCGAACCCTATGGTAATGGTTTGAGATTTTTAGGCATGGAAAATAACATGGAAGAATGGGAATTTGGATAGATGAGTAAGTATGGTGTGTGGTAATCTTTTTAATGGAAATGAAAATTTAGATGGATTATTTTGGGACAAAACTTAGTCTTTGAAAATGGTATCCATAAAGGTAAACCTTAGGGTAGTGATTAGTGGATTTAATAAATGGAAAATAATGTAGAAGAATACTAGATTTTGATGGATTTATAAAAATGATATGTGGGCCACACCTTAGGCCAAAATGTGGAATTAGGTGTGGGAGTAAATATTTTTCAAAATTAAATATTAGATGGCTGATTTTATGATGTTAGGTCATGATTGAATGGACCTAAGTATGAATGAATCTTGGACTTAGAATGCACATAAATGAATGGATGATTTACCATGGAAGGAGAGTGGCAAAACCGTAATAAGTGGCCGCATTGAAGAACCATGGGTTCGGCCATGGTACATGGCCGAACCCTATAGGGATTAGACATAAAAATCGGATATTTTGTGAATGGTTAAGTGAAGCGATTAGTTGCTGCGTTTTAGGCCGCAAATTGGAAATATCTAAAATGGTCCAAATCGGATTTATGTATGTGATCAAACCAATGGATAATGGGCTAAGTTAAGGGCCGATTTTCGATAAATTTATAATGTATTTAAAGATCATTGAATGGATCTAGGGTTATAATTAGTTAAGAACTTAACCATGGATAACGTATGGACTAATTCGGTAAATGTAATAAGGTATCGGACGTCGCAAAACGGTACGCGATCGGCGACCGGATTATCGAACGGAAAGCGTAACGGAACGCGACACGGTATTCGGTAGGATTCCTACCTTTTTGTAAGCGATGGATATGTGATGGTGTTTTAAATTACTTTGACTTGGCTTATTATGGATTTATGATTATAATTTATGATTTATGGGACTTGTACTATGATGAGTTTTAACTTATGAGTTACATGATAGTATCATGGATTATATTTTAATATTATGCATCATATGACTATGTATGGTATATCGATTATGGTCTATCTATATACTACATAGCATAATGCACCTACATCTCATGCATGGCATGGGCAGAAAAAAAATAAACAAACCGGAGTCCATGCTCCGTCGGGGCGACCGAGAATCAGACATGGGGATTGCCTGAGAGCTATAACCGGAGTCCATGCTCCGTCGGGGCGACCGAGAATCAGACATGGGGATAGTCTGAAGGCTATAACCGGAGTCCATGCTCCGTTGGGGCGACCGAGAAGCAAACATGGGGAAACAGGATATTGTATGATCATACGGACAATGGGTGGGACACATGACATAAGCACCCATGACATAGCATTCATCACATACGTATTTTGTTATATGTTATTTTATCGGTATATGTGTTATCACTAATCCATGTGCTAACCCTACTCGGAATCCTACTGGGCGCGTTGACTAACGCCCTACTTCTACCCTAGCTGATGACGCAGGAGAGGCAGGATGCGGTGGACATACCGAAGGCCAAGCTTAGGAGCTTGGAAAGTGCAGTCCTAGTTTATATTATGTTTACATTTTGGAGATGTAATTTTAAATAACTTAGCTTGTCGGGTTGTATAAATTTACATTTTTACGATGGTTTTGGACGTTACTCATGGACGATACATTTTGTGATATAATCATGAACATAGGGGCATTTTGGTAAATTCAATGTTGTATCTTCCCTTCTATCTAAAAAACGGTAGGATAGACTCTATTATCATGTTCCGCAATAATTATAATCCGCGAGCTTACTTCTTACGCGTGAACCGTTCTCGTGGACTTAGCTCTGCGCACGCGTGGGGTTGGCCAGTTAGGGGTCGGGCTTTAGAAGCTCGGACTTAACTCGCGTCGTGGCGTCCGTGCCCTCTCTCACTCTTCTATTTAAAAAAAAAAAAAAATGGACTCTGATTTTCAGAAAACGAGTGAAAAAGGGCGGGGCGTTACAGTAGGTGCCATATGCCATGTAATGAATATAATAACAACCATGACATTTAAAAATCCCATCAATCAAACATGACTTGATTATCAAAAGTAGATCAAGTAGAGCCTCAATAAACACATCATAGCTTTAAAAACCCGTTTTAAACCAATTATATGCTTACCAGAGTAAATCACGTAAAAACCCCTATATAATACATAATTCAAAACCAATATTAAAACAACCCATATAATTTCCAAGATAATTCAAAGCAACCATCACTCAATCCATGGCTTACAAAAAGGTTAGAATCCTATCGATTACCGACTAGCGTCTTCGTTTCGTTTTCGTCCGATAGTCCGGCTATCGTCACGCGTACTGCCCACGACATCCAATACCTTATTAAATTTCCAAATCAGTTCAAGTTTTAACCATTTCTAAGCCCATATGAAAAACCGGTCACTATTTAGGTTTTGTGGGTCCCATGTCATCTATTAAACCTTTTAATCCCATAAGTCTTAAAATTCGGCCATGTAGTAGCCCGAAATTTTTAAATCAATAAATAGGTGGTTATTATTTATTTTAATGGTGGAAATGAGAAATTTGATGGAATAAATGGTAAATGGACCAAAATTTGGACAAAGGCCCAAGTATGGCCCAATGGATTATGGATTGGATTTAAGTTTACTTAAAAGGTCAAAGATGGTCAATTGGCCTAAGGATGGTCAAATGGGGCCCAATACCCACTTGGGACCCAATGGATTAAGATAATGTAAGCCCTAAGATAAATGGGTATGGATAAATGTAATTGGGCCATGGGCCCAATGATGATCCAATTGGTTGGAATGGACTTAGTTAAAGCTAAATCACCTAAGTTGGTGATGAGTTGACCAAGGTGACATGGTCCAATGGGACCGACCTCCACCTCACCAAGTGAGGTGGCGTGTGGACCGAAGGTTTGGTGGGGCCGACCACCATGGTTGAATTGGTCAACCATGGGTGTATGTATGAAGGCAAATTTAAGTAGATGGGATTAAGTTAAAGTGGGAATTAATTAACTTAACCTAATGATTCAATTAATTAATTAGTTAATTAAGATAAGTTAAAAGAATGGTCAAATGGGAAGACCAAACAATCCATTTCAAACATGAAAAAAAACGTTGGCTAGTGTTGGTTGGGTCAAAAAAGCATGAAAAATATCTTAGGCTTGGTTGGTGGGAAATTTATGTTAAAGTGTAAAGTAAGCTACCTTGGGATAAGATGGGTTTCCATCTTATCCCATTATCAATTTTACTCACTCCATCTCTCCCACACCACCGTCCCTCATCTCTAAGGAAAGAGAAGAAGAAAAATTAAGGAAGAAGAAGAAGAAAAGCTTGGAATAAAAGAGAGGAGGAAGTTGTAAGTTTGGCCATCCCTTTAAGATCAAACTATAGAATCCTATTTTCTCATCTCCATCCTCTCCTCTCTCTCTCTCAAATCAAGCCCTACTATGGCCAATCCTAAGTTAGGAGGGTTTCACCATTGATCAAGCATCTTGGCCTACCAAAGATCAAGAGGAAGGAGAAAGGAGGCCAAGGAGTCCGACGGGAGTGGCGGAAGTCCGAGGAGGCGTCGGATTGTAAGTATTTTTCTTAAACAAGGAATTTTGGATTTTTTTAGGGTTTAAGATTTGGGATTCAATTTGTAAATTTAATGGTGGCCAAATGATTTTATGCCTTGGATTTCAAATCCATCAATTTGAAGGATGCAAAGTGGACAAAACCCTAGTGGATAAATTAGGATTAGTTTAAGGAAAAATAAATGGATTAACGAATGTCATGTAATAAAGTTATTAAGCATGGAATTATGTGGAATTGGAAAGGAATTGTAATGGAATTTTTAGGTTTAAAATCATGGAAGAATGATTTGGAATTTTGGGGTTTTAATGATTAAATGTGATGATAATTTTAAAGGGGTTTAAATGAAGAAATGCATGGGAGATGTGAATGATGGTAATGACCTCAAAAATGGTAGGTGTTTAAGTGAATTATTAGGGTTTACAAATAATGGAAGCCATGGAGGATGATTTAGGGATTTAAGATTTTAATGGTTAAGTGTAGGTAATTAAGGATCTTTAATGGAGTTTTTAGGGTTATGTGTTTGTAAATTTAAATGGGTTTGGAAGGATGGAAGGTATGGAATAATGTACTAATAAATTGGAGGCTTAAAAGGGGTCAAAGGTTTGTAAATTTTAAGGGGTTTTTAGTGAAGGAAATCATGGAAGGTGGCTAAGTGATTTCAATGGGGAGATTGGGATGAATTTGGTGTTTTGGAACCATGAAAAAAATAAATGGGAGTTATGGTTAAACTAATGGACCAAAATGTATTTCATGATGATTAAGGAAGGATAATTTAAAATGTATGATGTAAACCTCTTCATGGAAGGGCCTGTGATGGGTGCAAATGTGTAAATAGGCCAAAGAAAAAATGGGTATTTGGTTAAGTAGAAAGGGCTGATTTTTAATGAACCCATGACCCATTGTTATGAGCCACTTAATGGTTTAAGTATGGGGTTATATATTTATGTTTTAAATAAATGGAGGTTAGGTTAATTAAGTGGTTAATTGCTAATGTTCTTATGTCATGGTTAATGAGACATCAATGGACCCATTTTTGTGAACCAATGGATAGGCTAAGATTAAAGTCTATGGATATGCTTTAGCTAATGGGGATTAGGTTAAGATATGGTTGTATCTCATGATTGGTAAGTGTATGGATCAATTATGAATAAAGGGAATGAGTGGATAATGGACTCATTGTGGGTTAAATGCATGATGTAAACCCCATGGAAAGATTTGATGAATTGGGTATTTTGAACCCATGATCCATTAACCATTTAAAGGGTTAAGTATGGGGTTTTGTATGGGTTTAAAGGAATAAGTGTTAGGTTAATAAAATGACTAATTTTATGATCACATGATATGGTTGCTGGGTCATTAACGGACCTAAGTTATGGATCATTAATGGGTCTAAGTTATGGATCCATTATAGACCATAATGTATATGAATTTTTCTTCTCTTCTCCTTAGGTGTGGGACGTCCATGAGAGAGTGAGAGAGAGTGAAAGAGTGAAATGGGAGTTAGATGGAAAAAGATGGGAAAAACAAAACAAGATAAAACTTATCTCCTTTGGTGGTGTAACTTACACTCCACATTTAATTCTCCCACCAACCAAATGGGATTTTATTCATGCTTTATGCTTTATGGTGGTGGTTGGGATAAACCATCACCATAAGCCAACGTGTTTTTTTTTTTTTTTCTTTTGGGTGTTAAAACAAAATGGCTTTTGGTTGACCATTTGACCATTTGACCATTTGACCATCTCTTTAGATAATTTAAATATTTAATTAATTAGATAGTTAGGTTACTTTAATTCCCATTTAACTTAATTCCATTTGTTTAAATTGCCTCCATACATCCATGGTTGACCAATTCACCCATGGTGGCCGGCCCCACCAATCCTTGGTCCACATACCACCTCACTTGGTGAGGTGGAGGTGGGTCCCAATTGGCCACATCACCTTGGCTTAATTCAAATTAACTCAGGTGATTTAAATTTAATTCAACCCATTCCAACTAATTGGACTACCATTGGGCCCATGGCCCAATTACATTCATCCTTACCCATTTATCTTAGAGTTTACATTTTCTTGACCCATTGGGTCCCAAATGGGTATTGGGCCCAATTTGACCATCCTTGGCCCAATTTGACCATTTAGATGATTTAATTCCAATCCATGGTCCATTGGGCCATACTTGGGCATTTGTCCAAATTTTGGTCCATTTACCCTTTATTCCACCAATTTTCCCAATTTTTATCATTAAAATAAATAATATTCACATATTCATTGATTTACATTCCGGGCCATTGCACACACATGGGTGGCCAGTTAAGGGTCGGACTTGGGTAGTCCGGACTTAGCTCACGTCGTGATGCCGCCCGCTCTCTTCCGATGTTATTATATTGTTATTATAAAAAAAAAATTTAGACTCTAATTTCTCGGAGAGGACAGGGCGTTACAGAAACCGGAGGAGTCACGGAATTGGTATGTACTTGATAAGATGTTATAAGTAAGAAAAGATGGTCAAAGAACCAATGGCCGAACCCTAATCTTGTTATGGCTAAGGACCTTATGCATGTACCATGTGAGAAATGGTGAATGATCAAGAATCATGGTTTGGCCCTTGCATGGCCAAACCCTAAGTTTATGCATGAGAACCATCAAAGGATCAAATCTTGGTTATATGATTTTTAAGAGGAAGTGATGAACCATAGGGTTCGGCCATGTTGTATGGCCGAACCCCATGGAAAGGTGTTAAGGATTTTAAAAGGTTTTAAAATGGATGTATGTCAATGATTTTACAGGGTTTTAAAGGAGGGAAATAATGGAGAATTGTTAATCATTTTAAATGGTCTCAAATGTGGTAAATGGTGAAGAACCATGGACCATGGGTTCGGCCATGGTGTATGGCCGAACCCCATGGAGAGATATTGATGGACTTAGATGTTTTGGACCATGAAAATGATGGAAGGATGTTAGCAAATGTTAATGAGTAGTAAAGGATGAAAATCATGCAAATATGTTAGTGATTTTAAATAAGGTTTAAATGTGGAAAATGATAAACTTGAAATGAGGAAATAAGGAAGAACCAAGGACCAACATGGCCGAACCCCATGGAGAAATATTAAATTATTTACATGTATTTAGGCCATGAAAATGATGGAGGGATGTTGATGGACTTTGGGTTGTAAAATGATGACCTAAGTGTATGATTAAACCCCCTAAGGAGGGAATTTGTTTATGGACCTAAGATTGTAAATGATTTAAAGGAGAAGATGGGAAATGAGACATCATGGGTTCGGCCATGTTGTATGGCCGAACCCCATGAACCATTTTAATGGGTCATTTATGGATCTATGAATGTTTAAATGAATGAAGGATCAAGCCAAGGAATGGAGGGATCTATTAGTGTTTTTATGTTATGATTAATGAATCAAAAGAGAGAATGATCTTGGACCCAAAACCAAGTGAGTGAGGTTCGGCCATGTTGTATGGCCGAACCCCACTAAGGTATGTTTGTGGACTTAAGCATGGTTGGAAATCAAATGAAGCATTGGTCTGATTTATTGATATGTAATAAGGTAATGGGATCTCACAAACGGAGTACGATCGGCTTGACGCGATCGGTGAGCGGTTTTCGAACAAAAACGCAAGGACACATTAGTTGGTCATTGTTAGAATTCCTACCTCATTGAAAACCATGGAATATGTATATGTGAATGTTTTACTTGAATTATTTTGGCATCAAATGATATGTCTTAATGATGGGATTTTAATGCTATAATTTGTATTATTACATAGCATGTTGGTATTTGCATCTCATGCATGGCATGGGAGGGATCAAATGAGGGGAGTCCACGCTTCCATTCGGTTTCCGATAAAACAATCGTGGGGAGAAATCCACACTGATTCCAGGTATGAAACAATCGTGGGGAGGAATCTACACTGATTCCAAGGGATGTATGATTGAATTGTAACCGGAGTCCACGCTTCGTCGGGGCGTCCGTAAAGCATTCGTGGGGGTACCTTGATGTGCATTATCCATCAAGAGGGATGTATGATTGATTTGTATCCACGCTACGTCAGGGCGTCCGTAAGTCATTCGTGGGGATACCTTGATGAGGATTTTCCATCAAGAGGATATTTGGTTATTGTGATATGGGTGATGGGTGGGACTCATGGCATATGACACCCATGGCATGGCATTGAATCAGCATGATTATGATCTCTATTATCATGCACGATTTCTGATTTTTTATCTGTATGATTGGATCTCTATTATCATACACTGTTTTGGATACGATGTTTTACAAGTACGGCATGATGTATTATATCTGGATTTTTATATTAACCCATGTGTTTGACTCTACTTGGAATACCTATTGGGCGCGTTGTCTAACGCCCTACTTCTACCTTAGATGATGACACAGGAAATGGACGGAACGAAGGACACGATCGGAACCAAGGTTAGGAGCTTGGATAATTTAGTTTCACTTTATTTAAGTTTATTCATGGACAATGCAATTTGAGTAGCTAGTATTTGGGAATGTAATAGCTTAGACTATTTGCTATGGATCGAATGATGATTAATCTGGATTAAGTTAATTTATATTGATTGCCTTCCTTGCTAAGTACATGTTGTAATCCGATGTTATTTCCGTAATGGGTATTCTGCAAGTCGTAGTATCGCGTGTAAAATGTTTTAGTGGACTTGTCCACGCACACGCATGGTTGGCCAGTTAAGGGTCAGGCTTTGGAAGCTCGGACTTAGCTCGTGTCCTGACGTTCCCACTCTCTTTCACTATTTATTCTTTTTAATAAAAAATAGGCTTTGATTTTTGGCGAGTGAAAAAGGGCGGGGCGTTACAGTTGGTATCAGAGCGAAACGAGAAGGAAGAATCTTTCAAAGTAAGACTAAGAAGGTATCATGTCTCACTGACAGGATAAGAATCCCAACTGACAGACTCTTTGAAGTCCACTGCACGGGGGCCGAATTAATTTGCTTTGATTAGACTCAGATTGAAGCATTCAATCTGAGAGCAACAATTGATGAAAAAGGAATAACAGCAAGGGAAGGAGAATCACTATAAATATGGATTTATCAAACATAGCAAAATAGGACATATTTCCTCGAAATGGGAAACATCCAGATTTCTCCCCAAATTGAGAAACAACACTTGATACTTAAGAAGTTTCCCAAAAAATGAGAAATACAAGATGCTGATTTGGCAATTTCCCCAAAACAAGGAATATCAAGATTTTCCCCAAAATAAGCAAAATTATGTGATACATAGGGAAATTCCCCAAAACAAAGATTAGTTTGATTAGAACTGCGGTTGTCATTGATATGCTTCTGTTGTTGTGATACAGATATGTCGAGCAACATAAAGTATATAGAGTTGTGGGACAGAGGAACCCCTAGCTGTCCTATAGATCTGGTTTCTTCTTCCAACAACTCCAGCAGGCCAGACCGCGCTGTGGGAGTTAGCGTAGACATCCAAATAGGATCATCCGAGGATGTCGAAGTGATTCCAGCCCCTTTTCCAGAAGAGAATATGGGAGATATCCCAATGATAGGAGAATCCGTAGGGGAGATAGGCTCGCCCGGGTATGTTTCAAAATGTGAGTTTTAAATGCTATGTTTATATGATAGAATAGCATGTGTTTCATTAGCATCTCATGCATGGCATGGGGTGAAAGATATGTAACCGGAGGGGCCACACTCCGTCGGGGCGTCCGAAAAATCTATGTAGGATACCTTGATGTGCTTTTCCATCAAGTAGAAACCGGAGGGGCCACACTCCGTCGGGGCGTCCAAAAGACCTATGTGGGGGTACTTATATGTACTTGTGATGGGTGGGACTCATTGCATTTGACATCATGACATGGCATGGTTTATATGGTTTTTGACATTATGATATTATCTATGATTTATACTAACCATGTGTAGACCCTAATAGAATTCCTACGGGGCGCGTTGTTCTGACGCCCTACTTCTACCCTAGTGGATGATACAGGAAAGGGAAGGGACGATGAGCATGATCGGAGCCAAGCATAGGAGCTTGGATATGTGATTGGATCTTATTTTTATTTATGTTACTCATGGATATGTATTTTGAGTAGCTAGTAATCGGCATGTAATAATTTAGATATTTGCTATGGTTTGTGAATGGTTACTTTGATGATTTAAGTTAAGTTAATCATTTATAATTGACGAAGTACTTTGCTATCTAAAAATGGACTAGAGTTAGGTTCTATTATAATCCGCAGTTTATGATTTAATTCCGCAAGTATCTTATCACGTGTGAACTGTTTTCATGGACTTAGTCCATGCACACATAGGGTTGGCCAGTTAAGGGTCGGACTTTAGAAGTTCGGACTTAACTCGCGTCATTACGACCCGCTCTTTATCTCACTCTTTCTATTTAAAAAAAAATTAGATTCTGATTTTCGGAAAGCAAGTGAGAAAGGGCGGGGCGTTACAAAATGCTCAATTGATACCCAATGGGTTAAGATGAATTGATGTTTAGGGTAAATGGGTAAGGAATTGATTTAATCGGGTCATGTACCCAATTAAGATATAAAAGCATGAAATCCACCTCATCAAGTGAGGTGGCAAGTGTAGGAGGTGACATGGAAATGCCATAGCCAAGTGGGACCCAAGTCCACCTCATCAAGTGAGGTGGTGTGTGGTCTAAGGTAACTTGTGGGGGCCGGCCACCATGGTTGACCAAGTCAACCATGGGTGAGTTCAAGAGAATTAAGTGAAGTGAGTGGAGTTAAAGAATTAATTAATTAAGAATGAATTCAAGTGCTTGAGTTAGGGGAGTGAGTTTCATTTAAATAAAGTGAGTTGAATGGGTGGTGGTTCACATGGAAGTTGAAAAGACTAGGTGAGTCAAAGGGGAGGTGGAGGGTTTCCATGACATAAAAATCATTGGAAATGGAGTGTTGGCCAAGTGTAAGCCATGTGCCCTCTTGGTTAGCCAAGGGACACATGGGAAAGACCCCATCTTGATGAGGGTGGTTGGGGAGATTAGGGTTAGCAACAAAAGGCTCACACCAAAATTCATCTCATTCACTCTCTCCCTCTCTCAAGCCCTCCTTGGCTGATCCTCTCTAGACAAAAGAAAAGAGTTAGGGTTTTTTCCATCTCAACTTCTCTCCCTCTCACCAAAACCCTAGGGCAAGATAGGAAGCACTCATCTCAACCCCTTTGGCAGAACCACTCTTTCGAAAAGAGAGAGAAAGTTTCCCATCTCAGTCTCTCCCACTCTTAACATACACACCTTGGCCGATCCTTCCATAGAGTTTTATCTCAAACCCTCTCCCTCTCAAGCAACACTTTTTGGCCGAAGATCAAGGAGGAAGAAGAAAAGACTAAGGAAGGAGAAGAATGGAGGAGCAAGACGGAATGAAAGAAAACGAAGGAGACGCAGAAAAGGTAAGGTTTATGTTTCATGTTACTAAAAATGTAAGAAACCAAGGGAACCATGGTTTCGGCGACGGAATGGCCAAAACCATGGGGTTCCATTTCGGGTTGAAAAGTAGGCCAAATGGTTATAGGCCATGGATTTAAAATCCATCCAAGGAATATCAATGAGATGGACATAAAAGTGAAGTATGGTTCAAAATCCGAAATATGGTTTTTGGAGATGGAAAAATGGACAAAACCCTAATGGGTAAGATAGGTTATATAAATGAAGTTGTTAAGAACTATATGTATACATGATTTATGACAACATGCATTATTGAATATAAGGAAAGATCAAACGATTGAAACAAATATGGAAAAACATGGTTCGGCCCCTTGCATGGCCGAACCCTAAGTTTTATATATGGATCATATGAAGGCTCAAACGAGTTTGGATGAGGTTCAGCCATGATGTATGGCCAAACCCCATCAAATGATCTAAACATGTTATATGTGATTTTTAAGAGAACCCATCCTCATAATGATTTAAAATGGAAAAGGATAAACAAATGATGGACCATGGGTTCAGCCATGTTGTATGGCCGAACCCCATGGAGGAATGTTTATAGATCTAAATATGTTTTAAATAATTAATGTTGGACTATCAAGTTAAGAAATGAAAAGATGGAAATAAGGAACCATGGGTTCGACCATGTTGTATGGCCGAACTCCATGAATCATTTTTATGGACCATTTTGTGGATCTATGTATGTTTAAGAGATTGAATAATCAACTATGTTACTTGGATTGGTTAAAACAAACAAGGACTAAAAAGAAAAAAGAATGGAAGAACCATGGGTTCGGCCATGGATTGGTTAAAACAAACAAGGACTAAAAAGAAAAAAGAATGGAAGAACCATGGGTTCGGCCATGTTGTATGGCCGAACCCCATGGATGACCTTTGTGGATCTAGTGATGATTGGATTAATAAATCAAAGAAGGAATGATGTTTGACCCGCATTGGTTGAAATAACAAGGACTAAAAGAGGGTTAAAATCAAAGGAGTGAGGTTCGGCCATGTCGTATGGCCGAACCCCACTAATGAGTTTTTGTAGACATAAACATGTTTCAGCCCTAATGTATGGCCGAAACCCCTTGGGGGACTTAACCGGTTTAAGACCTATGATTGTAAATGGAAAAGAATATGGAATGATGTAGGGGTTGATGGAAATCAAATGGATCGTCGGTTTGATTTATTTACGTGTTAAATGTAATAAGATAACGGGATTTCACAAACGGGTGTACGATCGGCTTGACGCGATCGGCGATCTGTTTTTGGACAAAAACGTAAGGACACGATATTTGGACGTTGGTAGGATTCCTACCTTATTGATACATTGGATTTATGTATATGAATGGTTGTTTTAATTTCATGTTTTGATGATCTATTTTGGTATCAAAGTGCTATGTTTTAATAATGGGATTTCAATGCTATTATGTCTATTATGAAATGGCATGTGTGCACTTACGTCTCATGCATGGCATGGGAGGGATCACATGAGGAGAGTCCACGCTCCATTCGGATATCCGATAAACAAACATGGGGAGGGATCCGCACTGATTTCGGATATGATGTTTGAAATGAAGAGAGGAGTCTACGCTCTATTCGGTGGGACCAATAAGGCATACGGGGGGAGTCATGACAATACCTTGATGTGGCTTGTACATCAAGAGGATTAAAATGTGATTGTGATATGGCTGATGGGTGGGAATCATGGCATATGACACCCATGGCATGGCATTGACTTGTATGATTTGATATTATATATATCTATGTGATTTTTATACTAATCCATGTGTTTGACCCTACTCGGAGTACCTACTGGGCGCGTTTTTTAACGCCCTACTTCTACCTTAGATGATGACATAGAGAATGGATGGAGCGAAGGACGTGAACGGAGCCAAGCTTAGGAGCTTGGATGATTTAGATTTATTTTATTTAAGTTTTTATTTTGGACATGTAATTTGAGTAATTAGCATTTTGGTACTATAATAACTTAGACTATTTGTAACGCCCCGCCCTTTTTCACTCGCTGAAAATCAGAGTCCATTTTTTTTTTTGAATAAAAGAATGAGAGAGAGCGGGAACGTCACGACGAGAGCTAAGTCCGAGCTTCCAAAGCCCGACCTTTAACTGGCCAACCATTCGTGTGCGTGGACAAGTCCACTAAAACATTTTACACGCGATACTACGACTTGCGGAATACTCATTGTGGAAATAACATCTGATTACAACATTTACTTAGCAAGGAAGACAATCAATATAAATTAACTTAATCTAGATTAATCATCATTTGATCCATAGCAAATAGTCTAAGCTATTACATTCCTAAATACTAGCTACTCAATTTACATTGTCCATGAATAAACTTAAATAAAGTGAAACTAAATTATCTAAGATCCTAAGCTTGGTTCCGATTACGTCCTTCGTTCCGTCCATTTCCTGTGTCATCATCTAAGGCAGAAGTAGGGCGTTAGACAACGAGCCCAGTAAGTACTCCAAGTAGGGTCAAACACATGGGTTAGTATAAAAAATCCATATATAATACATCATGTCGTACTTGTAAAACATCGTATAAAAAACAGTGTATGATAATAGAGATCCAATCATACAGATAAAAACCATAAACAATGCATGATAATAGAGATCATAATCATGCCGATTCAATACCATGCCATGGGTGTCATATGCCATGAGTCCCACCCATCACCCATATCACAAATACAACGTATCCTCTTCATGGAAAATCCTCATCAAGGTATCCTCACGAATGCCTTACGGACGCCTCGACGGAGCATGGATCTCTGGTTACAAATCAATCATACATCCCTCTTGATAGATAATGCACATCAAGGTACCCTCACGAATGCCTTACGGATGCCCTGACGGAGCGTGGGTCTCCGGATACAAATCAATCATACATCCCTCTTGATGGATAATGCACATAAAAGTACCCTCACGAATGCCTTACGGACGCCCGGACGGAGTGTGGATCTCCGGTTACATTTGATCTCTCTCATGCCATGCATGAGATGCAAGTGCAAACATGCTATGTAATAACACATATCATAGCATTAAAATCCCATCATTAAGACTTATCATTTGATACCAAAATAATTCAAGTAAAACATTTACATGTACATAATCCATGGTTTTCAATAAGATAGGAATCCTACCAATGACCAAATAATGTGTCCTTGCATTTTCATCCTAAAACCACTCACCGACCGTACACCGCTTGTGAGATCCCGTTACCTTATTACATATCAACAAATCAAACCAATGCTCCATTTGATTTCCAACCATGTTTAAGTCCACAAACGTGCCTTAGTGGGGTTCGGCCATACAACATGGTAGAACCTCACTCACTTGATTTTGGGTCCCTCTTTTTAGTCCTTGATCTTTTAAATAAATGTGGGTTCAAGATCATGCCATCCTTTGATTCATTAATCCAAACAGACATAAGCTAATCATTTACCACTAATAAAACCCTAAGTCCACTAAACATTCTCCATGGGGTTCGACCATTCACCATGGCCGAACCCATGGTCTTTCATTTTAACCATATTTACCTCTTAGCCATTATTCTTTCCATAGCTACTCACTTTGCTTATTTATACATGAATTAGGTCCATAAATCAATCACTAACATAACATAGATCCATGACTAAATCCCTCCATTCCATAGCTTAATCATCCATTCATTTAAACATGCATGCATAGATCCATAATGTCCATAAAATGGTTCATGGGGTTCGGCCATACACCATGGCCGAACCCATGATGTCTCATTTCCATCTTTTCCTTTAAATCATTTACAATCCTTGGTCCATAAACAAAGTCCCTCCATGGGGGTTTAACCATACACTTAGGTCATCATTTTACAACCCAAAGTTCATCAACATCCCTCCATCATTTTCATGGCCTAAATACATGTAAATAATTTAATATTTCTCCATGGGGTTCGGCCATACATCATGGCCGAACCCATGGTCCTTGGTTCTTCCTTATTTCCTCATTTCAAGTTTATCATTTACCACATTTAAACCTTATTTAAAATCACTAACATATTTGCATGATTTTCATCCTTTACCACTCATTAACATTTACTAACACCCTTCCATCATTTTCATGGTCCAAAACATCAAGTCCATCAGTATCTCTCCATGGGGTTCGGCCATACAACATGGCCGAACCCATGGTCCATGGTTCTTCACCATTTACCACATTTGAGACCATTTAAAATGATTAACAATTCTCCATTATTTCCCTCCTTTAAAATCCTTTAAAATCATTGACATACATCCATTTTAAAACCTTTTAAAATCCTTAACACCTTTCCATGGGGTTCGGCCATACAACATGGCCGAACCCTATGGTTCATCACTTCCTCTTAAAAATCATATAACCAAGATTTGATCCTTTGATGGTTCTCATACATAAACTTAGGGTTTGGCCATGCAAGGGCCAAACCATGATTCTTGATCATTCACCATTTCTCAGATGGGACATGCATAAGGTCCTTAGCCATAACAAGATTAGGGTTCGGCCATGCAATGGCCGAACCATGTTCCTTGACCATCTTTTCTTACTTATAACATCTTATCAAGTATTTACCGATTCTGCGACTCCTCCAGTTTATTTCACTCTTTCTTGCTCTTCTGATCTTCACCCTCCTTAGCCTCTTCTTCCTCCTTGATCTTTGGCCGAGAGTAAGCTTGAGAGGTCTTGAGATGAAAACCCAAAGAGAGGGTTCAGCCAATGAGTATAGGCTTTGTAACACCCCGAGATCTTAAACCAGGAAATAAGAATAGCTCACCCTGAGCTATTTATGTAATCTGTTTGAAACCCTACTTTGCTCAATTTTCGGGACGAAAATGTTCAAAAGAGGGTAGTATTGTTACACCCCGGATTTTCAAGTTATGAATATATATGAAAATTGTCCATTTAATTTGTGAATTAATGGAGATAGACCTTAGATGGGTAAGGTGTTGGTCAATTGCCCAATAAAGACCCAACGGATTATGGATAAAGTGCAATTGAAATAAATGGGTAAGATTTATTTAATTGGGTCAAGATTGCTAATTGGGTCAAATGCCCAATTGGGACCCAATGGGTCATGGTTGACTTGGTTGACCACCAAGTGAGTTCAAGCTTAATTAAATTGGGGCTGAATTAAATTGGAAATGGACTCAAGGAAATGAGTTGATCTTAAGTGAGTTAACTAGAGTTGAATTAAAGATATGAGTTGAGTTAAAAAGATGAGTTGAATGGGAAGTTAATGGGACTTTCATCTTAGGTGAGTTAGGTGATAAGATGGAGAGTTACATCTCATAAGACCAAACTCAAAATGGACACACGTTGGAAAGGGTGGGAGTTTCATCTCATGGGATGAAACTCCAAAAGGAACATTAATGAGAAGGTGAAAGGGTTTTGTTGTTACACAAAGGTTATCCATGCATACACGTTGGAGAGATGGGAGTTTCATCTCATGGGATGAAACTCCAAAGGGATCATTATGAGGAAGTTGAATGGTTTTGTTGCTACACAACCCATATCCAAAGGCATACATGTTGGAAGATGGAGGGGTGTTCCATCTCAAGTGGTGTCTTGGCCAAGCCAAGGGACACTTGGGAAGACACCATCATTATGAGAAAGTTGGAGGTTTTTGTTGTTACACAAAGAATACTCAAAGGATACACGTTGGAGACATGGAGGGTTTCCATCTCATGATGGAAACCCAAGGGTCCTAAGATTCGGAGTTCCATCTCATGGGATGAAACCCCCAAAGTAAGTATCAATGGGGAGGTGAAGAGTCATTGGAGTTACAAAAGGGGTACCAAGAGGCCTAAGATCAAGGGCATGCATGGACTATGATTGGGCAAAATGGGAGGTGGTGGAGTCAAACATAAGCAACCCAAAATGAGATGGAAAGATCTAGGGTTTCCATCCCATTTCCCATCTCTTTCCCATCTCACTCTCTCCCTCTCTCCCAGCCGACCCTCTCATCCAAGGAAAACACCAAGAAGAAAGAAGAGAAAAAGACTTAGAAAAAAAGAGGAGACTCCAAGCTTGGCCGACCCTCTCAAACCTACTACATCTTGGCCGAACCAGCCCTTGGAGATTTCATTGGATCAAAATCATATCTTGGTCGAAGATCAAAGAGAAAGAAGGAAGGAGAAAGGCTAAGGATCAAGAGGAGAAAGAGGAAACCGGAAGAGCCACGGGATTGGTAAGTATCTTCAAACAAGATTTTATACTTTTTTTTAAGGATTAAAAGGAGACCATGGAGTCCATTTTCTTGGATTAAATGGTGGCCAAAATGTTATGGGCCATAGATCTAAAATCCATCCAAGGAGGGGATGAGAAATGGACAAACCCTAAGGGGTAAGGTAAATTAAGAAAAATAAATGCTAAGGACACTATGTATATAATTAGGTTACATATGCATCCATGGCATGATGGGTCAAGGATCATGGTTCGGCCATTGCATGGCCGAACCCTAAACATTATGGATTCATGGAGAGGACCTCATGCATGTCAAAATATGGTGGATGATCAAGATAGATGGTTTGGCCTTTGCATGGCCAAACCCTAGGGTTTCTTGTATGAAAACTATCAAATAATAAGTCATGGAAAATATGATTTTTGGAAGATGTAATATACCATAGGGTTCGGCCATGGTATATGGCCGAACCCCATGGAATGATATTAAGTTTTCCTCCATGGGTTTAAAGGATGGAAACCATGGAGTAATGGTTAATGATTTTAGGGTTTTGAATGGTTAAATATTTGTAAATTTTAAAGGAGTTTTAATGAGGAAAGTCATGGAGGATGTTGATGATTTTTATGCCCTCAAAGGCTGTAAATGAGGATGACCCATGAACCATGGGTTTGGCTATGGTGTATGGCTGAACCCTATGGTGGTGTATTAGTGACTTTAATGGGTGTAAAAGATGGAAAGTGATGAGGGAATGTTGGTGGCTTCAATGGACTCAAAATGTACTTAATGATGATAAAAAATGATGATCTAAATGTATGATGGAATCCCCTCATGGAGGGACCTTGTTGTGGACCTAAAATGTGATGAAGGATCCAAGGAAAATAAGGAAAATAACATCATGTGTTCGGCCATGGTGTATGACCGAACCCTATAACCCATTGTAGGAGACATTTTGTAACACCCCAATTTCTCAATGAAGTGGAAAATTACCAAAATGCCCCTGAGTAGTTAAATTAATTATTTTGTGATGTTAAGTAAGGAAATAGTGGGGCCCATTGCTCAAATTAAAATCATATGAGCACATTATGAATTTTAAGTTTGATTGGTTGGGTAATTTGCATCATTTGGGTCAAAAATGGCTAAATGGGTCAAAGGGCCCAAATGAGACCCATCGGGTCAAAATGGATGATTTGACCGTTTTGTGAGTTTAAATTAAATGGGGTTAAGTCTATTTGATTAGAAATCAAGTGGAGAAGAAATGGGTAGGTTTGATCCATATGTGAAAACCATTTACAAATGACCAAAATACCATAATTGGGTCATGGAGTCAAAACGGGTCAAGGAGCTAAAAGTGGACCCAACGGGTCGAGTTGACTATTGTTGACCATGGGGACCCTCAAGGGAGATAAAACACGAGTAAAATCAGTGAGTGGGACTAAAGTGAGTTGGAATTAAATCAAGTTATGAGTCAACTCATGTGCATTAAATGAAATGCATTAAATGTGATGAGTTGGGTTGGAATAAAAATATCTTGAGTTGGGTGAGTCAAAATGGAAATCCATGAGACTGTAAATCAGTGAGTCAAATGGAAATTTGAAGAGGTTGTCCCAGCTTTAACCACCCAAACAAGTCCCACACATTGGGGACTTGTTTGGGGTGATTTCCATGATGTATTAAATGGGAATACATGGGATTGAGATGAGATGAGTGGTAAAGTGAATGGTTGCAATGGTTGGTATCAAGGGGTGCCTTGGATGGCACCCAGTATCTCCTCGTTTTTGACAAGAAATTATGAGGATTAAGGAGTGAGGTTTGGCTGATTTAACAAAAGGATGAGACCACTCATTTGGCCGAATGACATTGCCAAAATTCTTGGAAATCCTCATCTTTCTCCCTCTCTCCAATCGGTGTTCTTGGCTGGAACAGCAGAGGCTTTTGGTACCAAATATTCAAGCTTAAACCAGCAAGGAATTGAGGAAGAAAGGAAGAAATAAAAGATAGGAAACAAGGATCAAAAGTCAAGAAGAAAGGCTTGGGAAAATTGGTAAGTATTTCATTGAGTTTTGTTGAAAAACATGGAACAAATAGGGTGTGGATTGGGCCATGATCATGGCCGATTACACCAATGATTAACCTTGATTAATGGAGGTTTAGAAATGATTAAGATGACCATTGGGTTCGGCCACCATAGAGGGCCGAACCCCATGTAAAGAGATGGCTTGGTTTTCATGTTTTGAAACATGAAAACCATGGATTTTGTGGACTGTTTTGGGTTTTGAATTAAGATTTAATACATGTTTTAATGGTTAAAAACCATGGATCTGAATGACATAGGGACTGAAATTTATATGGTCTAAAATCAGTGGATTAAAAGATGGAAATGGACCATTGGGTTCGGCCACTTAGCATGGCCGAACCCCATGGAAACAAGCGGTTAGTTTTGATGGTTTTTAGAAGTTAAAACCATATAAGTTAGGACTGATGTTAGATGGTTGTAATAGATTTAAAATGCATGTTTAAAGAGAGTTAAAAACATGGGTTTGGATATCAGAAAAGGCTGAAGTTATGTGGTCTAAATCAGTAAATTAAAATTGGAAAAGATGGACCATGGGGATCGGCCATCTTGGATGGCCGAATCCCATGATATGATGTTGGTTTTTGGATGGTTTCTTTTAAAGTTAAAACCTGATGTTAATACGCTGTTAATTACATGATGATTGAGGTTTAAAAACAGCAAACATAACCATTGAGTTCGGCCACCATAGAGGGTTGAACCCCATGTAAAAGGATGTTGGTTTTCATGTTGTGAAACATGGAAACCATGGACTTTATGGACTGTTTTGAATGAATTTAATTAGATGGTTTTTAAGAGGTTTAAAGGCAGCAATATAATACTGATATTGCATGTTTAAATAACGCCTAAAGCATGGTTAAAAGACCAAGATATGGACATTGGGTTCGGCCACCTTGGATGGCCGAACCCCATGTAAGTAATTGATGTGTTTTGGTGAAGTTAAATTACTGTTTTGGTGGCTGGTTATGTGGCTGAACCATGTGTAGCTCATGGTTGGGTTAACATGATTAAATCATGTATAATCATGAGAAGTTGAGGGATCAACCAATTCAAGTGAACCCCATGGGTTGCCTTAAGGCTTTTATTTGATTTAAATGGGGTAGTGTTGGTGGATGAAAATGAGGATTGGAACCAAGTGATTTGAATGGTTGTGAAGGGATTAAGAAGTACAAATTGGATTGGTAGGGTTCGGCCAAGTAGTATGGCCGAACCCCACTAAGGTAGTTTATTTTGAAGAACTTTAATTATGAAGAAGATTAGACATTGGTTAGATCAATGGTAAATTTGTGAATTCAAGCCAAATGAAGAGATTGATCAAAGGACTTATAAGATGTTTTAGGTCTCATATATGAATGAACATGTAAATAAGAGTATGATTTACTTATTGTTACATAATAAGGTACCGGAAGTTGAACGACTGCGAGCGGTGACAGGATAAAGCCTAAGAAAGAACAGACACTGAAGTGATTCTTCAGTAGGTTTCCTACCTACTTGTAACCATGGTTTTTACCCAGTTTTTCTTATGATACTCTTGTTTTAATATATGTGTTTCAAATGATATATTATGCATTAACAAATGGCATACAGGCATTGGCATCTCATGCATAGGCATGGGTTAATGAATGAAGTTCTACAGTGATGGCTATGAATGTATATGATGGGGGTTGCTCATTGCATGTACATATTTTATAGAAGAGATGAAAGTGTGTTGTAATTTACCTTGTCGGTGCAAGGCACGTCAAGTGATGGCTACGATTGTACATGATGGGGGTTGCTCATTGCATGTACATATTTTATAGAAGAGATGAAAGTGTGTTATAATTTACCTTGTCGGTGCAAGGCACGTCAAGTGATGGCTACGATTGTACATGATGGGGGTTGCTCATTCCATGTACATATTTTATAGAAGAGATGAAAGTGTGTTGTAATTTACCTTGTCGTGCAAGGCACGTCAAGTGATGGCTATGAAAGTACATGATGGGGGATGCTCATTGCATGTGCATATTTCATAGCATTGTTTTACCTGTTTTTATTGATCATGTATTATGATATGTATATGCATGTTTTATATGCTAACATGTGGTAGCCCTGATTCGGAACCTACTGGGCGCGTTGATCTAACGCCCTAATTCTATCCTCAGAGGAGATTGCAGGTACAAGCAAAGGGAAAGGAAAGGTCGTTGACCGGGAGGGGAGCCAAGCCTAAGTGCTTGAATGAAGGACTGAACTACTTTATATTACTGTCTTTTGAATACTTTTGTGGGACATGTAATAATTCACTACTTGCAATGGTTTGATTAGGTTGATAACATTTGGATGGTTGATCTATGATAAATAATGTTTAAAACTGTTACTTGCTATCTCGTCTTTTTATTCCGCATGTTGATGTTAGTTCCATGTGTGATTCACTATCATGGTCTATTCCATGTACACATGGGTGGCCAGTTAAGGTTCAGACTTGGGTAGTCTGAACTTAACTCGCATCGTGACGCCGCCCGCTCTCTTTCGATGTTTTATTATTACTTTTAAAAAAAAAACATTAGACTCTGAATTTCTCGAAAAGGGCGGGGTGTTACACATTTAGGGGCTAAGTTAGGGTCTATGCATGACTAAAATGAATGGGTATTAAGTTAAGAAAGTGTATGGTGTATACTGATTTTTAAGTCATGATTAATGAGGCATTGAGGGATTCAAGTTTATGGATCAGTTAGGGATATGGAGATGCCTAAATGAAGGGTGATTAACCATGGAAAGGAGGAGTGGCAAAAACGTAAATAATGGCAAAAAAATGAAGAACCATGGGTTCGGCCACGGTGTATGGCCGAACCCCATGGGGGATGGTTGTGGACTTAGGGACTTTTAATGATGACCTTAGGTGTTAGATAAATGAACCAAAGTGTAGCTGGTTTAGACTCATATGACAAAAATAATCTAAGGATTAAAAAGGGACCCAAAATCATAATTAGTGAGGTTCGGCCATGGTGTATGGCCGAACCCCACTAAGACATGTATGGTGGACTTAGACATGGTTGAATCATGGGTTAATTTGTTAATGAGTAATAAGGTAGCGGGACATCGCAAGCGTTGCGCGATTGGTGACCGAATTCTTGGACAGAAACGCGAAGGAACACTAGTTGGTATTTGGTAGGATTCCTGCCTCATTGTAAGCCATGGATTATGTATTTATGGATGTTTTACGTGATCTATTTTGGTAATCAAATTATATGTTTTAATGATGAGATTTTAATGCCATGGTTTGTAATATCATATAGCATGTTAACACTTGCATCTCATGCATGGCATGGGAGGGATGAAATGAAACGGGAGTCCATGCTCCCTTAGGGTGACCGATAAACAAACATGGGGATATCTTGATGTGCTTTATCCATCAAGAGGGATACTATGAGATTATGATATCTTGATGAGGCTATTCAAACAAGAAGGTTACTATGTGTTCATGATATCTTGATGAGGCCTTTCCATCAAGAGGGTTACTATGTGTTTATGATATCTTGATGAGGCTATTCAAACAAGAAGGTTACTATGTGTTATGATATCTTGATGAGGCTTTTCCATCAAGAGGGATACTTTGTGATGGTGATATGCATGATGGGTGGGACTCATGGCATATGACACCCATTGCATGGCATTGCATTTACTTGCATGGTTTTGATATTAAACTATATCTATGTGTTTTGTTTATATAAATCCATGTGTTGACCCTACTCGGAGTACCTACTGGGCGCGTTGTCTAACGCCCTACTTCCACTTTAGATGATGATGTAGGAAATGGAGGAAATGAAGGACGTGATGGGAGCCAAGCGTAGGAGCTTGGAGGAGCAAGCTAGTCAATTTACTTAAGTTTTATTTTGGAAATGTAATTTGAGTAACTTAACTCGTTGGACTATATCTTGGACATTATAATTTTGAGGTATTTTAGTAAGTTAAGTGATGAAATTCCTTGCTATCTAAAATTGGTAGGATAGATTCTATTATAACTCCGCTTTAAGTTTATATTCTGTAAGCTTACTTTTACGTGTGAACCGTTCTCGTGGACTTAGTTCCACGCACACGTAGATTGGCCAGTTTAGGGCCGGGCTTTGGAAACTCGGGCTTAACTCGCGTCGTGACGCCCAATGCCATTTGTCACGCTTTATTTCAAAAAAAAAAAAATAGACTCTGATGTTCGGCTAAGCATCGTGAAAAATGGGCGTGCGTTACATAATTAGGTTGGGGGTGATTTGAGTTGGAAATGGAATCAAATAATTGAGTTGATTCAAGTGAATTAAATGAGTTGAATTAAAGAGGTGAGTTGAGTTAAATAAGTTGGATGGGAAGTTATGGGGATATTCATCTCAAGTGAGTGGAGTGTGAAGATGAAGGTGGTTTGTTGTTTCAAAAATCAAATAATGGTATACACGTTGGAATGGGAGTTTCATCTCATGGATGAAACCCCCAAATGGAGAATCAATGGGAGGTGAACGGTTACACAATCCAATCCAAGGGGCATACCGTTGGGCACATGGGAGTTTCACCCCATGGATGAAACCCCCAAATGGGCCATTAATGGAGAGGTGGCGGTTACACAAGCCAAGCTATGGCTATACCATTGGAGCCTTGGGAGTTTCATCTCATGGATGAAACCCCCAAGTGGAGTATTAAGGAGGGAAGTAAATGGAAATGGGAGTTACAAGGGGTGTCACCAAAGGACACCACCCTTGGCTGAATTTCATTAACTAAGAAAATAGTGGAGTTTCATTTCACTCTCTCCCTCTCTCTCCTTTGGCCGTTCCCACCTCTCAAGACAAGAACAATTGGTGTTGTCTCATCTCACTCTCTCCCTCTCTCTCAAGGCCGATTCTCCTCTCAAGACAAAAGGACTTAAAATAATTTTGATCTCAAGCTCCTCTCTCTCTCAATCCATACCTCTTGGCCGAAACACTCTAAGAGAGTTAGCAAGATCATTTTTGGCCAAAGATCAAGAAGGAAGGAAGGAGAGGATAAGGAAGGAAAGGAGCAAGAAGGAGTGAAAGAAACCGGAGGAGACGCGGAATCGGTAAGTGCTCGATAAATTGCAAAAATAAGAAAAAGGTGGTCAAGGACATGGTTCGGCCATTGCATGGCCGGATCCTAATGTTATTATGGATAAAGACTATGATGAACCATAGGGTTCGGCCATGTTGTATGGCCGAACCCCATGGAAAGACATTGGTTATTTTAATGGAAGTTTGGAGGATGAAAATCATAGAGTTATGTTTATAATTTTAAAAGGTTTTAAAGGGTGTAAATGGACTTATGTATGAGAACCATGGACCATGGGTTCGGCTATGAGGTATGGCCGAACCCCATCAAAGACTTTGATCATGGTTATTTGATTTATGGGAGAAAACGATGAATGATAGGGTTCGGCCATGTTGTATGGCCGAACCCCATGGGAAAGGTCATTTATGATTTTTAAAAAGGGTTTTAAATGGATGTATGGTCGATGGTTCTAGATACAAATAGATCATGAAAACCATGGAAGTTGGTTAATAATTTTATTGGGTTTCAAAGCATGAAAATTATGGATGTATGTATGAGAACCATTAAAGGATCAAACCATATAGGTTTGATATATTTTTAAGGAAAATAAGGAACCATAGGGTTCGGCCATGGTGTATGGCCGAACCCCATGTAAAGGAACTAAGGTTTGTAAATGGGTTAAAATGATGTAAAGGATGGAGAACCCCATGAAGAATATTTGTGCATGAAATGTTAGTCATAGACCTATGTTGATGGACATGGGTTCGGCCATGGTGTATGGCCGAACCCCATGAACTATTTGATGGATCATTTTAAATGGTTATTTGGAGTGTTATGCACGTTTGAATGAATGGAGGATTAAGCTAAGTAATTAGCCATGATATGGTAATGGAAAGGATGTAAATAAGTGAAAATAATGGACCACGGATTCAGCCATGGTGTATGGCCGAACCCCATGGGGATTGTTTTGTGGACTTTGTTGTTATCAAGGTTAAGTAATTGTTGTATAGGTGATTAAATTTATTAATCAAAGACGGCATGATCTTGGATTTAATTTAAAGATCAAAAGACTAAAAGAAAGGCACCAAATTAAGGAAGTGAGGTTCCGCCATGTTGTATGGCCGAACCCCACGAAGTTGTATCTTGTGGACTTAGGGTTTGTGAAATGATTTATTTGGATGTAAGTGGTTAAATCAAAAGAGGGACAAATTCAAGTGGGTGAGGCTCGGCCATGTTGTATGGCCGAACCCCACTAAGGTGCTTTTGGACGTAGATATGATAAGAAATCAATTGGAACATGGGTTTAATTAATTGTTGTGTAATAAGGTAACGGACCTCACAAACGGTCCACGATAGTAAGCGGTTGCCGGATTAAGAAGCAAGGACACTTTAGTGGTCTTTTGTAGGATTCTACCTCTTTAAAACCATGGTTATGTAATATGGTTTAACTTCTTATTTTGATGGTTTATGTTGTAAAAATTATATGTTTCAAATATGAAGTTTTGATGCTATGATTTGAATAATTGCATAGCATGTGGACATTTGCATCTCATGCATGGCACGGGAGGGATGATATGTAACCGGAGGCCACACTCCGACGGGGCATCCGTAAGACTACTGTGGGGATAACTTGATGTGTATTATCCCATCAAGAGGTAACTGGAGGCCACACTCCGACGGGGCATCCGTAAACCACTGTGGGGATACCTTGATGAGGAGCTTTCCATCAAGAGGTTACCATGTGATTGTGATGGGTGGGACTCATTGCATAAGACATATGGCATGGCATTGTTTTTACATGGTTTTATGATTATGTTATATATATGGTTTTTGTATTCACCATGTGTTAACCTTACTTGGAATTCCTACTGGGCGGGTTGTTCTAATGCCCTACTTTTACCCTAGTGAATGACACAGGAATTGATGATTGTGGACGGAGTCAAGCATAGGAGCTTGGATATGTTTAATGTTATTTTATTTAAATTACTCATGGACTTGTAATTTGAGTAGCCAGATTTCGGGCATGTAATAACTTAGATAATTTTGCTATGGTTTGAATGGTTTGTTTTGGATATTTAAGTTAAAGGTAATTATGGTTAAAGACTTGAACTACTTTGTTATCTAAAAAGGAATAGATTTAGGTTCTATTATAATCTGCAGTTATGTTTTAATTCCACAAGATAACATATTACGTGTGAACCGTATTCATGGACTTAGTCCATGCACACGTAGGGTTGGCCAGTTAAGGGTCGGACTTTAGAAGTTCAGACTTAGCTCGCGTCGTGACGTCCCGCTCTCTATCACTCTTCTATTTATTTTTTTAAAAAAAAATAGACTCTGATTTTCGGAAAGAGAGTGAAAAAAGGCAGGGCGTTACAGTTGGTTTCAGAGCGAAATGGGAAGGTTGAATCTTTCGAAGTAAGATTAAGACGGTTTCATGTCTCATTGACAGATAAGAATCCCAACTGACCGACTCTTCGGAGTCCGCTGCACTGGGGCTTGATTAATTTACTTCATTAGACTCAAACTGAACATTCAATCTGAGAACAACAATGAATGATAGCAAAGGAAGTACAGTAAAAATAATTGGATTTATCAAACATAGCAAAATAGGATATATTTCCACGATATCCCCAAATTGAGAAAACGAATATTAGATATTTAGGAAATTTCCCCAAAAACAAAGAAAAACCAAGAGTGCTTATTTGGAAATTTCCCCAAAATTGTGAAAATACAAACTGTACGAGGAAACTAAGTCAATGATGTTTTCAATGACTTAGGAAAAATGCCTCCAAAGAGAAAGACCCGACAAAACCAGAAAGAGAAGGAAAAAGAGGTACAAACCTCTCAACATGAAAAGGAGGTAAAAAATCTCAACATGAAGAGGAGGAACGGCAATCTCGACATTAAGAGGAAGAACAACAATCTCAACATGATGAACAACCATCCTACCAAGAGAAGGAGGAACAAAGTAGTGTGAATATACCGGTGGTGCCTCATAAGCTTGGTTCAAGCAGTAGTTACTTCTGTTCTTCAACAACATCTGAACGGAAATGGAAACAGTAGTAACGCCAATGACCGGAGCATGGTCCGGGATTTCCAACAACAGGGTCCTCCTTACTTCACAGAGAAAGAAGGGGTTGTCCGAGAGGAAAACTGGTTGAAGAAGCTCACTGAGATCTTTACCCTACTCAAGATTTCGAGTCATGATGACAAGATTTTGCTGGCTACATCACAACTGATCGATGATGTCGGGAAATGGTAGGAGGTGGTAGAGAAGCAGCAAACACTCCTTCCGGAAGGAGAGAGGACTGCAATGACTTGGGATCAGTTCTCAGCTACCTTCTTGGACCATTATTTCCCTGAGGAAGAGAAGGAGCGCCATACTCAAGCTTTCCTATCTTTGGTACAAGGTACCATGACGGTGGCAGAGTACCACTAGGATTTTCTTAGTTTGTCTTGCTATACATTCTATATGGTGGATACAGAGTATCGAAGGGCACGCAAGTTTGAGCGGGGCCTTCGGCCAAGCATTAGGGCCAAGGTAACCATATTCAAGGCAGCTACATTGGCAGAGGTGGTCAGCAGGGCACTATAGCAGAGCAAGAGATGGTTGAGTTAGTGCATTTTGACAACCACCAAGCTCAGAGTGGGAGGAATACATTTTAGCCCAACAAGAAATTCCGACTGAACTTTAGCAGACCCTCAGCATCCACTGGGTCAACAGGGGGGCTTTCGTCCCAACCAGCCCTCCCCATCTGCATCAGTCACTCAGGCTCCCAGAGGGGTGAACAACTGCTTTCATTGTGATCAGTCGGGCCATTTTAAGAGGGAATACCCATAACTCAACAAACCCTCTTGCTCCAGAGGTTCGTTTCACGCACCAGCTAGGCCAGCTAATTCACGAGGAGGCAGGACATATAATCAGGCCGGATGGGCGCCTAACCCTACTGGATCTGGACGGTCGTTTACTCTAGCTCCTCCAGAAGCAGTGGATCACTATGTGATTCAAGGTATGGCTGTAGTCAGTAGATCCTACGCCTTTGCATTGTTTGATTCTGGAGCATCCCACTCCTTTATATTTACTGCATTCATAACTGCTACTGGAACATTAGTACAAAAATTGTCCACATCACTCACCATTGTATCCCCCGTCGGAGACACGTCATGGGGCTTTTGTGCACAGCAGTGAATACTGAACTCGTTGGACTCAGATTTGAGTTCAACTATTTGGTACTCGATATGACTGAGTACGATATTATATTCGGCATGGACTGGTTGGCTAGCTTTCAGGCCAACATTGATTGCTATCGCCGCAGGGTGACATTTTCGTCACCCGAGGGAAAGCAATATGTGGTGCGTACTGACAAACAAAGCAGACTGCATGAAGGGTTAAACCACCTGGTATTGAACAGTATCAAAATCAATAAGGCACCGGTGGCTGAACTTCAGGCAATAGTAAAGGACTATGCGGATGTATTCCCAAAAGAACTCCCTAGCTTGCCTCCCATGAGGGAGATTAATTTTGAAATCAAGTTGTATCCTGGCACTTCACCTATGTCATTACCACATTACCAGATGGCACCAGTAGAGATGTCCGAGTTAAAGAAGCAGATTGATGAACTGCTCAGACTGGGGTGCATTCGGAACAGTACATCGTCTTGGGGAGCTCCGTTGTTATTTGTGAAGAAGACAACTTTTAGAACACGGTATGGGTTATATGAGTTTGTGGTCATGCCGTTTGGATTCACCAATGCACCGGCTGTGTTCATGGATCTAATGAACAGGATTTTCCGTCCTTACTTGGACCAATTTGTCATTGTATTTATTGATGACATTTTGATTTATTCCAAAACTCATGAAGAACATGATGAGCACTTGAGGATAGTACTGGACACTTTGAGGAAGAACAAGTTATATGCTAAAGCCAGCAAGTGTGAATTCTGGCTACCCAAGGTTAACTTCTTGGGGCATGTTATATCAGCAGAAGGTATAGCCGTGGACCCGGATAAAGTGGCGGTAGTGAGAGAATGGAAAGCACTGAGGAATGTAACCGAGATCTGTAGCTTCTTGGGATTGACGGGTTACTACAGAAAGTTTATCATGGACTTCTCCAAGATTGCATCTCCACTTACCTGACTCACTTAGAAAGGAGTCAAATTTGAGTGGTCAGATGTGTACAACCGAAGATTTGAGGATTTGAAAGATAGACTTACAACGGCCCCTATTTTGATTTTGCCAGAAAGAGGCAAGGGTTATGAGGTACAATGCGATGCTTCAGGAGAGGGACTTGGGTGTGTCCTCAGTCAAACTCATCGTGTGGTGGCTTATGGTTCAAGACAATTGAAAATCCATGAACGCCTCTATCCCACGTACAATCTTGAACTAGCCGCAGTGGTCTTCGCTCTCAAAAGCTGGAGACACTATCTATATGGCTAGAAATTTGAAGTGTTTTCAGATCATAAGAGCTTGAAATACTTGTTTGATCAGAAAGAGCTCAACCTGAGGCAGCGCAGATGGATGGAATGCTGCAGGATTATGAGTTCGCGCTTCGATATCACCCTGGCAAGGCGAACAAGGTGGCAGATGCTCTCAGCCGTATATCTCATGCATCAGTGGCATGTTTGATCAGGACAGAATGGGAGATGTTGAATACCATACGAGAGTTCAATCTGTATATCAATAACCACAGGAGTATGTACAATTTGACCATACGGTCCAACATGATCTCCAAGATTGAACAGGAGCAGCGAGCAGATCCGGAAATGGAGGAGATATGGGTCAAGATGTCTATTGGCGTGGTCATACCGGAATGGGAATTACGTCCAGGACAAGGTTTTGTATTCCTAGGTAGGATATATGTGCCTAAGAGCTGCAGAAGAGAGTTACTGATTGAGGCACACCAAACCAAACTCTCCATTCATCCGGGCAGCACCAAGATGTATCACGACCTGAAGAGACATTACTGGTGGCATGGACTCAAGAGGGATGTGTCAGGATTTGTGGCTCATTGCTTAACTTGTCAGCAGGTTAAGATGAAACATCAGAAGCCACCAGGGTTACTTAAACCCTTACCAGTGCCGGAATGGAAATGGGAGCACATCTCCATGGATTTTGTGACGGGGTTGCCAAGGTCTTCAAAGGGCAATGATGCAATATGGGTCGTGGTAGACCGACTGACCAAGTCTGCACATTTTCTTCCCATTAAGATGACAGACTCATCTGAGACTTTGGGTCGGCGGTATATCAAGGATATCATCCGATTACATGGTATTCCCCAGACTATAGTGCCCGACAGAGATGGCCGATTCACCGGCAAAGTATGGCAGAGTATGCAGTCGGCCATGGGAAGAAATCTACTGACTAGTACAACATTCCATCCACAGACTGATGGGCAGTTTGAGAGGACAATACAAACATTGGAGGATATGCTGAGAGCATGCATGCTAGATTTCAAGGGTGGATGGGAGGATCACTTGCCGTTGGTAGAATTCTCATACAACAACAGTTACCAGGCAAGCCTCCAGATGGCTCCATTCGAGGCTTTATATGGTAGACCTTGTAGGTCACCAGTGTGCTGGAAAGAGGCCGGTGAGCCTGCACTGATTGGATCAGAGTTAGTTGCAGAGACTACAGCGCAGATACAGTTGCTACAGCAGCACCTATTGGCTACACAAAGTCGTCAGAAGAGCTACGCTGACAAGAGGAGGAGGTTCCTTGAATTTGAGGTGGGGGACATGGTGTTTTTTAAAAGTCTCACCACGAAAGGGACACATACGATTTGGAAAGAAGGGGAAACTGTCGCCTAGATATGTGGGACCGTTTTCAATTATAAGGAGGATGGGGGAGGTGGCTTATCAATTGGCACTTCCTCCACAGTTGGCATCTTTGCACGATGTGTTTCATATATCCATGTTGAGGAAGTACAATCCTGATGCCTCACATGTGCTGAACATACAAGACATAAAGATGCAAAACAACATGACATACGTCGAGAAGCCTGTCAGAGTGGTGGAGACAGAGCAAAGGGTGTTACAAAACTGAGCGATTCAGTTCGTCAATGTGGTATGGGATCGACATGGAAATGAAGAAGCCACTTGGGAACTAGAATCGAAATGAGAAGAACTCACCGTGAGTTATTTATGTAAATTGTTTGAAACCCTACTTCGCTCGATTTTCGGGATGAAAATTTTAAAAAGAGGGTTGTATTGTAACACCCTGGATGTTTCAAGTTATCAATATATAGGAAAATTGCCCATTTAATTTGTGAATTAATTGATATGGACCCTAGATGGGTAATGTAACACCCCGGATTTTCAAGTTATTAATATATATGAAAATTACCCATTTAATTTGTGAATTATTAGAAATGACCTTATATGGGTAAAAGTGGTGGGTCATTGCCCAATTAAGACCCAACGGTTTTGGTAAATGATTTCAATAGAATTAAATGGGGCGGAATTAAATATAGATTACGTGGCCGTGTGTGTGGGATTTGCACATCCATGAGGATGCGCATAAGATCATTTAAAAAGTGGTCTTTTCCCTTGGTTGAGAGTGATATTAGGGAATTGCTAAATATAGAAGATGTCTTAGCCGTGTGTGGGATTTTCATATCTATGTGATGCGCTCAATGTTGTCCTTTCCCTTGGATAAAAACGGCATTAGGTCACTACTAAATGGAAGGGTCGGCAACTTCTAATTAAGACACAAGGAAGGGGCCACGACACACACAAAATCTTGAAGGGTCTTGGTAACTTCTATGTATATTACATTGGCTGAAAAGAAAGAATGGCAATTGCTATCTCAGCAAGACAAAGGGGCGCATGGCACCTTCTAAGTTAGGACCGAGTGAAATTTTATAAAGTAGAGACACAAGGGGCGCTCGGCTTACACACACTAAGGCCGAACTCTCCCTCTCTCTCAAGTCACAATCTTGGCTGTGTGAAAGACCAAGAAGAAGGAGGAAAAGACTAAAAGAGGAGAAGATTAGAAGAGCAAGAACAAGCGAAGGAAAACCGGAGGAGTTATGGAACCGGTAAGTATTTTATAAATTTTATTTAAAGAAAGGAACCATAGGGTTCGGCCATGGTGGATGGCCGAACCCCATGGAAGAAGAATGGGGGTTGATTTGAGTATTTTTTTTTATGGAAAGGATGAACCATAGGGTTCGGCCATGCATGGAAAGACATGGTTTAATTTATGGATTTTTAATGATGAAAACTATGGGTGTTGGTTAATAAATTTATATGGGTTTAAATAGTTCAAGAGAAGTTGTTGAACCATAGGGTTCAGCTATGATGAAGGGCCGAACCCCATGGAGAAGCATTGGTTATGTTTTATGGATGACAAAGTTGTAAATATAGGCCAAATTGAAAGATCATGGGTTCGGCCATGGTATGGCCGAACCCCATGAGGTCTTTTATGGATTTAAATTATTAAGGAATTTATATTGGATGAATGATTTTTAAAGAGAGGATTATGAACCACAGGGTTCGGCCATGGTGTATGGCCGAACCCCATGGAAAATGGTTATTAATTTAGAAAGTATCTAATGATGGATAGTTTTTGGAAGGAACCTTGATTTGTGGATTCAAGTATGGAAATTAATATAATTGGAAAGTTATACATCATAGGGTTCGGCTATGGTGTTTGGCCGAACCCATGAATCAAGTCTATCATTCAATTATGGATTTATTATTGTAAATAAATTAAGAGGGAGGATGGAACCATGATATAATGGGTTTGGCCATGGTGTATGGCCGAACCCCATGAACCAATTTTTATGGGTCATGTATGGACCTAATATGATTAAAGGAAGGGAGGATTAAGCTAAGTAATTAGCTATGATAAAAAGAGGAATGGCAAGGATGTAATTAAGTGAAATCAATGGACCATGGGTTCGGCCATGGTGTATGGCCGAACCCCATGAGGAATGTTTGCTAAACTTAAGGTTTGATGTATGTTAGATGATTAATCGATTTATGATTAGATTAATGGAATGATAGCCATGGATGGCAATATTGTAAATAAGTAAAATTAATGGACCATGGGTTCGGCCATGGTGTGTGGCCGAACCCCTTGGGGAAGGTTGGTGGACTTAGATGTTTATGGACCTATGTTTTGAACCTAAACATGAGTGAATAAATAAAGGAGACTAACCATGGAAGGAATAATGGCATAAATGTAAATATGGTAAAAAATGCAAGACCATGGGTTCGGCCATGTTGTATGGCCGAACCCCACAAGGTTATGGTTTAGGGACTAAGGTGCTTTTGGACTTAGATATGATAAGAAATCAATTGGAACATGGGTTTAATTAATTGTTGTGTAATAAGGTAACGGGTCCTCAAAAGGTGTGTACGATCGTGAGCGGTTACCGGACGGAAGCGCAAGGACACGTTAGTGGTCTTTGGTAGGATTCCACCTCTTTGAACTATGGGTTTAATGTACAAAGTTTTTATCTTGATTTGATGAATTTACGTTGCAAATGATATGTTTCAAATTATGATTTTAAATACTATGTTTATATGATAAAATAGCATGTGATTCATTAGCATCTCATGCATGACGTGGGGTGAAGGATAAGTAACCGGAGGGGCCACACTCTGTCGAGGTGTCCGAAAGACCTATGTGGGGGTACTTATGTGTACTTGTGATGGGTGTATGGCCAAACCCCATGGGGATTGTTTTGTGGACTTTGTTGTTATCAAGGTTAAGTAATTGTTTTATAGGTGATTAAATTTATGAATCAAAGATGGCATGATCTTGGATTTAATTTAAAGATCAAAAGACTAAAAAAAAAGCACCAAATTAAGGAAGTGAGGTTCGGCCATGTTGTATGGCTGAACCCCACAAAGTTGTATCTTGTGGACTTAGCGTTTGTGAAATGATTTATTTGGATGTAAGTGGTTAAATCAAAAGAGGGACAAATTCAAGTAGGTGAGGTTCGGCCATGTTGTATGGCCGAACCCCACTAAGGTGCTTTTGGACTTAGATATGATAAGAAATCAATTGGAACATGGGTTTAATTAATTGTTGTGTAATAAGGTAACGGACCTCACAAACGGTGCACGATCGTGAGCGGTTGCCGGATTAAGAAGCAAGGACACTTTAGTGGTCTTTGGTAGGATTCTACCTCTTTAAAACCATGGTTATGTAATATGGTTTAACTTCTTATTTTGATGGTTTATGTTGTAAAAATTATATGTTTCAAATATAAAGTTTTGATGCTATGATTTGAATAATTGCATAGCATGTGGACATTTGCATCTCATGCATGGCATGGGAGGGATGATATGTAACCGGAGGCCACACTCCGACGGGGCATCCATAAGACTACTGTGGGGATAACTTGATGTGTATTATCCCATCAAGAGGTAACCGGAGGCCACACTCCGACGGGGCATCCGTAAGACCACTGTGGGGATACCTTGATGAGGAGCTTTCCATCAAGAGGTTACCATGTGATTGTGATGGGTGGGACTCATTGCATAAGATATATGGCATGGCATTATTTTTACATGGTTTTATGTTTATGTTATATATATGGTTTTTGTACTCACCATGTGTTAGCCTTACTTGGAATTCCTACTGGGCGCATTGTTCTAACGCCCTACTTCTACCCTAGTGAATGACACAGGAAATGAAGGAAATGATGATCGTGAATGGAGCCAAGCATAGGAGCTTGGATATGTTTAATGTTATTTTATTTAAATTACTCATGGACTTGTAATTTGAGTAGCTAGATTTCGGGCATGTAATAACTTAGATACTTTTGCTATGGTTTGAATGGTTTTGTTTTTTTGGATATTTAAGTTAAACGTAATTATGGTTAAAGACTTGAACTACTTTGTTATCTAAAAAGGAATAGATTTAGGTTCTATTATAATCCGTAGTTATGTTTTAATTCCACAAGATAACATATTACGTGTGAACCGTATTCATAGACTTAGTCTATGCACATGTAGGGTTGGCCAGTTAAGGGTTGGACTTTGGAAGTTTTGACTTAGCTTGCGTCTTGACGTCCCGCTCTCTATCACTCTTCTATTTATTTTTTAAAAAATAACCTCTGATTTTCGGAAAGCGAGTGAAAAAAGGCGAGGCATTACAAAGATGATGGAGAAATGTGGTCATCTTAATAGGTTTTTAAATATGGAAGATGATGTTTTAAAATGAGAGACCTAAGAGTATGATTAAGCCCAACACCCCTCCCCCCCCCCCCCCCCCCCCAACACACACACACATGGAGGGACTTGATTTATGGGACACCGAACCCCATGAACCATTTTAATGGGTTATTTATGAATCTGGGCATGTTTAAACGAATGATTATGCTAGGAGATGGAAGGATTTGATTATGGGTCTATGTTGATGGATCATTTGTGGATCCATGCATGAAATGTTTAGTTATGGATTTAATGTGGTAACTGATTTAAGAAAGAGGATGAAATTGACATCATGGGTTCGGCCATGTTGTATAGCTAAGTGAGTAGCTATGAAAGAATAATGGCTAAGATGTAAATGGGGTGGAAATGAAGTGTAACACCCCGCCCTTTTCACTCTAATAATCAGAGTTTATTTTTTTTTTTAAATAATAATAAACAAGTGATCGGGGCGGGACGTCACGACGCGAGTTAATTTCGGACATCTAAATTCTGACCCTTAACTGGCCAAGCCCATGTGCGTATGAACTAAGTCCATAAGAACCGATCCGCACATCGTACAAATAAGACTTGCGGAATAAACTTAATCTTAATCTAACTGCGGGTGATAATAGATCCTAAGACTACTTCAATTTACATCTTTAGATAGCAAAGTACATAATCATATTCTCCAAAATTACTAAAATAACCTTAGTCTAACATTCATTCCAAATCATCCAAAATAAAGCAAACCATAATAACTAGTTAACTACATTATTACATGCTGAGAACATCTAACTATCAAATTACATTGTCCATATAAAAAGTCCATAAATCAATCCATTAAAAGTCCATTCAAAGCCCAAGCTCCTATGCTTGGTTTCCTTCATGATCCTCGTTCTTTCCCTTTCCTGCGTCATCCACTAAGGATAGAGATAGGGCGTTAGATCAACGCGCCTGTAACGCCCCGCCCTCTCCAAGAAATCAGAATCTAATTTTTTTAAAATAATAATAAAATAACAACGGCGGAGAGCGGGCGGTGTCACGACACGAGATAAGTTCGGAATTCCTATGTCCGACCCTTAACTGGCCACACATGTGTACGTGGACTAAACCCACGATAACAAACCACACATGGAACTAAATAATGTCATGCGGAATAAACTAGACTAACTGCGGAATTAGATTGAACAGATAGCAAGTACAAGTCATACTTTTCAGTTTACTTAAACTAGATTAAAATTCGTCAATGCATACTCAAACCATAGCAAATATCTACATTATTACATGACCATGATAAAGTATTCAGATAACAACAATTATAAATCCATTCCAGCATTCAAGCATTTACGCTTGGCTCCCCTCCTTATCATCAACCTTCTAATTTTCCTTTCCTTATACCTGCATTCTCCTCTGAGGATAGAATTAGGGCGTTAGATCAACGCGCCCCGTAGGTTTTCCGATCAGGGCTACCACAGGGTTAGTGTATAAAACATGCATATATATCATAGTACATGATTATCAAAAAAACATATAAAACCATGCTATGTATGTATGCAAATGTAATGAGCCCCACCCCATCACACATACATAGCCATCACTTGACGGGACTCTCACCGTCAAGGTAAATCACAATACACTTTCATTTGGGACTCACACGATAAGGTAATCCACAATAATCCTCATTACCTGTGGAAAGACACTTCATCATTGAGTTGTTTCACAGTATTCTTTCATTGGGACTCACATGATAAGGTAATCCACAATAATCCTCGTTACTTGTGGAAAGACACTTCATCATTGAGTTGTTTCACAGTTTTCTTTCATTGGGACTCTCAAGTCAAGGTAACCCATAATCATCACCCCATGCCATGCATGAGATGTCAATGTACATATATGTCATTTGTAAATACATATCTCATCATTCAAAACCATATTTGAAACATAATATCAAATACAGCATATCTCATAAAAACATGATAAAACCAAATCATAATTGTGGTTACAAGTAGGTAGGAAACCTACTGAAGATTCACTTCAGTACTTGATCTTTCTTAATCGTCAGCCGTTCACGACTCGTACGCCGTATACTCAAGTCTGGATACCCTATTTAAATAGAATCAAACCAAACGTTTATCATGTAGTTCCAACTTAGTCAATTTCCCAAAATATACTATGTGGGGTTCGGCCATGCCCATGGCCGAACCTCACCTATTTATCCTTTTGGTCTCTCATTCATTTAATCCCTTATTAAGCATCACTTCCTACAAAATACTTTGGTAGGGTTCATATAAACATACAGATGATCATTCGACCTTTGATCAATAAATCATTCTTTCCCATAATTCAATCACAAAGTCGGCTACACAATAGGGTCACCAAAGACCCTTAGTGGGGTTCGGCCATGCCCATGGCCGAACGTCACCAAATCTGATTCTTGTCCCCACTTTTGATCTTATTTATGATTAATCCGCTGGATATTAAATCCATACCTAAACCTAGGTAATTCTTAAACAATACATAAACACTTCATAGTTACCAATGGAATTCAATCCAATCTTTTTACCCAAAAACAACCCATGGGGTTCGGCCATGCACATGGCTGAACCCAATGGTTCTCTTGATTTATTTTGTCCATCATCTACCCATGATTTGAATCAATAACTTAACCCTAACATTGATATGGTTCAGCCCTATACCAGCCAGCCAAAAACACTAACCAAATCCTCATTTAATTCCCATAAAACCATACTCTTACATACAAAATCATTTAATATTTTCATGGGGTTCGGCCATCCAAAGTGGCCGAACCCTATGTCCATGTTTTGGTCATCTTAAATATGTTTTAGATCTCATTTAGACAAGTAATAAACAACATCACATTACTGTATTTTTTTTTTACCTCTTAAAACATCCAAATCAATTCATCAAATTGTCCAAATGACCATATTACTTCATGGGATTCGGCCATCCAAGATGGCCAATCCCCATGGTCCATTTCATCAATTTTAATCCACTGTTTTAGACCCATGCTAACGTCAGTCCTTATGTCATTCAAATCCATGTTTTTAACCCTCTTTAAAACATGCATTTGTATCAAAAAGAAACCTCAAAACAGTCCACAAAAACTCCATAGTTTCTATGTTTCAAAACATCAAAACCAACCTAACTTTTACATGGGGTTCGGCCCTCCATGGTGGCCGAACCCAATGGTCATCTTTACCATTTTAAAACCTCTATTAATCAAGGTTAAAACCTTGGTGTATTCGGTCATAACCATGGCCCAATACATATGTGCATAACACACCATGGTTTGACATGGTTTTTGACCTTTGAGATCATCAAACCAAATCCACATTTTTCATGGGGTTCGGCCAACCAAGATGGCCGAACCCAATGGCATATTTTCTTATCCTTTTAAGCCATTTAGTCCAAGTTTTAGACCTATGACAAATTCGGCCATACATGACCAAATTATGTCATCCAAATTTATAATTTCAAGCTCTTTAATAAACCAAGCACTTATGTAAAAAAAACTTACCAAAGTTCCTTGTTTTTAATCTTTACTTCCAATCCTTCTTTGCCTCCTTTCCTTTGCTGTTTTGTGCTTGATCTACTGGTGCAAACACCTCTGATGTTCCAGCTAGGAAAAATGAATTGGAGAGAGGGAGAGAGAGATGGAAATTCTTGGATTTCCAATGTGAAAAACGGCCAACCTTGGTGGTCATTTCCTTTAGTACTTCAGCCCCCAAGACCCCTCCATTCCCTCATCAATTCTTATAAAAAACGATGGGTCTTGGGTGTTATCCAATGCACCCCTTGGTACCTGCCTATGCAGCCTTTCAACTTCCCAAGCATCACCTCCAATTCCCATGCATTTCATTTAAGATTTATCATGGAAATCACCCCCCCAAGTCCCCAACGTGTGGGACTTGTTTTGGTGGTTATGACTAAGCCAAACTATTCATATTCCCTCTGAACTCACTGATTTACAGTCCCATTTATTTTCATTTTGACTCACCCAACTCACATGTCCAACTCACCTCATTAATTGACAACCATTTAATGAATTTGAGTCAACTCATTTTTATTCAAATTAAATAAAATCAGTTCCTCTTAACCTGATTTAACTCACCATTGAACTCATTTGTGGGCCTACACGGTTGGCTGTGGTCAACAAAGTCAACCTGACCCGTTGGGTCCCCCTTTAGCTCCTTGACCCGTTTTTGACTCCATGACCCAATTATGGGTATTTTGGTCATTTGTAATTGGTTTTCACATGTGCATCAGGCCTACCCATTTTTACTCCACTTGATTTCCAATCAAATCAGCTTAACCCCATTTAATGTAAGCTCACACAACGGTCAAATAATCCATTAAGATCCGTTGGGTCCCATTTGGGCCCTTTGACCCATTTAGCCACTTTTGACCCAATTGATGCACATTACCCATCCAATCAAATTTGACATTTATAATGTATTCATAGGATCTTAATTTGAGCAATGGGCCCCACCTTTTCCTTATTTAACGTTACAAACATTTAATTTAACAAATCAGGGGCATTTTCGTAATTATTCCAATCTTGGGAATTCTTTGACCTAATTAACCATTTTGACCCAATTTGATGTACATTACCCATCCATTATAATTTGACCCTTATAATATGTTCATAGGATCTTAGTTTGAGCAATGGGCCCCACTATTTTCTCATTTAACATCATAATTAATAAATTTACCAATCAAGGGGCATTTTCGTAAATATTCATCTTATTGAGAAATCGGGGTGTTACAGCGCCCAATGGGTGTTTCCGATTAGGGCTACCACAAGGTTAGTATCAAAACATGCAAATAATAGAATAATACATGTTCATCAAAATCTCATAAAAACAATATTATGTATGTAATGCACATGTTATGAGTCCCACCCATCACAAATATACATAGCCTCCTCTTGACAGGATTCTCCTCGTCAAGGTACCCCACAGTGGTCTTTCGGACGCCCCAACGAAGTGTGGCCTCTGGATTCCTCTTGATGGGATTCTCATCATCAAGGTACCCCACAGTGGTCTTCCCGACGCCTCGACGGAGTGTGGCCTCCGATTTCCATAATCATCACCCCATGCCATGCATGAGATGCCAATGTGTTCATGCCATTTGTAAATACATCTTATCATACAAAACCACTTTGAAACATAATAACTTAGCACATAATTCCTCAAAATTATATAAGACATCAAAATAAGTGTGGTTCAAAAAGGTAGGAAACCTACTCAAAGTTTACTTACATTGACCGTTCTTTTATACCGTCACCCATTCACGACTTGTATTCCGTTCAAGAAGTCCCGTTACCTTATTTATATGGCAGCAAGTCAAACATATGTCCATATCACTTCAAACTTAGTCTAAGTCCCAAAAACCACTTTGTGGGGTTCGGCCATACCCCATGGCCGAACCTCACCCACTTAAATTTTGGTCTCTCTTTTTATTTAACCAAAATCATACAATTTACTTATATACAAACCCCAATCCACCACATGCAACATTGTGGGGTTCGGCCAAACACCATGGCCGAACCTCACTTAATTTTGTTTTAAACCCTTCTTTGTATTCTTAAGCCCAAATACATCATTTAAATAACTTAATCTTCCAAATGAACCTTGGTAGGGTTCGGCCATGTTGTATGGCCAAACCTTACCACTTTGGTTTTGGCCCATATTTCAAATCCTTTGGTCATTTCATTCATATTTACAATAATGCCACTATACTAACCTTTGTTTAATTTTTCTTAAAAACCAAAGTCCATATCCAAACCACCTTAGTGGGGTTCGGCCATGTTACTCACCACTTAATTTGGTCCTTTAAATCTTTCATTAACCCATGTAACGCCCGCCCCTTTTCACCGTAAAATCAGAGTACATTTTTTTTAAATAAAAGTGACAAAGGGCGCGGACATCACGACGCGAGTTAAGTTCCGAGCTTCTAAAGCCCGGCCCTTAACTAGCCAACCCTACGCGTGCGTGGAACATAAGTCCACGAGTACGGTTCATGCGTAGCAAGTAAGCTCACGGAACATAAAAATAAATGCGGATGATCATAGAACTATCCTACCAGATTTTCAGATAGCAAGGAAGTAATATCCATTTAATTACTAAAATACCACTGGACTGCACCGTCCAAAATAAAATATACAACATAGCAAGCCATCTAAGTTACTACATTTCCGACAAGCTAAATTATACAATTACACATTCCCCAACATAACTTAAACAAAAATAATTTGTCCACCTCCCCAGGCTCCTAAGCTTGGCTTCCGTCTCGCCCTTCCGGTCCGCCATCTCCTGCATTGTCAGCTAGGGTAGAAGTAGGGCGTTAGAACAACGCGCCCAGTAGGACTCCGAGTAGGGCTAGCACATGGATTAGTAATAACAGCATACTGATAATAACCCAATGAAAATTGATAAACCACGTATAGTGAAAATATAAGATGTATGCCATGCCCTGGGTGTCTATGTTATGAATCCCACCCATCATTCCTGCCATATACTGTCATATCCCTCTTGACGGAAAAACCTCGTCAAGATATGTCCAACCGCAAAATATCCCCCTTGACGGCAAAGCCTCGTCAAGGTGTCCCCATGCATGTTCTCGGTCGCCCCGACAGAGCATGGACTCCGGTTTGTTTATTTTTTTTCGCCCATGCCATGCATGATATGTAATGCATTATGCCATGTAATATTTATAACTCATAACTTTAAGATATCATACATAGCCTTAATTTATAATGCATAACCTTAATCATAGTTCATAGCCATTAAATAAAATCCATCTTAAACATAGCATCCATAATTGTAAAAACCCATCATAAGATAAATACCAAAATCAATAAAATATGACAAAAATACCATCACACATCCATGGCTTACAAATAGGTAGGAATCCTACCGAATACCGACTCACATCTTTATTTCGTTTTCGTCCGACAATCCGGCTACCGAATCGCGTACCGCTCGCGCTATCCGGTACCTTATTAAATTACCAAATCAATCCAAGTTTTAATCATTTCCAAGCCCGTAAATCATAACTTAGTGGGTTTCTTCATTTTAGCCCATATTTACCATTTTTGCCACTACCCTTCACATAAACAATTTTTCATTAATTCAGGCCTACTTAAGCCCAAAATTTAATCCACAACTTAGATCCTTAACTTAGGTCCATTATTGATTCACTAACCATGACCCAACATGAAACAAAATCAGCCATCTAATTTAATAAAATTTTCCATCATCTAAACACAAACATGGACCCAACCTTAGCTCATACAATGACTTACAAAATGGGTCATGGGTTCGGCCACACACCATGGCCGAACCCATGATGTCTTGTTCCCCATTTTCCTTGAATCTTTTGGCGCATTTTAGATCTATCACACGTCTTCCCATGAGAGGTTTACATCATGCATTTAAATCATCATTCATCATCCAATTTAAACCACCAAATGGATCCCAATTGGGCCATGGGTTCGGCCATACACCATGGCCGAACCCATGGTGTCCTTTCCCCATTTTTTTCTTGGGTCCATTGTTACATTTTAGATCCACTAATAGTCCTTTCTTGAGGGGTTTAAATCATACATCTAAACCATATTTTCTCATTCAATTCATTGCTCCAAAATACCTACATTCACCAAAATATTAAATCCATTAATCTTCCCATTTTCCATGGCTTCAAACCTTAAAACCTAATTTATTTCATTACCTACAAACCCTAACTAATTAAATCAATTAGCTAATCACCAACGATGGGGTTCGGCCATACGACATGGCCGAACCCTATGGCCAATAATTCTTCTTCCAATCATCCCATTCTATGCTTAAATTTCATAAATTACATAATGCACATAACCCATTTATTTATTTTCTTAACCTACCCTAATTTTTCCCACTTAGGGTTTCCTCCATCTTCCACCCTCACATTTGAGGGGTTTAACATCCATGACATATATCCATGTAACCACCATTAATTTTTACAAAACTAAACCCTAAATCTTAAACTCTAAAATCCAAAATTTCTTGTTTAAGAAATACTCACTATACGACGTCTCCTCCGATTTCCGCCGCTCCCGTCGGTCTCCGTAGCCTTCTCTCTCCTTCCTTTTGATCTTTGGTAGGTTAAGATCTTTGATCAAGGGTGGCAATCCCCAACCCTAGAATCGGCCATGGTAGGTTTTGTGTGAGAGAGGGAGAGGGAAAATTATGAGAGGGAAGGTGATAACCCTTTACCTTAGAGTCATTTTTGCTTAATTTTTTTCCACTTCTTTCTTCTCTTCTTCTCTTCTCTCCTCCTTAGCTCTCTTTCTCCCTTCACTTGAACATGGGACGGCAATGGAGGAGTGGGAGGAATGGAGTTAACAAAAAAATGAGAATGAGACACCAACAAAGCTCATCTCCATTTTTTTTTTTTTTTTACTTTACATTAATGACACCCACCAACCCTAAGATATTTTCATAAATATTTAAAATGCTTTATGGTGGTGGTTATCTAAACCACCACCAAGCCAACGTGTTTCACTTGAGTTTGAGATGAGGTGAGTCTTCACCTCATGGCCCCACTTTGACCACTCTTAACTACCATTTTAAATAATTTAATTATTTAATTAATTAGATAATTACCTTAGGTTAATCCATTGGTACTTAGCCTAAGTCCATTACTCCACCCATGGTTGACCAAATCAACCATGGTGGCTGGCCCCACCAAACCTTGGCCCACACGCCACCTCACTTGATGAGGTGGAGGTGGGTCCCACTTGGCCACATCACCATTGTTTAATTCCAAATAACTTAGGTGATTTAAAATCATTGAATTCACTCTAAGTGGATTACCATTGGGCCTATGGCCCAATTACATTTCCATCTAGCCCATTTACCTTAGAGCATAACCATCTTGACCCATTGGGTCCCAAATGGGTATTTGACCCAATTTGACCATTCTTGACCCATTTAAATAAATTTAAATCCAAACCATAGTCTATTGGGCCACACTTGAGCCTTTATCCAATTTTGGCCCATTTACCATTTACTCCACCAATTTTCTAATTTCCATCATTAAAATAAAATAATATTCACATTTATATTAATTCCCAAATTCCGAGACCTTACAACCCATCTCCAATTACATTATAAATTAGCACTAAGTCCACCAAATGACCATTGGTGGGGTTCGGCCATACTACATGGCCAAACCTCACCAAACTGATTTTTGTCCCTCTTTCCATCATCTTTAATGGCTGATTAATTTCTTATACTAAGTCATAGATAAACATATGTGATTCTCAAAACAAAAGCATATCATAATCTATAATTTCCAACCATGTTCTTACTCTAAGTAACCCATAAAAACAGTCCATGGGGTTCGGCCATACACGTGGCCAAACCATATGGTTCTCTTAATTCAATTACTCCATCATTTATCCATGGTTTATGATCAGCAACTTAGCCATGATAATAACATGGTTCAACCATGCAATTGCCGATCCAAAACAATAACCTTATCTCCATTTAAAAATCCTTTAAACCTTTAAAACATAATATGAATTTTATCCCTTAAAAACCATAAAATCACCACATCCTTTCATGGGGTTCGGCCATCCAAAGTGACCGAACCCTATGATCCATGATTTTCCCTTTTTAAACAACATAATCCATGATCCAATCCCTTGATAGATTTGGCCATACAATGGCCGGATCATATTCCCTTAACCAACTTATTTAACAAGGGTTTAAAGTGCACTTACCAATATCGCGACTCCTTCGGTTCTTTGATTACTTCTTGATCCTTTCATTTCCTTAGCCTCTCCTTCTTCCTTTTGCTGAGACTGATCTTGCTTGAAGACTTCTTGAAATGGTTTAGCCAAAGTATTGATTTGAGAGAGAGAGATAGAACTTTTGGCCTTGGATGAGAGTGATAACCTTGATGCCAAACTCTTTTGCTGAATTTTGTCTTGGTGAAAGGATCAGCCAAGGACTGATTGGTATAAGATACAATCAGCCAATGCCTTTGGTCTTGAGAGGTGACAATGTCCAAGAGAGGGAGAGAGAGAGAGAGTGTGAAAATGAATACTCCTTTGGCTAATGAAATTCAACCTAAGGTTAGCACTTCATGTAACTCCCCTCCCATTTACTCCCATAACTTATTTCATTTGGGGGTTTCATCCTTGAGATGAAACCCTCCAACAGTTTCTTGGCTCTTGGTTGCCCTAGATGCAACCCTTCTCCATCACTTCTCCAAGTGTGAACCCACTTGTAACTCCCATTTGTTTAATACCTTCCTTGGGGTTTCATCCTTGAGATGAAACTCCCAAGGTGCCCAACGGTGTCTCATTGCTTTGGCTTGTATAACAACCACCTCTCCATTATTGGCCCTTTTTGGAGTTTCATGCATAAGCCATAATTCCCATGCATCCAACGTTGTGGCCATTTGTTTGGCTTAAGTAACCGCCACCTCTCCAATATGTAACTCCACAAAACGGCAACTCCATTCATCTCCATCTTTGGAGTTTCATGCATGAGGTAAACACGACTCCCCCCCCATGCAACCAACGTGTAGGGTAGTTTTGAATTTGAAACCACCCAAACACCTTTCATCTACACACTTCACTCACTTAAAATAAATGTTCCATCCAACTCATTTATTTAACTCACCCAACTCAACTCATTCATTTAATTCAACCAACCACAACTCTCCCACCATTTACTTCAATTCAATCCAAACTCAAACATTTAATTAAACTTAACCCAATTAAGCTTTGAGCTCACCTAATGGTCAAACATGTCAACCACTACCCATTGGGTCCCATTTGGGTCCTTTGACCCAATTAACCACTTTGACCCAAATAAATTTACATTACCCATTTAATTTAATTTAATCCATAACACCTACATTGGATCTTATTTGAACAATGGGTCCCACAATTTTCTTATCTACGAACATAATCCTTTAATTCATAACTCCAATGGAATTTTCGTAAATATTGATATATTGAAAAATCTAGGGTATTAAATGAAGGACAATGGGTTCAGCCATGGTGTATGGCCGAACCCCATGGGGAATGTTTTTGTGGACTTAGGTTGTTATTAATGTTAAATGGTTAATTTATAAGTGATTAGATTAATGAATCAAAGATAGCATGACCTTGGACTTAATTTAAAAGACCAAAGGACTAAAAAGAGGGACCAAAACCAAGTGAGTGAGGTTCGTCCATGTTGTATGGCCGAACCCCACCAAGGCATGTTTATAGACTTAGACATGATTGGAAATCAAATGGAACATGGTTTTGATTGATTGATATATAATAAGGTAACGGGACCTCACAAGCGGTGTACGATCGGTGATCGGTTTTCGGACAAAAATGCAAGGACACGTTAGTTTATTATTGGTAGGATTCCTACCTCATTGATACCATGGGATATGTATGATGGTTTTAATTCCTATTTTGATGAGTTATTTTGTATAAATGATATGTTTCAAATATGAGATTTTAATGCTATGATTTGTATAATTGCATAGCATGTGGACATTTGCATCTCATGCATGGCATGGGAGGGATGATATGTAACCGGAGACCACACTCCATCAGGGCGTCTATAAGGCATTTGTAGGGGTACCTTGATGAGGAGTTTCCATCAAGAGGAAGACCTTGATATGCATTATCCTATCAGAAGGTAACCAGAGACCACGCTCCGTTGGGGCATTCATAAGGCGTTCGTGAGCTTGATGAGGAGTTTTCCATCAAAAGGATACCTTGATGAGGGGCTTTCCATCAAAAAGATGTTTTGTGATTGTGTTATGGCTGATGGGTGGGCCTCATGGCATATGGCACCCATGGCATGGCATTCATCGGCATGATTATGATCTCTATTATCATGCACTGTTTTTGGTTTTTACTTGTATGATTGGATCTCTATTATTATACACTATTTTGGATACGATGTTTTACGGATACGACATGATATATTATATCTGGATTTTTATACTAACCCATGTGTTTGACCCTAATTGGAATACCTACTGGGGCGCGTTGTCTAACGCCCTACTTCTACCCTAGTTGATGACACAGGGGAATGGACTGAACGAGGACGTGATCGGAGCCAAGCTTAGGAGCTTAGATGATTAAGTTTCATTTTGTTTAAGTTACTCATGGATAATGTGATTTGAGCAACTAGTAGGCAGGAATGTAATAACGTAGATATATTTGCTATGGTTTGAAAGCTTAATTTTGGATGTTTTAAGTTAATATAATTATTGGTAAGTGTTGGATTACTTTGCTATCTAAAATGGAATAGGATTGTTTCCTATTATAATTCTGCATGTTAACTTGAGTACGTGTAAACCATTTCAGTGGACCTGGTCCACTCACACGTATGGTTGGCTAGTTAAGGGTCGGGCTTTGGAAGCTCGGATTTAGCTCGCGTCGTGGCGTCCCGCTCTCTCTCACTCTTCTACTTAAAAAAATAGACTCTGATTTTCGGCAAGTGAAAAAGGGCGGGGCATTACAGGTTTGAGAGAGGGTCAGCCTTGAGTGTGTAACGCCCCGCCCTTTTTCACTTACTTTCCGAAAATCAGAGTCTATTTTTTTTTTAAAGTGAGAAAGAGTGGGCCATCAAGACGCTCATTAAGTCCGAGCTTCTAAAGCTCGACCCTTAACTGGCCAACCCTATGTGTGTGCGGACTAAGTCCACTAAGATAGTTCACACACTTAAGTTAACATGCAGATAATATCTTATACTGCGGATTATAATAGAACCTAACTCTATTCCAATTTATTAGATAGCAAATGTAACACCCCGCCCTTTATCACTCGAAATCAGAGTCTATTTTTTTTTTAAAAATAAACAAAAGTGATAAAGAGCAGGACGTCACGACTCGAGTTAAGTCCGGACATCTAAAGTTTGACCCTTAACTAGCCAAATCTATGTGTGCATGGACTAACTCCATGAGAATGGTTCACACATAGTAAAATATATTCTTTATGGAAAATAACTTAATCTAACTGCGGATTGTAATAGAACCTAAGTCTACTCCATTTTAGATAGCAAAGTACTTAGTCATTTACCCAAAATTACCTTAACTTAATCATTTAATCAATCCATTTCAAACCATAGCAAATATTAACTAAGTTACTATAAGCCAACATCTATCTACTCAGATTACATGTCCATGGCAACTTAACAAAATTTAAATAATCAAATCCATTTATATATCCAAGCTCCTATATTTGGATTCTTTCACGATCATCGGTCCCTTCCTTTCCTATGTCATTCACTAGGGTAGAAGTAGGGCGTTAGAACAACGCACCCAGTAGGAATTCTAAATAGGGCTAACACATGGGTTAGTATCACAAAAACATGTATAATATTATATCATCAAAACCATATTAAAATCATGCCATGCCATATGTCTTATGCAATGAGTCCCACCCATCACATACATGTAACCTCTTGATGGAATTCTCTTCATCAAGGTATCCCCACAGTGGTCTTTCGGACGCCCCGACGGAGTGTGGCATCCGGATTCTTCTTGATGGCATTATCCATATCAAGGTCTTCCCACGATTTCCTTACGGACGACCCTACGGAGCGTGGCCTCCGGTTACAAATTCCCCTCCCATGCCATGCATGAGATGTACATATTCATATGCTATGCAATATAATTAACCATAGCATTTAAAAACTTCACTTTTGAAACATAATGTAATTACAACATAAACCATTAAATAAGATAAAACCATTTACATATCCATGTTTCAATAAGGTAGAATCCTACCAATGACAACTAGTTTGACCTCGCGTTCATGTCCGAAAACCGTTCACGACCGTATACTGTTTGTGAAGTCCCGTCACCGGTTCCGCGACTCCTCCGGTTTTCTTTTGCTCCGGCTTGTTCCTTTTCTTTCTTTCCTTAGCCTTTCCTTCCTTCCTTCTTGTCCTTTAGCCGAGACTGATCTTGATGCAGTCCTTGGAGTGGTTCGGCGAATGTATAGATTTAAGAGAGAGAGTATTTCAGCCTTGGGTGTGAATGATGAAACCTTGAGATGCAAATTCCTTTGTTCTAAGTCCACTTTGTCTTTGAGGAGTGATCAGCCAAGAAGTGGCTTGAGGAGAAACAACCAGCCAAGGTTCTTGTCTAGAGAGGTGGGACGGCCAAGGGAGAGAGAGTAAGGGAGAGAATGAATGGAAAACAAGTATAAGGGTTGACCAAAGGTGGTGTCCCTTGATGGCACCCCTTTGTAACTCCCCTCCCCATTCATCTCCTTCACTTATTCCATTTGGGGGTTTCATCCTTGAGATGAAACCCTCCCAACGGTTTTGGCTCTTGGGCTGCCTTGGTGCAACCTTCTCCCCCAAGCCTCCTCCTCTCATTAAAGCTTCAAGTGGGGGTTTCATCTTAAGATGAAACTTTCCCCCCTTTCCAAGGTGTGTCCTTTGAATTTTGAATTTGAAATTGTAACGCCCCGCCCTTTTCCACCCTCCGAAAATCAGAGTCTATTTTCTTTTTTAAAGATAAAGTGGAAGAGAACGGGGAGCGTCACGACGCGAGCTAAGTCCGAACTTCCAAAGTCCGACCCTTAACTGGCCACCCATGTGTGCATGGACTAAGCCCATGAAAACCGATCCACACATGGTACTAAATAAAACTTGCGGAATATACATAACTGATTGCGGAATAAGTCAAATATGCGGAACTAAACTGTTTAGATAGCAAAGTACAAGTCATTTATCCAAAATTACTTAAATCAAATAACCATCATCAAAACCATTCACAACCATAGCAATATTATTACATATCCATGAAAATTATCCAAATAACAATATATAAGAATCCATTCTAACACCCAAGCTTCTATGCTTGGCTTCCTTCGCGATTCTCGATCTTTCCCTTTCCTTTTCCTGCGTCATCCACTAAGGATAGAAATAGGGCGTTAGAACAACACGCCTAATAGGTCTTCCGATTAACGCTACAACAAGGTTAGTATAAAAACATGCATATAACATATATTACATGATCATCAAAACCTACAAAACAATGCTATGCATGTATGCAAATGTAATGAGTCCCACCCATCACAAATATACATAGCCATCACCAAGGTACCCCACAGTGGTCTTTCGGACGCCCCGACAGAGTGTGGCCTCTGATTTCCTCTTGATAGGATTCTCATCATCAAGGTATCCCACAGTGGTCTTTCGGACGCCCCGACGGGTGTGGCCTCCGGTTTCCATAACCATCACCCCCATGCCATGCATGAGATGTCAATGAGTACATGCCATATATAAATAATTCTTAACATTCCATTTTGCTTTGAAACATAATACTTTAACAAATATCTCATAAAAATCAAGATAAAACCAAATATAATATGTGGTTACAAAGATGTAGGAAACCTACCCAAAAGTCACTTAAATGGTCCGCTCTTCTTAAATCGTCAGCCGTTCACGATTTGAGCACTGTTCAAGAAGTCCCTTTACCTTGTTTATATAACAATAAGTCAAACACATAACTAATTGATTTCATATTAAGTCTAAGTCCCAAAAACCACTTTGTGGGGTTCGGCCATAACCCATGGCCGAACCTCACCCACTTGTATTTGATCTTTCTTTTTATTTAATTAACACCCTCGAACACCTCAAACTACGAACATACTTTGGTAGGGTTCGGCCATACAACATGGCCGAACCTTACCACTTTGGTTTTGACCCCTCTTTCAATTCCTTTGATCATTTCATTCCATATTTACATTCTAGCTTGTATTTACGATTTTGCCATTGGTATAACCTTTTCTTGATATGGCTAACCTTCAACATCCATAAAATCCACCTTAGTGGGGTTCGGCCATACAACATGGCCGAACCTCACCATCTTAATTTTTGTTCCTTTAATCCTTCATACATACATCTCCATTTTGATTTTTAACCACTTCAAAATAAACTTAGTCCATCAAATACGCATTAGTGGGGTTCGGCCATACTACATGGCCGAACCTCACCCTATGGATTTTTATCCCTTTTTCCATCATCTATCATGGTTGGTTATTTACTTAATACTAAATCCAAAGATAAACATATGAAATTCTTTAACCACCATTTATAATTTCCACCAAGTTCTTAACTCCCAATAACCCATAAAATGGTCCATGGGGTTCGGCTATAAACATGGCCGAACCCTATGGTTCTCTTGACTCGATCATTCCATCATTTGTATATGGTTTATGCTCAATACTTTAGCCATAATAATAATATGGTTCAGCCATCCAATGGCCGACCCAAAACATCAATCTTAACTCCAACTAAAACACCTTAAAACCTCCATAACATTGCATGGTTTTTAACTCTCAAAAACCATCAAAATAACCAAATCATTTTATGCGGTTCGGCCATCCAAAGTGGCTGAACCCTATGATCCATGTTTCTACCCTTTTTAAACATCATCTTCCATGGTTTAAACCTTTGATAGATTCGGCCATACAATGGCCGAATCATGTTTCCTTAACCAATTATTTAACAAAAGTTTATGGAGCACTTACTAATTCCGCGACTCGTCCAATTTGTTCTTCACCCCGGCTTGTTTCTTTCCTTCCTTAGCTTCTCCTTCTTTTCTGGATCCTTTGGCCGATTGTGTTTGATCAATATAACTCCTCCAAAAATGGTTCGGCCAAGAGGGTATAGGTTTGAGAGATAGAGGTAGATTTCAGCCTTGCATATAATTTGAAATCAAATACTTTTCCTTTGGTCTTGATGAATGATCAGTTTTGTGTGAGGGAGGGAGAGAGTAAGATGAGAAAACTCCAAGTATTTCTTTGTCTTTGAGAGGTAAGGACGCCCAAGGAAAGGAGAGGGAGAGAGTGATGTAAAATACTAACTTCCTTGGTTAATGAGAGATACTCAAAGGTGGTGTCCTTTGGTGACACCCCTTGGTAACCCCCATGTCTTTTCATCTCCTCCTTTATGGTTTACTTGGGGGTTTCATCCTTGTGATGAAACACCCATGCCTCTTCACCTCTCATGTCCAATCGGCTGCAACCCTCGGTTGTGTCCCATGAGACCGTCCATCTCCTTTTTAATGAATGAGGGTCGGCCAAAGGTGGTGTCCTTTGGTGACACCCCTTGGTAACCCTCATGCAACGCCACCTCTCTTTATTGTTCCAAGTTGGGGGGTTTCATCCATGAGATGAAACTCCATGTCCAACGTGTGGACCACCTTGAGTTGGTCTTGGTGGAGTGCACCTTTCCAATTTTCCATTAACTCACCTCTTTTATCTTGACTCATTTAATTCAAATTATCCAATTAACTCAACTCACCTTTTTGACTCAACTCAATTAATTCACTTGAATCAACTTAATTAATTGATTCCATTTCCAGCTTAGTTCAGTCCCAAGCTAATTGAGCTTGGACTTACTTGGTGGTCAACCAAGTCAAACACAACCCATTGGATCCAGATTGACCATTTTGACCCAATTAGTAAACTTTGACCCAATTAACAATCTTGACCCAATTGAACATATCTTATCCATTCATCCTACATTTAACCCTCAATTCATTACCATTGGGTCTTAATTGAGCCATTGCCCAACACCTTACCCATCTAAGTCCATATCCAATAATTCACTATTTAAATGACAAAATTCATATAAATTGATATCTTGAAATTCCGGGGTGTTACAGAAATGAACCATCACTCCTCACCTCTCCATTACTTCTCCATGTGGGGGTTTCATCTTTGAGATGAAACTCCCATGCCAACATGTAGCCTAGGTGTATCCTCCCTCAATGTGTGAACCCATTTTGTAACTCCCATAATCACCACCTCCCATTTATTTTCCAAGTTGGGGGCTTTCATCCATGAGATGAAACTCCATGTCCAACGTGTGGACCACCTTGAGCTGATCTTGGTGAAGTGCACCTCTCCAACTTTCCATCAACTCATTTAATTTACCTCATATATTCAACTCAACTCGTATATTTAACTCAACTCACCTTTTTAATTTAATTCCTTTAATTCATTTGAATCAACTCAAATATTTGATTCCATTTCCACCTCACATCAGTCCCAAGCTAATTAAGCTTGAACTCACTTGGTGGTCAACCAAGTCAACCATGACCCATTGGGTCCAAATTGGCCATTTTGACCCAATTAACAAACTTTGACCCAATTAGTACTCTTGACCCAATTGAACATACCTTACCCATTTATTTTATTTCCAACACATAACCCATGACCGTTGGGTCTAAATTGAGCCATTGACCCAACACCTTACTTAAAAAGATAAATTCAAGTAAATTGATATCTTTGAAATTCCAGGGTGTTACAGAGTGAGAGGGAGAGGAGCTTGAGATAGAAAATACTCTTAAGTGTTTCTTGTCTTGAGAGGGGGATCGGCCAAGAGAGAGAGGGAGAGAGTGAAATGAAACTCCAAGTCTTTTCTTGTCTTGTTCAATGAGAGTGGTCGGCCAAAGGTGGTGTCTTTTGGTTTATGCCCCTTTGTAACAACTCTTAACTCTTCACCTCCCTCATTAATATTCCCTTTGGAGGTTTCATCCCATGAGATGAAACACTCCAACCGTGTGCCTCTTGGGTTTCCATCCTCCATGTCCCCAATGTGTATCCTTGGGTATGATTTGCGTAACAACAAAACCCTTCACCTCCTCATTAATGTTCCCTTTGGATTTTCATCCCATGAGATGAACCTCCCACCTCTCCAACGTGTGTATACCTTGGGCTTGGTCTTTATGAGATGCAACTCTCCATCTACTCTCCTAACTCACTTAAGATGAAAGTCCCATTAACTTCCCATCCAACTTACCTTAACTCAAATATTTTTAATTCTTTTAAACTCAAGACTTGTACTCATTCATTAACTCAAATCCTTGATTCCATTTCCAATTTAATTCAGCCACACCTTAATTAAGCTTGAACTCATTTGGTGGTCGACTAAGTCAACCATGACCCATTGGGTCCCAATTGGGTATTTGACCCAATTGACAACCTTGACCCAATTAAATAAATCTTACCCATTTATTTCAATTAAACCTTATCCATAACCCGTTGGGTCTTAATTGGGCAATTGACCCAACTCCTTACCCATCTAAGGTCTATTTCCATTAATTCAAAAACTAAATGGACAATTTCCATATATATTCATGAATTGAAAATTCGGGGTCTTACAATACTAATACCTTTTAGAATTTTCGTCCCGAAATTTTTCAACAGGGCTTGGGTACTACTTATTTCCATTCCAATCATCTCGGATAGAACACTCTTACCTTCTATCCATATTCTCAAGTTCGTTCCTTCATCGTCATGTCGCTTCCCTGTTAACCATCCCATTAACCATATGGCTTTCAAAACCAGATGGGGAAGCACAACCATCATATCAGCATTGTTCGTTGTTTCCTTCCATCTCCATATAGTCACTTTCTATACCAACAATGTCTAGTATTTACCTCTTCATTACACTTTTTCTCTAATATGGATATTGTACTCCCTTCAGGACAATACACCGAACACAAGTCCATGCATTTATGCTATCACTGTTTTCTATCATACCTTTATGTTTACTATGGTCTCTCATCAATTGATGTATTTCAAGGGTTTCTTTACACTTTCATATCACGTTCACCCACATATGGGGTCTTATTCCCACAAGCCACATGTTATACTTTCCAAATTTGATTACCCAATGCCATTCATACCATCCGTTATAAACGGATATACAGTGCAACCATCACATGACCTATGCACTACAATACAACATCTGGAATTTAAATTTCCAATCCATTTGCTAACCGACATTCTGGTAATCCATTACATCTTTTACAAGTGGCCATAATATTATACAACTTGTCGTGGTCCACACCACTTAATTACATCAAAATCACTCATATCAACCTATGAGTTTCATTCTCACAGAATTTACTCTGTCTCATGTGATCTCTTTTTCTCATGAGCCCATTTGCGATCTCATGTAGATCAATGTACTCTGCTTCACTTTACCTGCTACCAAGATATTTTCCGTACGTACTCGTTCAATACGTTCAATCGTCTACTCTCTGTGTGAGGTTAGTGATGACCTTGCCCCTCATTGAAAATTTGTTAATGATATAGCCTGCCAATGCGAGCCTATGCCCAAGGCTTTCGCTAATTCCATTTTAACTAGGTTTCTAGCTAGACTCTCATGAAACTCCATCGGCTAACTACAAAGTCAACTGGCCAGTCTAACTTGGCAGTCGCCCATAGCTTCCCATTTGAGTTTCAATAGACTCTTATCTTTTCCACTAAGTACATCTCCAAAATTAAGCATATCTTCATTTGCACATAAGTCACTATGTGACTAACACCTTTTGTTCAAAACTTCTACGATACCGAGTATCTCTCAACACTAACTTTCCTGTGATACAAGTTTTAATACGACTAACACCTTTTTCTTATAACGTACGATGTAGATCGAAACATGTCCCATTCATTAGAACAATACGTCATCTATGGGACCAACAGGTCCATCACACTACCAACATGTCTACCATGGTACCGATACCCGACATCAATCCAAACCACTATGGGAACCATCATCCACGGTTATACACATCCATCCCTGGTATCACTCTATTAGTGAGTATCGTCTATCCATGGTTAATAACCATCCATGAATATAATCCTTCCATGGGCATAATCCATCCTTGGGCATAATTAATCCAGGGCACATCATCTACCATGAGATATTCTATCCGTAAGAACAACACTCGAATGAATCACTACTTGACTTTGGCAACAATATCAAATCATAAATATACCCCGACCCCTAGCAAGACTTAGGGCCCATGACTTATTAAGCGGAAGACCAACGTCCAACGTGATCAAGTCTACCTCGCCCTACATCCCTTCACCCCAAAGGTGATTCAGTCAAGCTCTAAGGCGGTTGAACCGCGTCTAACGAAGCTAGCACCACCCCCATTGGGTAAAATAGTATCTAGCTCTGCACATCAACGTGCATCAAGTGTGCGAAATAGCCGTGAGAGTGCTCTCCAGCGCGTAGCATGTGAAGGACCCACTCCTCAACGGCAACCCTACGGGACCAAGTCTCCGTATGTTCATATCGAGGCTCCCACGGTCTCACGGCTACTCTAGGCCTTACTCATGGAATCTATATACCTATCTCATCATTTTAACTGCACAAAGGTGAGACGCAATGGTCTACTAATCGGACACTCTCCTTTTTCCAACAGACTAAGGCATAACGTTATCAATATCAGGTGATGGACATACCCATACCACATCTCAATCATCAATATCACGTGAGGGACGCACCCATACCACGTCTCAATATAATCAAGTGACCTCGTCACCTACATCTCAGTGCCAAAGTCCTCATAAACTCTTAAGTTTGCATACTTTATTAAAAATCATTCAAACTTCCATCACAATACAAGGGTTGGTAGGGTTAGAAAAAACCCTTCAAAGAACAAAACGTACCCACAACCCTTACAAAATCTCCCCTTTCCCCCACAGGTATTATTCCCGATCCCCCAATGTCAGACAAGTATTATTCCCGGTCTCCCAATGTAAGGACAGTTAGTCCTCTCCTTCCCGTGCCCGTAAAGTCCACAAACAGGGCAAATAACCTCAATGGGGTAGGGCAAAAAGTACAGTTGTGCCCTTCCTAATTGCACAATTCGCACATATACCCAGGCGAGACTATCTTCCCTACGGATTCTCCTATCATTGGCATATCTCCCACATTCTCTTCTGGAAAGGGGCTGGAATCACTTTGACGTCCTCGGGTGATCCTACTTGGACGTCTACGTTAACTCTCACAGCGCGGTCTGGCCTGTTGGAGTTGTTGGAAGAAGAAACCAGATCTATAGGACAACTAGGGGTTCCTCTGTCCCACAACTCTGTATATTTTATATTGCTCGACATATCGTATCACCAAAACAGAAGCATATCAATGCCAACCGCAGTTCTAATCAAACTAATCTTTGTTTTGGGGAATTTCCTTATGTATCAATAATTTTGCTTATTTTGGGGAAAATCTTGATGTTCCTTGTTTTGGGGAAATTGCCAAATCAACATCTTGTATTTCTCATTTTTGGGGAAACTTCATAAGTATCAAGTGTTGTTTCTCAATTTGGGGAAAAATTTGGATGTTTCTCATTTTCGGGGAAATATGTCCTATTTTGCTATGTTTGATAAATCCATATTTATAGTGATTGTCATTCCCTTGCTGCTATTCCTTTTTCATCAATTGTTGTTCTCAGATTGAATACTTCAGTATGAGTCTAATCAAAGTAAATTAATCCGGCCCCCATGCAGCGGACTTCGAAGAGTCGGTCAGTTGGGATTCTTATCTTGTCAGTGAGACATGATACCGTCTTAATCTTACTTTGAAAGATTATTCCTTCCCGTTTCGTATTGATACCAACTATAACACCCCGCCTTTTTTCACTCGCTGAAAATTAAAGTCTATTTTTTTTTTTGAATAAAAGAGTGAGAGAGAGCAGGAACGTCATGACGAGAGCTAAGTCCGAGCTTCCAAAGCCCGACCCTTAACTGGCCAACCATGCGTGTGCGTGGACAAGTCCACTAAAACATTTCACACGCTATACTACGACTTGCGGAATACTCATTGCAGAAATAACATCTGATTACAACATTTACTTAGCAAGGAAGGCAATCAATATAAATTAACTTAATCCAGATTAATCATCATTCGATCCATAGCAAATAGTCTAAGCTATTACATTCCCAAATACTAGCTACTCAATTTACATTGTCCATGAATAAACTTAAATAAAGTGAAACTAAATTGTCCAAGCTCCTAACCTTGGTTCCGATCGCGTCCTTCGTTCCGTCAATTTCCTGTGTCATCATCTAAGGTAGAAGTAGGGCGTTAGACAACGCGCCCAGTAGGTACTCCAAGTAGGGTCAAACACATGGGTTAGTATAAAAAATCCATATATAATACATCATGCCGTACTTGTAAAACATCGTATCCAAAACTGTAACACCCCAATTTCTCAATAATATGAATATTTACGAAAATGCCACTGGATTGGTGAATTTAATAAATGTGTGATTGTAAATGAGAAAATGGTGGGGCCCATTGTTCAAATTAAGACCATATGAACATATTATAAGGGTCAATTTATCATGAATGGGTAATGAACATCAAATTGGGTCAATGTGGTTAATTGGGTCAAAGGACCCAATTGGGACCCAATGGGTCATAATGGACTTGTTTGACCATTGGGTGAGCCCAAATTTAATGGGGTTAAGCTGAAATGATTGGAAACTAAATAGAGCATAAATGGGTAGGCTTGAGGCACATATGAAAATCACATGCAAATGGCTAAAACAGCCCATAATTGGGTCATGGCGTCAAGTTGGATCCATGGGCTAAATGGGGACCCAATGGGTCGTGTTGACCATATGGACTATGTTTGAACGTGTGGACCCTCTAGTGAGCTTAAATATGAGTCAAATCAGGTTGAGTTGGGACTGAAATGAGTTGGATTTGAATTAAGAAATGAGTTGACTCAAGTACATTAAATGAATGGCATTAAGTGTAGTGAGTTGGGTGAGTTGAGCTGGAAATCAAAGGGACCTTGAGTTCAAGTGAGTCAAATGGAATGTGAGGAATTGCCTTGGTCTCAAACATCACCAAGAAAACAAGTCCCACACGTTGGTGGGTTGGAATTAAAGGTTAATGCATGAAAACCAATAAAAATCTCATGGGAATTGGGAGGGTTTCCATCTCATATGGAAACCCAAGGCTCCAACGTTGGGAGTGCCAAGGGATGCATTGGTTGGCATCAAGTGACCCATTGGTTTAATCAAGAATTCATGAGGCAAATGAGAGGTTCAAGGCTGTTTAATAAAATGGATTAACCACAACTCTTGGCCGAATTTACATTGCCAAAAACCTTAGAATTCTCATCTCTCTCCTTCTCTCAAGAACACACCTCCTTGGCCGAACCAGCTATTGGTGTTTTCACCATTGATCAAGCACATATTCGGCTAGAGACTAAGGAAGAAAGAAGGAAGCAACAGGGAAGGAAGCAAAGATCAAAGGCAAGAGGAAAGGCAAAGGAAATTGGTAAGTACTCCATGGAATTTGGTTTAATTAAATTGGTGAAAAGGGAGCATGTTTTCGGCCAAGGAATGGCCGAATGCATCAAGGAATTAAACCTTGGATAAAGGTTGTTTAAAATGGTAAAAAATGTATCATTGGGTTCGGCCACTTTGGATGGCCGAACCCCATGAAATTATTTGGGTATTTTGATGGTTTTTGAAGGCTAGAAACCATGCAAAATTATAGAGATTTTATGTGTTTTAATGAGACTCAAATTATATGTTAAAGAGGTTCAAAACATACGCCATAGGGTTCGACCATTGCGGATGGCCGAACCCCATAAAAGGAGTTGTCAAGCTTATGGTGAGTTTATGGTTTTTAAGGGATATAATCCATATCATGTAATGAAGAAAAGTTCCATATCTTGGGTCGGCTATGGGATGGCTGAACCATATGGTTCTTATGGCTAAAAGTGTTAAGCCTAAAGTATATACATATGATGGAATCATTGAACCAAGGGAACCATTGGGTTCGGCCATGTGTATGGCCGAACCCCATGGACCATTTTATATGGATGTAAGGTTTCTTGGTTATGGAATTTAGTGGACTGTTTTTATGGATTAATTAGGATAAGATCATGGTTGAAAATTATGGATGATGAAATGATTATCTATGGACCAAATCAAATGGTGAGGTTCGACCAAGTAGTATGGCCGAACCCCACTAAGGTGGTTTTTATGGATCTTGTTTTTCTAAGCAAGATTAAATATGGTTAGGTCAATGGCAAAACCGTAAATACAAGTCAAAGTGTAATATGAAAGGATTGATCAAAGAACTTGAAAAGAGGGGTCCAAAATCAAAGTGGTATGGTTCGGCCATGTTGTATGGCCGAACCCTACCAAGATATGTTTGAAGGGTAAAGTGTTTAAGGGTTGATCAAATGAAAAGGAAGATTAAATCCTAAGTTGGTGAGGTTCGGCCATGGGTATGGCCGAACCCCACAAGATGGTTTATGGGATCTAGACTTGATTAGAGATCAAGAAGATATGTTATTAACTTGTTGTTTTATAAACAAGGTAACGGGATTTGAACGGCACGTGAATCGTGATCGGTTGAAGCTTAAAAGGAACGGACACTTAAGTGAAGTTTCCGTAGGTTTCCTACCTACTTGTAACTACTTTTATAATTGGTTTTATCATGGTTTTTATGAGATACATTGTTATTGTTTTATGTTTCAAATTGGTTTTGAATGATGAGATATATATTTACAAATGACATATATATACATTGACATCTCATGCATGGCATGGGGTGATGATTATGGAACAACTTAATGATGAGAGTCACGTCGGCCTCCTTAGGCGATGAGGGTCCCGCCAGGAGGAATATCATAATGATGAGAGTCACATTGGCCTCCTTAGGCGATGAGGGTCCCGCCAGGAGGAATATCATAATGATGAGAGTCACATCGGCCTCCTTAGGCCATGAGGGTCCCTCCAGGAGGAATATCATGATGATGAGAGTCACATCGGCCTCCTTAGGTGATGAGGGTCCCGCCAGGAGGAATATCATCAAAAAGAAATGAAAGAGCACTGTGGTTTACCTTAACGAGGAGAGTCTCGTCAAGTGATGGCTATGTATATGTGTGATGGGTGGAACTCATTACATTTGCATACATACATAGCATTGATATACATGTTTTTGATGACCATGTATATTATGATATATGCATGTTTTATATACTAACCATGTGGTAGCCCTGATCGAAAAACCTATTGGGCGCGTTAATCTAACGCCCTATTTCTATCCTTAGAGGATAATGCAGGAAAAGGGAAAGGGAAAGAGAAGGTCGAGAACCAGGAGGGGGAGCCAAGCTTAAGCACTTGAGTGTTGGAATGGATTTATATTTTACTGTCATTTGAACAACATTTTATGGACATGTAATAACTAGTAACTTTGCTATGGTTTGTTTATAGTTTGATAATGGACGCTTGGTTTAAGCAGTTTTAATGGTAGACTTGTACTTGCTATCTATTCAATATAATTCCGCAATCATATAGTTCCGCAATTTGTCTAGTATTATTCAGCATGACTTGATTAGTTCCATGTGTGGATTGTTATTCCTGGTTTAGTCCATCCACACATGGGTGGCCAGTTAAGGGTCGGACATTGGATGTCCAAACTTAACTGGCGTCGTGACGTCGTCCGCCCTTTTCCGGTGTTATTATATTATTATTTAAAAAAAAATTAGACTCTGAATCTCGGAAAGGGCGGGGCATTACAAAAATAGTGTATGATAATAGAGATCCAATCATACAGATAAAAACCAGAAATAGTGCATGATAATAGAGATCATAATCATGCCGATTCAATGCCATGCCATGGGTGTCATATGCCATGAGTCCCACCCATATCACAAACACATCGTATCCTCTTGATGGAAAATCCTCATCAAGGTATCCTCAAGAACACCTTACGGACGCCTCGACGGAGCTTGGATCTCCTATTACAAATCAATCATACATCCCTCTTGATGGATAATGCACATCAAGGTACCCTCACGAATGCCTTACGGACGCCTCGACGGAGCGTGGGTCTCCGGTTACAAATCAATCATACATCCCTCTTGATGGATAATGCACATCAAGGTACCCTCACGAATGCCTTACGGATGCCCGACGGAGTGTGGATCTCCGATTGCATTTGATCCCTCCCATGCCATGCATGAGATGCAAGTGCAAACATGCTATGTAATAACACAGATCATAGCATTAAAATCCCATCATTAAGACATATCATTTGATACCAAAATAATTCAAGTAAAACATTCACATGTACATATTCCATGGTTTTCAATAAGATAGGAATCCTACCAATGACCAAATAATGTGTCATTGCGTTTCGTCCGAAAATTGCTCACCGACCGTACACCGCTTGTGAGATCCCGTTACCTTATTACATATCAACAAATCAAACCAATGCTCCATTTGACTTCCAACCATGTTTAAGTCCACAAACATGCCTTACTGGGGTTCGTCCATACAACATGGCCAAACCTCACTCACTTGGTTTTGGGTCCCTCTTTTTAGTCCTTGATCTTTTAAATAAATGTAGGTCCAAGATCATGCCATCCTTTGATTCATTAATCCAAACACACATAAGCTAATCATTTTCCATTAATAAAACCCTAAGTCCACTAAACATTATCCATGGGGTTCGGCCATACACCATGGCCGAACCCATGGTCTTTCATTTTAACCATATTTACCTCTTAGCATTATTCTTTCCATGGCTACTCACTTAGCTTATGTATACATGATTTAGGTCCATAAATTAGTCACTCACATAACATAGATCCATGACTAAATCCCTCCATTTCATAGCTTAATCATCCATTCATTTAGACATGCATGCATAATCCATAATGTCCATAGAATGGTTCATGGTGTTCGGCCATACACCATGGCCGAACCCATGATGTCTCATTTCCATCTTCTCCTTTAAATCATTTACAATCCTAGGTCCATAAACAAAGTCCCTCCATGGGGGTTTAACCATACACTTAGGTCATCATTTTACAACCCAAAGTTCATCAACATCCCTCCATCATTTTCATGGCCTAAATACATGTAAATAATTTAATATTTCTCCATGGGGCTCGGCCATACATCATGGCCGAACCCATGGTCCATGGTTCTTCCTTATTTCCTCATTTAAAGTTTATCATTTACCACATTTAAACCTTATTTAAAATCACTAACATATTTGCATGATTTTCATCCTTTACCACCATTAACATTTACTAACATCCTTCCATCATTTTCATGGTCCAAAACATCTAAGTCCATCAATATCTCTCCATGGGGTTATATTACAACATGGTCGAACCCATGGTCCATGGTTCTTCACCGTTTACCACATTTGAGACCATTTAAAATGATTAACAATTCTCCATTATTTCCCTCCTTTAAAACCCTTTAAAATCATTGACATACATCCATTTTAAAACCTTTTAAAATCCTTAACACCTTTCCATGGGGTTCGGCCATACAACATGGCCGAACCCTATGGTTCATCACTTCCTCTTAAAAATCATATGATTATGATTTGATCCTTTGATGGTTCTCATACATAAACTTAGGGTTTGGCCATCCAAGGGCCAAACCATGATTCTTGATCATTCACCATTTCTCACATGGGACATGCATAAGGTCCTTAGCCATAACAAGATTAGGGTTCGGCCATTATGTTCCTTGACCATCTTTTCTTACTTATAACATCTTATCAAGTAATTACCGATTCCGCGACTCCTCCGGCTTCTTTCACTCCTTTTTGCTCCTCCGATCTTCTCCCTCCTTAGCCTCTTCTTCCTCCTTGATCTTTGGCCGAGAGTGAGCTTGTGAAGTCTTGAGATGAAAACCCAAAGAAAGGGTTCGGCCAAAGAGTATAGGTTTGAGAGAGGGTCGGCCTTGAGTGAGAGGGAGAGGAGCTTGAGATAGAAAATACTCTTAAGTGTTTCTTGTCTTGGGAGGGGGATCGGCCAAGAGAGAGAGGGAGAGAGAGTGAAATGAAACTCCAAGTCTTTTATTGTCTTGTTCAATGAGAGTGGTCGGCCAAAGGTGGTCTCTTTTGGTTTATGCCCCTTTGTAACAACTCTAACTCTTCACCTCCCTCATTAATATTCCCTTTGGAGGTTTCATCCCATGAGATGAAACACTCCAACCATGTGCCTCTTGGGTTTCCACCCTCCATGTCCCCAACGTGTATCCTTGGGTATGATTTGTGTAACAACAAAACCCTTCACCTCCTCATTGGATGTGAAACTCATCCCGCGAGGGTGAAACCCGTCCGTGACCATTCCTGCGCCCACAACATCCCGTCCATAGTGTAGCAGAGGGTGCTCTGTAAAGCCCGCCCCTTTTCACCGAAATATAAGAGTATATTTTTTTTTAAAAAAAAAAGAAAAGTGACAAAGGGCACGGACGTCACGACGCGAGTTAAGTCCGAGCTTCTAAAGCCCGGCCCTTAACTGGCCAACCCTACGCGTGCGTGGAGCCAAGTCCACGAGTACGGTTCATGCGTAGACGTAAGCCCAAGGAA